>VXAV01004428.1:313661-348648 GCA_013399715.1 Alectura lathami
AAGAGGAGAACTGCAAGTGTGTCAGAGCCTATATGAAAGGTAAGAGAGCATAAGCTTCTACATCTATCACCTGTTGGTACTCCCTGTTGAGGAATTCATCCCTCCCTGAATATAGCAGAGATGGCCCGACTTTGTGCAGGTAATTTTACTGGCATAGTTGTGATGGGACTTAATCCTCCCAGCTTGTAAGCAGGCAGCGCTGTTTTAGTGCAACCTCTTTGTGCTCTGCACTTACACCTGGGCCTCTCTGGCCACCCTTGTAAATATGCTTCTTTGTGTTCTGGCACACTGGAGCCCACATGCTTCCCCCTTTACCATGTCTCTGAAGCTGAATGTGCAGGTATTTGCATGGTACAGAAAGCTTGTGCCTGCCTGCCCGCTGCAGAAGGATGACGTGTTGCCATTTATGATTTGGATTACCAAAACGTTCCTGACACTGATTTTAAATCTGTCTCCTGTTCAGTCCTCATTTATGTCCTTTCTGAGTTCTTGCCTGAGTAGCTTTGCCAAACGGATCACTGTGTATCAGAATTTTCTTTTTTGAAACCAAATATGCAGAGATACAGAGCGCTTCTTCATACAGCTGCTACTTGCAGGCATTCCTGTTTGACCTTTTCTTATCTGTTCTTTCATTCTCAAATATACCAGGACAAAGTTCGGTGACAAGGACGAGCTTAAGACAAATATAAGTCTTCAAACAGGCAGTTTTTCTTTCTTCCTACTGAATTAATGTCTCCCTTGCTTTCTAATTCCCTTGTTTACATACTGTGGTACCATATTTGCTTTCTTTAACAGACAAACACTGTGTTCCAAACATCATATTATTTCTTACTGCAGTCTTGAGTCATTATGTGCGTTATTGCCTGTAGCTTTGTTCCTTTTAAGTATTTACACACCTCCCTTCTTTGATCTCTCACAATATGTTTTATAACGTAAAATTCTATAAGGCATTTATTTATCCATTTCCTTAATCTCTCTCCATCTCCCTTTTGTTCTGTATTTTCACGTATTTTTTTTTTATTACCTGTTTTTAATCCTCTGCAAAATTACCAAGGGGCTTTGACTATTAGAGATGCTGAGTTGAACCAGAGCACTGCGTTATACAGAAGCAAAGATGGACCCAATCCTAACTGAACCAGCAGATGCATGAATATTTTCTTATTTATCTTACTAACACATTTTTATCTCCATGATCCCAGTACAGAGATGAGGAGGGTGGCGTATAAGCTGATTTTTTTGTTGCAGTATTAACACCTGAATGTCTGTAATTTACCAGTACAGAAGAAGCAGCTCCCTCTGTTCTTAGGAAAGTAACCAAGCCTACAGCACTGTATGTAGATATATTCAAAATCTTTTTTTGCTTAAAAAATGGGAATTGCAAAACTAAATTGTTTCATTAGCCCACCAACTATTTGGCAGTCCAAGAAGCATATTACTAAACTACAAGGTAGCAACTCTGTCTGATGTGGATTGATTCAAATACCTAAAGCTGCAGTGTGTCAGGATGTGTATCCATCATGTTGCATTTTGGGACTTCCCCCATAGATGCTATTGACATTAATGACTTAGGCCTGATGCTGGTGATGACTGTGGCTTGGCCTCAGGTGTTCAGGCCTGTAAATTTAAGGATGCTGAGCCCAGTCACCTGCTGAACTACTGACTTGAATTGACATTGCTAACAAATGATGTTTTTTAAAAGCAGGAGCTGCTGGTGTTTTGTTCACCACCATTTGTTGTGCGTACTTTTAGTGGTATGCGTTTCCTTCATTTATAGGTTTTATTTTTGGCAGTTCTACCTTTTTGTCACAAATTTGGCCTAAGTAGGATTTGGGTTTTGGAAGGCTTAATCCAGTGTCTTGATCCTCATTTGAAGAGGACCAGAGACAAAAGAGGTAACTTGTGAAAGTCTTTACCTGGTCTGAGAACAACTGCCTGATTTTTGATAACTTTTTGAGCATAACAAAGCAATCTGAGATGATGCATTTCTGCATGGTTTACAGTGGTCCTGTTTCTCCTACCGCCTGCTATAAATCCAGGTGCAAATGTGCATGGGATTCCAGAGATACCTAGCATGTTTCAGCTAGACAGTAGATCTCACAGAACAATTCCAGAGCTGTTGTGGTGACCAGAGTATCTATGGCAGCTGTGAAGCTCACTGTTGTGGCCAAGAACCCAGCCCAAAACAAACTCTGTTGTAGCTGTACCACCTGAGCTGGGTCAGTTGGATGCGTTAGTATGTTTTATCACCCTCCCTTTCCATTGCAGTGCAGATGTACTTTAAGCACATGAAACCATTTTTCTTTATTATCTCCTTGTTAAGAAAGTTAGTCCTTGCATTTTCCCAGAGCGTAGGACCTCTCTGAATAAATATGCAAAGCATCATTTTACACGACGACATTCTGCTGGATCTCTTGTGTGTAGCTCTACCAGAGGGAGAGCCAAGATGGTTTATAAAACAAAGTGTGCACCTTGCAAGTCTTTATGAGGCATTTTGGGGAGGATAATGGAATGCTATGCAGGTGCTGAGGAGGTTTTAGTTAAATAAGAGGCTCTAGAAAAGGCTTTGGAGTATAAAATACAAACTTAAATTCTCACTAGTACCTAAATAACAACCTGGCCTTAATAAAAGCATTTCCAGCCAAATAAAACATTGGATAGTTTGGGCTGATTTTGTTAGCTAGAGATAACAACTCCCTTGTCCTTATTCTGACTTGTGAATAGTACATATTTCAGCTCTGACATCCAAAACAGAGCAGTGAGCAGGCAGAAATGCTTAGGAGTAAATGTAACATAGCATAGTTCAGGAAGAGCTTAAAAAAAAAAACAAGCATGGAAAACCCAAGGCAAGCCTCAAATGGTATGAATGCTTGCAGAGGGCTGATTACAAGCAGATGCTTAGCTCCTCTGAGGTACAGTAGGACTAATGGCCTCTGCTGGGGAGTCTGAAGTCAAAGACTCCATAAAAGTTGATGTGAGACATTGGCTATGTGACCATGCCGTGTACTGTTAAGCTATGGACATACAGGTGGTGATGTTTAATTAAACTGCCCTTAGAAAAGAGTTACTGGGTGCTTCTTGTTTGTGCCTGCGTTTTGCACATCAACATGTGCTGAGAACGTCGCCTGGGGAGAGAGAATCAATAGTGAGACTGTCACTGTGCTTGAGATGTCTGTGTGTCTCGCCTTAGTAGCTGGTCTGCAAAAGAGGTTGGGTTTGATTACAGAGAAATGGCTGCTGACCATGATTAAGTGCTTCTCCAATAATTAGTAAGCACTAGTGGTGCTATTAATACCCTAAGGTCTTGCCATCAGTAGGAGGAACTGTTTTGTGTTGAGGGGAGAAAAAAAAAAAAAAAAAACATTAATTGTTATGAATGAGTGTCCAGGCCTTTCCCTTGTAATGGTCTTTGGAAACCTTCTGTGCCTGTTGTCTTGAACTTTTTTTTTCCTGGATGGCTCAAGAAATCCTCATGTTGCAGCTCCTGTGGGTTCTGTGGATATCAAGGAAAGCACTGTCCTGAAAGAATTAGATGGAGGGCCACTGAGCTAAGTTCATGTTAAATGTTAGTAAATTCAGAAGTAAGAATGGATTTTCATTGGTAAAATTTCTGAAGGTGTGAAATCTGTAGGGGAAAAAAGTACGTGTCATGGAACCATAGAATCACAGAATGGCTCAAATTGGAAGGACCCTAAAGCCCACCCAGTTCCCAAGACCCTGCTATGGACTGGCCCAGGGCTCCATCCAACCTGGCCTTGAGCACCGCCAGGGATGGGGCACCTCTGGGCAGCCTGTGCAAGTGCCTCACAGACCTCTAAGTAAACAATTTCCTCTTTACATCTAAACTGTCTCCTCTCTTCTAGTTTAAAACCATTCCCCCGTGTCCTATCACTGTCAGACCATGTAAAAAGTCACTCTCCCTCCTGTTTTATAAGCTCCGTATAAGTACTGGAAGCGTATATGTAATAAGCCAGTTTCCTTTTTTTCCCCTAGCTTTTTCTAGCATGTTTCTAGTGTGCTAGTTAAGCTCTTTCAGAACACATTGTTCTGATATTTTATACTGTATAAATAAATGAAACCCCTTTAATGCAGCAGGCTCTCTTAATGGTGAAGAGTAGGCTTGCAGCTATACTGCTAACCTCTTCTGAGGTATTATCAGGAGAAACAAAACCTTTTAAGTGCTCTTGAACGGAATGGAAATGTTTGTTTTCACAGAAACAAAAATATGAAATTGTTTGACTGACTTCCAAATAGACTGATGGGTGTGCATGTTTTTTCCCAACCGCTGTGGATGGAAATTTAGACTGTGCCAAAGCGATTGGAATCAAACTCCCATGTTGTGAGTCTGGAGTAAGTCTTCCAGTTGTGAATGTAAACTCTCACTGCCCAAAATGTCTTCAGTTGCATAATGGCTGCAATCGGTAACTGATTAATGGGTGAAGTCACAGACTGGAGAAGGGAAGGCTGTGTAAACGTCCTGTATGTTACACATCACCTACTTAATGTCAGAAAATAGCATCAGTGAAAATGATCAAAGTGGGTCAGCGTTCTGTAGTAGAAAAGCATCACATTTTGAAGCTTCTTCAGGAAGATTTATGTGGTATTTTATACATTTTCATTCTGAATGCGGCAGGAACCATCGTGTAGGTGGGGTTTCACTGCAGAGTGCTCAGCTGTTGCTGCGAGCCATTTAGCTATGCTTATTGTAGCTGATGGTCCACGCTTCCAGTCAGTCCAATGTAACAAAAATGATTAAAGGCTTAAGGAAAGTAATAATTTAAAAGACAAAAATGCTGATATACTTTGAAATCTAATAGGCAATTTTTGCCCTAAGCATCAGTGACAGACAAAGCAACAGCAATGGAGGACTTGCTAATAATTAGATGGGTACCAAGGGCAAACGCAGGGATAATGCTGCTGTATTCCGTGTGTTACTCAGTCTGCAGAGAAGTATTGGGCTCAAATTCCAGAGCCATAAACTGCAGCGGGTGATACAGAGCACACCAGGTGAAGATTTTTGCGTTACTCCTTGGAAGTTTATTTTTTCCTTTGGCAAAGCAGGTGGGCAGGTGGGGGCAGAACTGGGACAGCAGGGGAGGAAGCTCCAGGCATGCAGTGGTGGGGGTGCCTTTGGAGACCCTGTGGGCCATGTATGGGGCCACAATTCGCTTATAAAGAAAGTGAAGCGTATCACTCCACATGTAACACACAGCTGTTGGGAAACAGGTATTGCTGAATCCTAATTACTCACTTTCCAGCTGTTACTGAACTAGTGTGGGCTGGAGGAGTGCGCAAGTCTGCAGGGATGCATGTAAAAATAGTAGGGACTGTCAATGGAAATCATAACCTGACTCATTAATGCAGCCTTCATAGCAGCAGGAAGGAAGCTGTAACTTTTTGCTGGTATAGCCAGAGTTGGTAATTAGCTATGTTGTCACATTGTCAGTGCTGTACTTCTACAGCAGTGAGGCAGTACAGTATTTTTACAGTAGCTGCAGATGAGCTGTTCCTATGTGACTCGTCGCTCCCTGCTAGAAACTTACACTTGGGTCCACGTGGAGATGCGAAATGAAGCAGCTGGGAGAAAATCCCACACTTCTCCAAACAGCTGTATAGGAAAAGCCTGAGCTTATGGGATGGCACACACCAACCATCAGCTGCTGTGCGCTGCGGGCACTGGGGCCGCTCCTTCCAGTACAAGTGCTTCATAGGTGCTGCTCACTCGATCGGGCATTACCAACCTTGGCTCCCAGTGTGCGGGCTGGCATGCTCAGCCTGCTCTCAGGGCCCAGACATTGCCTGATGCTGCTTCATGGAGGAAATGTTCCCTGCTGCCTTGTTCCATAGTTCCCTCTTTTCTTATAGACAACGCAGAAGGCTGAAGGAGCGATTGCAAGTGGGTTAGCAGTGTGTTAGTGTAAGATGCTTTAATGCGTCTTATGTGCTTTCTCAACAGATATAGATTTATGTGTTTTTGTTGTTGCCTTTATATAGACAATGTTAAAAACGGCAACAGTTTTGAAAAGTCTTTTTAATATTACTGATGTCAAGGTAACGTGAGCGCTGTAGCTTAGCCTAAAGGATTTTTAATTAGTTTTTTTTTTTTACATTGTTACCCAGATAGACTTTATCCATTTGTTCAGTTTAATTGATTTACCTTGCTCAATTTATCTGAATGCTTTTGATAACATTTGACATCATTTTATTAAACTTGATGGAGAAGGAAGAGTGATGGAATATCTTGTTCTTCTCGCTGTGTTATTTTGGGTAAGTGTCTAGGGTGCATTTAGATAAACTACAGAGCTAAGACTGAAGAAGAAAGCCCTAAATATCCAGTGAATTACTCCTATTTGCATTGAGAAATTAACTGTAATTAGCATTCAAGTTTTAATGATATTGTATTTGTGAAGCTGATAAGGCCTCTGGGAGCATGGTTGCAAAGAACTTCTATTGTTTACTGTATGCAAATCTATCCACTTAGCTTTAATTAGAGGTTGAAACCTGGAGCAATTATCAGCACTTGCTTTAGTATTAAGGAGCTTGACAGAGCTGTCCATCACAGTGTTTTATGTGATTGAGAATTATAATATTGAATCCCAGTTGGTTCACTGTTCAAAGAACTTGCAGCCTTCATCGAGCAAAACTATTTCATTTAGTGTGCCGTGCGTTTTGTTAGTTCCAGTCACCAGAGAGACCGAAATCCTTATAAATTTCTAAGCTGCTATTTTCAGCCTGGTGATGGGAGAATATATGAGAATTTCTTTTAAAGCATACATTGCCAATGGAATTCATAAAATAAATGGTTCTAAGAGCAGTTATATGGTTGCAATATAAAATTTTGTAGCTTTGACGTCTGAATCATACAGTTTACAATAAGTGTTGGCTGATGAATTTCCTCACAGAGTTAGCTGACGTCTTCCTATGTAACGGCACTAGAGTATTTCCATTCACATGCTGTTTTTAGTAGAGAACAAGAGAGATGTAAGGCAAGGAGAGAAAAAGCTTCTAATGTCTAGCCCCTTAAATGGTTTTATTTCACACTCCTGGTAATGGAAGCACTAAGCCCTGGTGCTTCTTTTGCTGCTCTTTTATGTTTTTTGGAAGAAGCAGCTTTTGTGTTGAAGAAATAGAAAGTTTCTATGGAAGATCTATACAGAGGGGGGAGAAAATAAGAAAATTCCACTTGGTGTTAGTACTTACAGTGGATACTGTAGAAAGTTTTCTATTTTTGGACTGTTTCTTTGTGAAATGATTCTCCCTTCCACAGGCTTTTTGAAGGGTTAGAAAAGATACAAAGGTATATAAACAAAACAGTACGTAGTAGAAGCTTTATGTTTGTGGAGGTTAATTGCAGTTTGGGCAGCAAAATGTAATTGTGAAGTCTTGTGCTCTGGCAGGTAAGGCTGAAAGGAAAGGGCCATTGGCATTGTTGGCATCTCTCAGTGTCTCTTAGGGATGAGTAACTTCACAGCACTGGGTGGTAATGTGCCATCGATGGTACAGAGCACTGGGCACGGAGACTGCGCCGGTCGTGTGAGTGTGTACTGGGGTTGCAGTTCTTCAGCAGTGAGGAGAGGCTGGGAAGGTGAGCCTCTGGGGTGGTTAACAGCAGGAGAGGAGACATCTTTTGGGGGGTCCTGCCCTGCTGGTAGGACCTGAGCTTGGCTTCTCATGTGGCTGGGGCTGTATCCTTGCTGCAGGCTGGGTCGGGGTGATCTCGTGTCCCTGCACTGCTGAGAGCAGCTGCTAGTGGCCAGACAAAGCCTGGTTAAGTGCGAGGAGCTGCAAGGATAACACTGAAAAGCAAGCCTTGTTTTTCACAGGGAGGACAGCTATAGAAAGTTTTAAAAGGCTAAATAACAATGCATGTTCTAGATCAGTATCTCTGACAGCTAAATACTGCAGGGAGAATAACACACCGAGTCTCGCTGTTTGTAATTCAAACTAAGCCAGCTTTAGCTAGGTGCAGCAGAGCTATGGATCTGATATGCGGTGCTGGCACGGATTTATTCCTCCAGGAAAACCCAGCCTGTAAGCTGTGTGCTTCTTAGTGAAACCGTGCTTTTTAATTTATTTTCTAGGTGGGTAGGGTGAGGTTAAGGGACTAACATTCTATCATATTGGCAATCAATTGGTTTTGTTCTACTGGTTTGTTACATGGTTGTGTTGTATCACCAGTGTATTATGCAGTAACATTCTTAGCGATTTCATCTTCGGGAGAAGGCTAGGTAGGGATCATCAAGTCAGTAGTCATGCTGGCTGATTAGAAGCTATTAATTACCAACTGGCTCTCAGAGCACCACCTTGCCCCTTCTGGCCTGTGAGTCACTGCTCCTACTGTCTGTGGTGGGGCCAGCTTTGGCATAAGGGTATGTAATGGTGATCTATAATCCACGCAATGCAGGTAATTTGATTTAAGGAACAGACCACACAGACTGCTGAAGGATAAAAGACAGCAAATATGTTACGTTCATGTGGCTCATTTGAGCTGTCCTTTTGACAGTTTATTATTAAACGGTGAAAATAGGATCTGCTTTGCCTCCCTGCTCTCTGACGTAAGAGGAAATCCAAAAATTGCTGCGCGTTTCCTTATTGATACTTTCTCTGCTATTAACTTCATAATAGCATACACACTTTTTCCTACCTAAATCACATACACCATCCACTCTTCAAAGCTTTTTTTTTTCCCCATGCTTTTCAGCAAAGAAGTTGTGATTTAGTCTGGCCATAATTCACTCCATTTTTTTTTTCTTTTTTTTTTTTTTAGATCCTGAAAAGCTTTTTGACTGTCTTTGGCATGCTCACCATGTAATGTTTATTATATATAGCTTTTGTATAGCAGAACTTACAGTAATACATATTTAACAGTTATTGTCTTTATGGCTCCTCTTAGTTATTACATTTATAAAGATAATAGACTCATAAATTGCCAGTGAATCAAAACCTATATTAAGCAATGTTTACACATCCAGCCAGTCAATGGTTCTGTTGTTGTTTAGGGCTCTTGTGCTTGTTAATGTCCCATTACTCTTTTACGTTTATAGCCATTCATCAGCAACAGCTTTGTTAAAATTTTGCAAATGTGCAGCATGGTTAACGTTTCTTAAAGCCTTGCACTGGCAATGTTTTTTGTTGGTGCATTGCTTTGTTTTCATGTTTGACCTGTTTGATTTGCGCTTGTGAAGCCTGGGTGGCAGGAACCTGGAGTGGGAGGTGGGGTTTGGGTATTTGGTGTTGTATGTTTTACTTTTTTTGGGGAATTGGAAACAGGCTTAGTGTTAACATCTCTTAGGAAAGATTTTTGCCCGCTCCCTGATGAGATGCAAACCATATCAACCAATAATCACACTGAACATGCTAGATAAGGTTTGGAGATGGGCTGTATTTTCTGGAGTGCCATAGGTATTTTGGAAGGTGACGTTTGTCCTGCATTTAGCTCTTTGGATTGCTTACATCAAATCTCTTCTGCATTTGCTTAAGAGGCAGCTCTGATAAGTTCCACAGTAAACAACCCAAGGTGACCCATTCCCCCAAGTCACTTCTCGATGAGGAGCAATCACATGGAGGCACACCTTCAATATTGAGTGGGGAGCAAGAGAGGGATAGGACCGTGTGGCCACTGCAGAGCAGCTTTGGTCATCTTTTCCCCTCCCTAAAAACAGTGCACAGTGGTAGTTATAGTTATTTTTAAAGCATACTAGAGAGGTAGGATAATAAGTGAAAAGGGAGTTTGGAGTCATTTTCAGTGTCGATGAATGCATTATTAACTCCCAGCGAGTTTGCAGATGCTGTTTCTGCCAGATGAGCCTGAATGGGCAGTGTTTGCCAGATCAGCTGTTTAAGGAATGCTGTTTTCTGCTCTCAGCAGGGAGTGGTTCCAGTAAGGTCTACTTGTAAATCCCAACCTGGGAGTCTGGGCATCTGCTGGGGCTGTCAGGGTGCTCTGTTTCGTTTGTCTAAAGCAAGGCTGGCTAGCAAATGCCCTTTCTGAGTTGTGCAGTCTTGACTGTCTGTCTGCATTATGGGAGAGCTGTCAGCTTTGCAGATGTAGTCAGGTGAGTGGGCGAAGCTGAGGAAGGCTATAAGGCAGCCCCTTCCAAAATGGGATGGATCCCATATGGATGCTGGAGCACCAACAGCCATGGCAGGAAGCTGCATGCTTTCTCAAGATCTTGCAGCCTGCCCTTGTGCACAGTACTTGTTGCCTTTGTTTTATGATCTGTGAAACTTGAATAAAGGGCTTGCAGGTGTCTACCTCCCTTGACATCAAAATATCAAAATATACCAATCACTGGCCAGCCGGTATGCTAATTTTAAAAAGAAAAGGTTTGAACTTCTTAGGTAAAAACAAGTTTTAAAATTCATCCCACCTCGTAGGTCTGCATCTTTTTTTATTTGAGATTATTTTGACTTTTTAGACAAACTCCATGGTTAGTAAAGGCTTTAATGGAATTTCTGAGCTCATAAATAGTAACACAGCTAAGCGATCATTTTTAATAATCCACTGGCAGTATTGCTTAGCAAGAAAATGTGTACATCTCGGAATGACTTCAGCAGAAAACTAATCAAGCTTAGTCACACTCTTTGAGTGACTAACTTCTGCCTAGCAATTCTGCTTGATTTCTCATATGCTATAAGAGATATAGTTTTGTGGTTTCATGGAAGATAATCAAAACTAATAGCTTTTCAGAAGAACTCTGCTATTAAAGAATGTGATAGGATTTCCATGATCTTTTTTGAATTTCGTTTCTTTCCTGGACAATGTTGCAGGACTAACTTTGTATTTCTCTATTTTGTTCAGTCTTGATGGCAGTGGCTCCTAATATGCTACAGATACCATTCTTGAGATGTCTGTTTCAGATGTGGTGAAGGAAAAAATGACAGCCAGTCAAAACATCCATGTGATGCTGTGGAGTCTTTGTTCTGGTTACATTACAAAGTGGAATCTCAGAATCGTAATTTGAAGTTTGTGTGCCATAAAATTGAAAGCAAGACAAGAGTTACCTGAGCAAACAAATAACGCAGCAGCCACTGTAGCAAGATTGACTGCAAACTCTTTCCCATGTTATCTTTCCAATGCTGATTTTTTTCAGGGAGCCAACAAAACCCTTTTTTTAATCAGATGAGTTGGTTATGTGAATGTTTCTAACAGGAATTTCTTGGTTCCTAAGCATTTTCTTGTATATCTTGGCATAAAATATTTGGGGAACAGGTAAATGTAAGGAAAACTCGGTTAATGTTAGAGCAATTATTTGACTTCATTTTATTTTTTACAGGCAAAAAAATGCTAAAGATATAAAGTAGGTGTTTCCTGAAAACTTACTTATCTTTGATCAGATTTCTTTATGGAAGATATCTGTCCATTTCAAGATTGACTTGCAGAATTATTTCTACTGGAAGAAGACAATCAAAAATGTTTCCATGGGACTTAGAGTTGGACTTGACTCTTTTCTTTAGCGTGAAGGAATGCAATTGGACTTCAAATCCTTCCTTCTCCATCTTTCAGTTTTCTTCTTCTGGATATTAACTAATATGATTTAGTAACTCACTTACTTGTAATGTTTTTGTTTTTCTTTTAGTTTTTCTTGTCACACCCTTCAGTGCACCTGATATCTAAAAATAAACAGAATACATCAAGAGTTTTACAGTAGAATGACTTCAGAAGGGGGAAAAACAGTTTTACAGCTCCTGCAGTAAAAGCCCAGTATCTTTGTGTAATCAGCTTCTGGTTTGGGTTGGCAGCAGTCATTGAGACAACTGAAGGCATTTAGCTGGCTGTGATATGTGGTTCAAGCAAAGCACAAAAGAAAGCTTTCTTGTTTTAAATGACTTTTAAAAATGTGATATGAACCTGTGTCAATAACAAGTGGCTCTAGGGGGAAGGTGGGTTTGTGTTCTGCACCCAAGAGTGGTGAGGATTGAGACGTGTTGTCTTCTGCTGTTGGGGGAAGAGGACCATGCATCACCTTCAGAGCTGCGGAGCACAGCATGGGCTTTGTGATGAGTAAGGCAAGAATGCAAAACCCTGCTTTTCAACATGGTTACCACTAGCACTGTCTTGGCTGTGATCTTTCATTTCTTGTAACAAGAATCATAGAATCATAAAGGTTGGAAAAGACCTCTAAGATCGTCAGTCCAACCGTCAGCCTAACACCAAAGCTCACAGTCCATGCTGTTCCTCATACTTTGAGAAAACAAGGCAACACTGTCAGTTTTACACAGTGGATTGAGCTTTATGATTTTTTACCCCTGAAGGAAGGGATGCCATCCAGAGGGACCTGCACAGGCTGGAAAAGTGGGCCCACGAGAACCTGATGAGGTTCAACAAGGCCAAGGGCAAGGTGTTGCACTTGGGTCGGGGCAATCCCAGGTGTGTGTACAGACTGGGAGAAGAACTCCTTGAGAGCAGCCCTGTGGAGAAGGGCTTGGGCGTTGTGACTGAAGAAAAGCTGGCCATGAGCCGGCAGTGCGCTCTTGCAGCCAGGAAGGCCAATGGCATCCTGGGCTGCATCAAGAGAGGGGTGGCCAGCAGGGAGAGGGAGGTGATCGTCCCCCTCTACTCTGCCCTTGGAAGGCCTCACCTGGAGTGCTGTGTCCAGGCCTGGGGCCCCCAGTACAGAGGGGATGTGGAGCTGTTGGAGCGGGTCCAGAGGAGGGCCACCAAAATGATCAGAGGGCTGGAGCACCTCTCCTGTGAGGAAAGGTTGAGGGAGTTGGGATTGTTTAGCTTGGAAAAGAGAAGGCTCCGGGGAGACCTCATTGTGGCCTTCCAATACTTGAAAGGAGCTTACAGGTAGGAGGGGGACCGACTTTTTGCATGGGTGGATAATGGTAGGACAAGGGGGAATGGGCTAAAAGTGAAAGAGGGGAGGTTTAGGTTGGCCATCAGGAAGAACTTCTTCCCTGAGAGAGTGGTGAGGCGCTGGCACAGGCTGCCCAGAGAAGCTGTGGCTGCCCCATCCCTGGCTGTGTCCAAGGCCAGGCTGGATGGGTTCCTGGGCAGTTTGATCTGGTGAGCTAGTGGCTGGCAGCCCTGTCCACGGCAGCGGGGTTGGAACTAGATGATCTCTGAGGTCCCTTCCAACCCAAGCCATTCTATGATTCTATGATGATTTTAGTTTCTTGTCCTGTGTACTGGTTTTGGATGTCAGGAATTTGTGTAAAGATGGAATTTTTCATTTTATTTCTCCTATTATGTGTTCCATTGTGGTGGCCGGTGTTGGTGCTCAGAAACAGTGATGTTCTGTATTTTGAATTGCGCAAGATTTTGCCATCTGTACTTGGTTCAGAAGGCTGGCCCTAAAATACCATGTGTTCTCTTTCTAGCATTCATAGATATCATATTATTGTGTAGTATAAGGTGGATAAATTTTCTGATTAGCTAAATAAATGTCTCTATTGGGCAGAAGCCTGTTATGGTTTCGTAAATGGGATTTTCATGTTGGTTTCAGTGGGATTTGATTTTAGACCTTTGAAGACCTCCTCAATTTTCCTTTTAGATACTCCATATTCCTGGAAAAAAGCACCGTGGTAGGGTGCTGAGGCACCTTAAAACTTGACATGTCATATTTTGCTTCCTTTAGACCTGCAGAAATAAACCTTTCCAAACTTGCATCGGTTTTTGTTGGGCCGTCTGGCTCACCCTGTAAATATAGTATGTAACAATCAGGAAAACATTTATAGCCAGCCTCTCTAGTGTTGGTGCTGCTAAATTAAAATTCTTGTAAATTTAATAAAGTTGTGATTCTTGGTTAGTTTATCAAATTGCGCATTTCTTGTGGCAGGAGCACCAGAGAGGTTGTGCTGAGTCAAACCAGAGCTCAGTCTCTGCTCTCAGAGTGGCTTGTAGCAAATGCTCAAGGAAAAGCTTGAGAAAAGGAGAAGCATGCAGCACTATGAATTTATTTAATCTTTGTTTGCTTTTTTAATCTCCACTAAGCACTGAGCTGATGTTTTTATAGAATTACACAGCTCCAAGCTCTTGTTTCTGAGTTCTAATAGCTAAATTACAGCTTATCATTGTGTAAGTGAAGTTAGGAATGCTTTTTTCAATGTGTGCTAATTTACATTTGTCAACATAGCATTTCATCTGCCATTTCATCACCTTAGCAGTCAATTATTGTGGCATCTTTCCGCAGCTGTTTGCAGTGGGATTTGGTTTGTAGCTGCCTTGAATAGTTTCTCCCTGTGTCAGCCCCCACTGAAGGACAGGTTTGTGGCTGGCTTATCCATGTCTGGGTGACTGCTGGCCATCTGTGCTGAGCCTTACAAGAACTGCTAAAGGGGGGTGTCTGTCCTGAGGCATTGGTCTTGAGGGCTGTAATGCTCCCAAATATTTCAGTAAGAAATGGATTGCACCTAGCATTGCTAGACATGCTTTTGAGTTTTGGTCAAGCTTCATTTGCCTGCTTCCATTTCTTTACTGTAAAAGTTAAAGTAGTTCATAGGAGGTGTTTTTTGTTTACTCCATTGTTTTCATTTTTAAACTATTAGAGGTGAGTCTGTCTTTTCAGAGTCCTCCCCATGTGACGTGTCTATCTGAATTGCCTTCTGGCTGAATTGTCTTTGGCTTTTATAGGAAACATGTTTAGAATCAGAAATGCTGCACCCTTGCAGATACTGTAATATGAGTTAAGGCTTCTGATGTCAAATACTTCTTTTGACATGCCATAGTCCCAGTCTGTCAGCCTTCACAATTTAACACTTCTTCCAGAGATTGCTCTCCCACTGCACTTCTGTTAGAAGGTCAGTGTGCTTCCTCTTCTCTTATTGTTGCTTGGGCTGGTATTGCTGTCCATATGTTTTGTCATAAACTGTCCTTTCTCACTGGACTGCAGAAAACATTTCTCTGCACAGCCTCCTCCCCTGGCAGTGGCTGAGGGCAGCATGGTGAGCTCCCAGCAGCTGACATGCTATGGGTGCTGGTGGCAGGGAGCTGAGCCGCTGCTGTCAGCGTTCCTACGTGAGTACCTCAGCCGGGCATGGGGATGCTGAGCTCCCAGCAAGGAGTGCAAGTCTGCTTCACTCATGGGAAAGTAATAAAGGGGTTTTCCTTAACATCTACTTCCTTGTCTTTCATTAGTGTCGTAAGGACTTCACTCTCAAAAGGTTTTCTGTTTCCTGTGAAGAAATGCCACGCATCTGTGGTATTCTGGGAAAGGGACTACATGGCTTAGGCAGCCTCATTAATTCGTGTGCTTGTGTTTAATCAAACAGTTTTAAATACGACCTGTAACTTGTCTAGATGCTATGTGAAAATCCTCTGCACAGATCTGGCTACATTTTAACCATTGTATGCCTGAGGAGAAGCAGCACTGCTTTACTTGCTTAGAAAGAAGTCATATAATGAGGTGAGGATTGTCAGGAGTACTTGTATTTTTTATTTTATCTGCCTTGCCCTCTGATGTTCACTTGAAAGACACAGACCATGCAATTATAGATTTATAAAACTGTGATTTTTGTTGTTTGCTCCTCCCGTTTATTTTCAATGCACTGAAAGCTTCCATTCCTCATTAGAGGAAGAGGAGTTCAAGCAGGGCTGTGTATTCCGCTCTCCAGCTCCTTCATATTGAGCTTTTGGCTCTTTTTTCCTTTGGTACACAAGGCAGAGAAAGGAAAATTGCGTTACTTTGTGTCTTGTCTTTTATTGTAAAAATATTTTGGGATATTCCTCCCACCTATTTCCTGTTTACCTCAGAGTCTGCTAAAGTGGAAATTGCAGCAGAAGATGCTTCCATTCTTCTTCAGATGTCATCCCACCAACTTCTTTTATGTTTTCCTTGAAAATAAGTAATCCTCACAGCAAAAGTTTCTTGCTATATCCCTCATAGACTCCAGTTTTCCTGTCTTACTGCTGCCCGCTTAATGTGGGCACGCAGTGTTTTTCTCTTCTGAACTGTGACATAAGGTAGAACCAGCTTGAAGGGCTTGCAGCCATGCGTGTGCTCTCCTGGCTTCTGCTGGAGGCGTAAGGAGCAGAACAACCAAGTGATGCCATGAGATGGAAAACCTTGGGGAATGCAGAAGGAAGCCTGGGGCTCTCAGGGAGGCAGGGCATGGGCAGATGCATCCTGGTGGCAGCATTCAAGATTTAAAAAAAAAAAAAAAAAAAAATTGCTCTTGGCAGTGGGACAGACCTGGAACATTTCAGAAGATGAGTGGAAAACCCACTTCTGTTTGAAAAGCAAACATGAAGTTTCTGTTATGAGCTGAATGACAGTCTTGAAAATGACGTACATCTTCTGGCAAACTTTTTGGAACGAAAGACATCTGAGACACTTCAGAAGGAAACTCCCCTGAAGGAGTACTGTGCAGGGGAACTTAGGAAACTGTATGAGCTGATGACAGGACATAGAATACAACCCAATAAAGAAAGGATGTGACTGAGATGTGTCTAACTGGTGATGATGATGTTTAGCTCTTAAATGACTAACATTAAATAAAATAATAATTTTTTAAAGCCCCATCATCCCAGAATAAATGGTGCTTCAAAACATTGTCAAGATGTCACACAAGATTTTGTATGGTTGTAAGTTGCTTATAAATACAAAGAAAGCTTTAACAGAGGAGGCTTTATTTTAAAGAAAAAAATAGTCCTTTGCACATTGAAGTGACTACTGTGAGACAGCTTATTTTCTCAATTATTATTTTCTCAATTATTACACTTTATTTTCTTTGACAATTAATCTTTTGCCAGAGAACACAATTTAAATGTCAGGCTTAAATAATAGTTTTAATAATTTTCTTGTTTTTATTCTTGTTACTGGGAACTTTTAGTAAAGTCTTTTAAGAAATTAGCAGTTACATTTCTTGACAGTTGAATGCAAGTTGCATAATCTTATCACTTTTAATTTGTCCTGGAATGATATGAAAAAATCAGGAGACTGGTGTAATGCTCATAGTCAAGGACACACTGTTTTAAATCTGTCTGTATCTCAGAAATCTTGCAAAACTGGCAATTGGGCAGCCTTTGAAGATGTATATAAATCCTTGCTGACTGTCGGAAAGTGGTAGACAGAAGGTTTTGAAGTAGAAACAGGTTGTGACAAAGCAGTTGGCAGGAATATTGGATTTTGGAAGATTCATTAAAATCTCAAAATCTGATCTCACAGGCAGGCAGAAACAGCTCTTTACTTCTGAATGATTTTTGAAGGACCACAGAAAGATGCAGCAGTTTAACTGCCTTATTAATCACACTTTATTGCTGTTTTACACGTTGGAACTAGGGCAGTTGGAGGTGCCCTGACATTTTGCATTACAGGCTCCCATCTCGCTGCACTTGGGTGTTAAACTTTTGGTCCTGCAGAAAGCTTGGAGAGTTGGAGCTGCATCACAAGTAAAGAGTAAAAAAGACAGTGGAAATGCTGCATAGTGCTATTTCATGAATATGCATCACAGAATAATCTTCCTCTACTAACAGTGAGCAAGTCCATATGGACGTGTATCTGTCCCATTGAAATGTGAAAGGGAAATTAGCACCAGTTCATTTTCCATGTGGGAATGTCATAGTTTTTATTGTCCTGTGCCATGCTGAAACAACTTCAGAGGTTTCTGATTCATTAGCCTCTAAAAGCGAGCCCCATCCCCACTTGTTCTCAGAGCTCCCATCTAAACTTCAAAACCAATGTAAATACTGTCTCCTATTTTATATTGGGAACGTGGAAAATTTATTGAAATCATTGGCAAGAAGGCTGTCACTGAGTCTTATGAATTCATTTGTGACCTCTCCTGTTTTGGTGAGTCCCACAATATAGTCACATGTTATTGAAAAGGGGGGTTCCATAACACTGTTTTACATTCTGAAAAAAAAAAAAAAAAAAGTCAATTGGCTTTTTTGTATATTAACTATCTCTGTGCTTCAGTCTTCTTCCTTGTTAGCATCTTACTTATGACATGTGAGCACATGGAATACTGAAGTCAGTTTACAGTGAGCTGCCTGGGACACCAAAAGCAGAGCAGAAGTGCTGTGTGGGCATTCACCCAGGCTGGTTTGCTCCGTTTCGTGGTACGTAGCCCCATGCAAGGTAGAGGTAGCTGAAGTTATATCCAATCTTATAAATTCCAGTCTTCCTGCTCACTTTCCATGAAAGCTTTCCTGAGCAATACAGGAGTCTCTGAAGCCTCTAGTTCTACAACATACTTTGATGCATGGTGTGCTCATAACCTCTCAAACCAGCCGTGCTGAAACCTGTTTACAGCATGTCACAGCATTTTCAGTATTTTGGACTTTCCCTATAGCAGTGATCCTAGTTAATATTTTTGCAATATCAAAATACATAGGAACTGTAATGAGATATTTATCTTTAACTCTGAGTTAACTCAATTTTATTAATGTCAGTCCGTGAACTTTAGTTGAATGTTTAATGTGATCTAATATCCTCTGTTTATTCCTCTGTTTTTTCCACTCATCCTGAAGGCTGAATGTGCTTTCTTTCATATTCTTCCGCATGTTTGAAAAGCTGAGGCTCTCCTTTACACAGAGGCCAGTGTGTGTTCACACATAAGCAAAAATCTGCAGGTTAGAACCAGAAACCAAGGGAAGATATTTATCAGGTTAGGTTTTCTTTAGATTTAGAGCAACTTGAAATGTAAAGGAATCCATTCTCACAATTTGCTGTATTTCTAGGAGGAGTTTGCAAATGAGCAATAGGTGAAACTCTTTAAGAATTGACAAAGCAGCACTCTTTCAGAAATTCCATCCCTCTTGGCTTGTAGGGAGGCAGCAAATCTTACTGAACTCCACTTAAATGTCTTTGTGATAAAGTGGTCATGTTTTTTTATAGGCGAGGGGAAAGGAACAGCGAGAGTGAGCAAGTAGATGGTCCCTCAGCTTCCTTCTTTTCCATGCAGACATTACAATATATTGACCATTTCAAAGAAAATGCTGTGTTATTTTGCAGATGTGGTCTTACAGTTAAATTCTTGGAGAAAATTTTCTATGGAAACATGGTAAATAGTTTCCAAGTTGTTTCAACATTCTAACTGCTTTGGAAGTTGGAAAAAAATGAGGTGAAGTGCAGTAAAGAATATCTCATGACCAAATGTATTTTATGGATCTTTTCAGAACCTTTTGAAAACATGAAAGAGCAGAGTAAAATATTAATGCATAGCTCAAAGTACTGTTTGTGTGTAGCTGCGGAGTGCTCAATCTGAAAAGACAAAGTTTGGATGAATTACGCTTTTAATTATGATTTGTGGCCACTTAACAATATGAAAAACATAAGAGTTACATTGGCATAGCATTATCAATGATACAAGTTGGAAGGAATAGATCATCCTCTCCATTAGTTGTACCAACAGCACACGGATTGAGGTGACGGAGTACGACAGGATGACTGGTTGCTGCAACGCAGGAGGACTCCTGAAGAAGCAGGAGTAGGGGTAGTTCACAGGAAATACAGAGATAATTCTTTCTTTCTGAGAGTAGGCCAAACCACAAAGGTTTCAGCATGGATTATGGCTTTTTTCCTTTATTTCCCCAACCTTTCTAGGCCTGTTTTAGTTTCTTCTGTCTCCTCTGAAGACCAAAGTAGGCTACTCCAAGTAGCCTAGCTGTCCTGAAGCTGGAGGCCAGAGGGAATATTCTCATCTTCTTGTTTTGTTTTGGATTTTCACAAAGGTAAAAACCTTGTGCAATCTATAGGAAGAAAAATAGCGAGGGCTGAAGAAAGCCTCCTGGCTACATACTGTGTGATGTGGGTCACAATTTGGTGCTGATGTCAGACATTGGTGGGGCAGGAGCAGCAGGGACCTGAGGCAGGGGCATGATCTGCTTGGTGTGCCCCAAGCCCTTGCTCAAAGCCTTGCTTGAACCTGGTTTAGTGCTTAAAGGGTTACAGTGCATTTGGGAAATGAGTGGTGATTTAGACTCCTGTGGGAGCTCCTTTAACATTTGGTACTTACAAATAAATTGCTAATTTCGTAGTGGTTTGCTTCATGCAAAACTCGTAGCTGTTGCATGGTGACAACTTTGGATGTGAATAAAGGTATGGCACAGTTGTACATCTTTCAGAACAGCTGAAGTGTCTGGAAATAGTGTGCGATTTCTTACTTGCCTTTTGGAGGAGGTAAAGAGGGAGAAAGGGAGCTTTCTCCCTGTGTAATGCACACAAAACCAGACAAAATGCTTAGAGTGCTGTGTGCAAACTTCATGTATAGACTCACAAAATTTAAGAGATTTTTTCCAGTGATCTCAGTTTTTATTTACTTATCACTGAAGGATACTTTTCCAGAAAAAAATCATCTTTCCATTTCCAGCTGTTCTGAAGAAGTTGAACAAAAAAAAAAAATTAATTACATTTTTATGAAAAATGTTTTCACTGTTCATGCAAAAATGGCCAAATCAATTTCTTCAAAGTACCTAGAAAAAAATCAGCCTAGGATAGAGTGTGATGAGTGGAAATTTTAGACTATGTTGAGAAACTGAAATTGTCTATAAAACAGTGTTTCAGTTTAAGACTGTCTTAAAACTATTGTTCAGCATGCTTCTCTTTCTCTTGTAAGCAATCTGAGAGAATTTGGTAGAATATTCATCTGTAAAGGCCAATTAAGATAGAGTGTAGATCTGTGAAGGGGTTGTATTAAGCTAACTAACTTTCTGAATGAGGGGCATCAAACATTAAGTAAAACAAAGTCTTCTAAATAAATGTCTGTGAATGAACAATGGCTGTAGGTGATGTAAACTCTTACTCTTTTTTTTTTAATCCTTTTTGTTCTTTCTTCCTTCTGCTATTTGAAGGCTGCTATGAAACTGCCAATTTCTCTTTGAACCACTAATTCTGTGGGCCATACAAGTTGTTCTTGCTCAACTTGGACAAGTTTTTACAGCTGTTTGTGTAGCTGATAGTTTCTTACTGTCAGCAGTATAATTTATGTACCCTGTAATGAGCAAGTTTAACGGTATGAATGGATCCTCCATCTCAAAAGCTGAAAGTTCATTGGTGCATATAGATTTTGCACCCTAGATCTATTTAATCTCTGGATAAAAAACAAGTACTACTTTTTCTTCCAGTCTTCAGGAGAGGTTCCCTCTCCTGAGGTGTTTGCCTTTTATTAACAGAAACCTATGCCATTGATCCCCACCTGTATAGATGCATCCGCTCCAGTGAGGAACTCTGCCCTTCTACTTTGCTGCCCAAGGTGTGATCTGAAGGACCAGCAGAGCAGTAGGCCATGCTCTTAACCTGTTAACCTACAGGAGGTAATATTTTCCTGGGGCTTCTGTAGTCATCGACAGGTAATTGCTGTGTCACTGACAGCTGGACCATCTGCAACTACAAGAAGCTTATATCTAGAAAAAAGTACAGCTGAGGATCCGATGCAGATGTGCTTCTAGCAGTGAGAGCTGCAGGCTCCTGCGTTGCTGCCTGGTGGGTTATGATCCAGGCATGTCAGTGAGATGCATCAGACCACCCACCTGGCTGCGGCACTGTGCCATTGCCTCACTGTAGATGTTACTGTCAGATCCACAGGAAATTAGTGAGAGCTTCTGTGGTCAACCTGCACATTATTTGTGTTTGCCCCTTGACCTCACAGGGGCACATTTCCAGTCCCTAGAGAGACCATTTTTGTAGACTGCCGATATCAAAATGCATTGCAGCTCTTCAGAACCTTGCTGATATTTCACTAGCGCAGGCTCAGCGGAACTTGCAGACGTCCCGGGGTTGATGTTTAAGGCACTGTTCCAGCCCATTCCATTTACATCTTTCCTGTTATTCTTTACCTGCTTCCTAATCTTATTTTGCTCTTCAATGACCTTCAATACTTTAATGCCTGAAGGATTTTTTTAGATTAATTTTTTGTTACTTGTGTGCAAGTGGGCTGTCATAGCTCAGTTGTCCCTCTCCTAGCTTTGGTGATGTGATAGGAGTTGCCCTCCCAGGATCAGATGTGATGTTCTTCTATCCCTGACCCTACTGCTGGCATGGCTGGGTGCTTCTGAGAGGCACTTCTGGTGCTGAGCTACCAGAGAGGGAGCAAAACCCTTTACTAATGATTTTGGAGATCAAGCTGAGGATATTGATGTTTCTCCACTTTTTCTTTCTTAAATAGAGAACCTGGTACATTTTTCTCAAACTTGACACTGTTTAAATGAGCAGAGATGACTGGGGAGCTGATCTTTGACAAGCTCCTTCTGATGAGCCTCTTAACAATTTACTTAAACCTCCTTGACTGCAGTTTCTAGCTCTAAAGTGGGGAAATAACTCTTTTTTTCTTGACTTTTGAAAGTTGGTTAATTAAAACACTTGGATAATGGAATCTTAATAATTGAACTGCTCAAAGATGAGTTTTACAAAGAATTTCTAGATCTTAGAATTTCCTTCTGTTCTGGTTTTGGAATGAAACAAAAATCTTTTTCCAAACCAACAAATCTTTTCCCCCAAGCAAAGCAATCTGGGAACCCTGCTTGAATCTGAGCTAGAGCCCTACAGGTAGGACACTCTCCTGAGCCATGAGAAATGCATGCTTCCCCGGCTCCACAGCTTTCCTCTAAACATCCTCTAGCTGTCGGCCTCTTCCCCAGCTTCTCCTGATGTACCTGTTTTTAGATATTATGGAGAACTAAAGATTCATTGGGATGAATATTTGATATAGAGAGAGACTGATGTTAAAAATTAGGGAATTTCATCACATGGGAGACTGTGTTGCAGTCTGTGTCCAGTCCTCTCACTGAGAAAGCAGACACTGAGCTGTCTGTATAAACTGGAGCAGCTTCAGCAGGGCAGGCTTTGTGGCAGCCCCTAGCTCCTCAGCTGCTGGCTGGGAAGCTGCTCTTGAAACAGGTGAAAAAAGAAACTTAGCTGCTTTCATCACCTTATACCATATGTGCTCTTCCACCACACTGAAGGAACATTTACACAGCAGAAGTGCAAGAATTAGCTATTGGTTCTCATCAAGTTTCCTAAAGCTCATCCTTCACCTCATTCAATTTGTGCAGCTGAAACTTCTAGTCAATTGTAGCAGAAAGCTTCATCCTCCATGTGACAGGAAAGGAAGAATCCCATATGTGTCAGAAAGAGATGTCAAGCAGGCCAGCTCTGAAGCCAGTCAGCTTCAATAAACTGCCGTATTGATCTGCTGTGTGCTGTCATTATGGCTATGTCTGACTGGAAGAAACCTTTATAACTTTTTTTTGTTGTTGGCAAGGTTGGATATTATGTGATTGCTTGCTCCGTGACAGCTTCTCTTTCTTTAGTCTCCCGAGTAGAATGCAGTGTCTATCAAGTATGCATAAGGTTTTTGTCAGATGTTGAGTTGTTTTTTAATCTGGGCATAATTGAAGCGTATTGCATATTAATGGCACCCTTTTACTCTCTTGCTGGAAGTTAGTTTTACAATGCTAAAATGGAGTATTCACTGTCTCTGGTACTTGTTTAGAGTTTTCCTTTGGGGTGAAAACACAAGCTTTGCAAGAAGAAAGTGTGTCTTTGATTTGATTCAGTCAGTCTCTAAGGAATGTTAATGAGTCTAATTACTCAAAATTGTGATGCTTGATTGTTTTACTAATATGGGAGGAGTTGGTGTTTTATCTTCACTGTGCTAAGCAGTTTTGATGACATTTAAGAAAACCTTTTCAGGGAAAGAATGAGTCCAATTTTCGTTTATTCTTTCATTTGCTTTTGGTTCTGGGCAAATATTTTCAGATTATAGTCAAACAATTAAGGTGGGATTCTGTTTTGGTTATCATAGAATATTAATTCCCTAATATATTCTTGTACACAAGTGAAGATACGTTTTGGTAAAGGGCAGATGTCTTTCAGTGATGTCTGGCATTTTTTTTTTTATGATATACCTTAGAACCTTTCTTCTGATCTTTTCAAATCGCATGGAGAAAATATTGAATTGAGGTTAGAGACAGGCAAATAGTTATGACCTTCATTTGAGGCATTAAACTTTTGGAGCAAAGATTTTGTTAGGCTGAAGTGCTATAGTTTGAATTTAGATCCAGGAAGTGCTGAAGTCAAGGATAAAATAAGTACATTTATTCCCTCTGCTTTTGACTGAAGGTGGATCTAACTTGTATAATAAACACACAAGGCAGTGATTCACCAACTTTTTGGAGGAAATAGCTTTTTCCAGAGTCTCAGAGTTTGAGGAAAAACATCGCAATTTCCTCGTTGTTCGGTGTTGTGGCAGTCTGGTCAAGAGGTTTGTTGGAGCAGCTGCAAGCTACTGGGGTGCACCGACTGTCAGCCGGGAGCCTCTGACCCAGCACCTGAGAAGGTCTGGGCACAGAGGGAGCACAAAACCTTGCGTGCTTTCCTTTAAAAATGAAGATCTGGCTCCTAAAGCGGGTGTTCAAGTGTCTTCGTGCCATGGTGTCTTCAGATACTCACTTTCAGTGGGTCTCTTTGTTCTCCTTCTTACTTGTGAAATGCTAGCTGTAACTCAGATTGAATGATTATACTTTTTCTTCTTTGTATTTTCTGCCTGAAGAAATACCAATTCCAAGAGCTAAGAAATGTTTAACGATTGCATGCCTGCAGTTAGCCTTTGGCAAATGAGATGTAATTTTATTTTTTCCTCTTTCTTGATTGTGCTTTGGCTTGCTGTTTCATTTGATGTTATTCTGCTTGCAGAGGCAACTTTGCTGATGTTGCTGCACCTCTTTCTGAGGCCAAGCATCTTTGTCTTCACTTCCTTTATATCTTAGCTCTGACCTTAATGCCATGAATCAGATGTGTAATTGTATCCCACTGCTTAAATCTCCACTACAAGTGTTTTCTTTGCCATGACAAGACCTTTTACTATTAGCCATTATCTAATAAGACAAATCTTGACCAAATAACCTGAAAAAGAGGTAAGCTAAAATTTGTGTAAGGCATACCCATAAA
Source organism: Alectura lathami (assembly GCA_013399715.1). NCBI lineage: Eukaryota > Metazoa > Chordata > Aves > Galliformes > Megapodiidae > Alectura > Alectura lathami. The sequence goes on from VXAV01004428.1 coordinate 338,492, forward strand.
TTTAACTGTGTTAATACTGTGGGTAGATGTGGATGCTATTTTAAGCAGAACTTTGCAGAAGTAAAATTGGTTCCAAATCTTTCTCATCTGTTTTGGGGGTATCTCTGCCAAGGTTGCTGTTCTGTTCTGTTCCTCTTCACTTTCAAAGCCCTATATGAACTCAAAATTAGCAAAGGCTGCATTTTCTCTCTTCTTTTGGTCTTCTCAGGCTCAAAAGGTATCTGTTACCATACATCATTGTGTGACATACAAATGTAACATACAACTTGAATGAGCTTTTGCCTAATGGTCTGATTTAAAAAAAAAAAAACAAAAAAAATCTTGTGTTTACCATTGTGCCCTTCTGACGCATGAAAGTGAACTTTTGGAGTGTTACCTAGGGCTATTACAGAAAAAAAAGAATGATAGTGCTGAAACCGATGCCACATAAGGAAGTGTTTCAGTATATACTTGGAGCAAGCTTCCCACCTATTCCAAGTTTTCTGAATTTACCTCCCTCTCCCATGAACAAGGGGTACAAGCTGACATCATTCAGAAGTGAGCAGAAATGGAATTAAAGATTTGAAAGAATCTTAGTGAGTTTGACTGACGTTCCTTTTCATGAAGAATTCAGAACGGGAAGTATTTTCTGGCTTGTATGTACTTATCGTTTACCTGTACAACATAACATGAGCATCCTTATGCATTATTTTGACGTGGCTAAAACATGCAAGCGATAGCAATATCACTTATGTAGAGAGAGTGCTTAGCACTGGCTGGTCAAAATGGAATCTTTATGCTCAATTGAGCTGGATTAATTTATTATGTTTCTTCTATATGGACTGTCAGCTGTCTTGTCATTACATACACTAGGATGGACTGGGTTGAGAAAAGAAACACCTTTGTGATTCCAAACTTCTTTGCTAGTGGCTGGTGTAGACAGCTGTCATGGAGGTTCCAGGCACAGTCTACCAACTCTCTAACTTTGGGAGGAGAGTTCTTAGTAAAGGCTGCTTTCTCAGACTCTCTGAAATGCCAAACTCCCATCAAGGAATGGGAACGTAAGCGATGTCTGAACAGTCTTGTGATGCGAAACTTACCTTAGAGCTTTCCGTGTGTTGCGCTACCTACGTAGAAGTATTTGTTTGTCTGCTTTAGTTGTTGATAGTAAAAATGCTTGGCATTTCTGTGAGCAGTGCCCTTTGAATTGAAATATGATTAGTAGATGTGTGTGTATTCTGTATGCTAACAGTCTACTAGGAACAAAGCACTCATGGCAAGTGGGGAAAAATGGTGCTGCTGAAACCTTGCCTTGCAAAAAACAAATTAGCATTGTTTAATCTTACATTTAGTTGTGTCCAACTGACAAATTCCATTTACGCTTCACACTTGGCATGTAACCATCCACAACAACCTCAGCTAGGTGTGTTGCAAGCACAGTTAGCTAACATTTTGGTCAAATTGCTGTAGATACTCTACAGGTGGGGAGGAAAAATAGCATCCACAAGAAGCTTAAGAACACAAAATAATGTACCTGGAATAGAGGAAGTTGTATGAGCCTCACTGTATGTATTTTACTGCTAGTTGATGTTAATTTGCCGCAGATCAGTGTTGAAAAACAGTATTAGCCAATGTTCTGGTCAGGGATTTTCAAATGTGTTGAATTCACTAAAATCCATTGTAATTCTACTGTGACATCCCAACAGACGGCTAGAGTAGTGCTCCAAAGCTGCTGAAAATTCTTCTCTTAATTTTTTATGTCCAATGGGATTTTTTTTTTCCGGAAAAGTCTCTAATGGCTATGAAAGGTAATGCTGTCTCAGATGCTGCAGAAGGGCATCCAGTTCTGTAGCATTTCTTGCAGGGCCTCCTGCATGCTCTGTTGTGCGCTCTGTGGNGCATGACAGAGATAACTGGATTTACTGACATCTCAAAACGGATTTTAGCAGATCAGAATTTTAATCTGTTGGAGTATGGGAGGGAAATCTATACTTCATTTTTGGCTTGGTTGCTGGTTTGAGGTGATTCGCATCTGTTATCTAAACTAGTGCTAGTTTTATTCATTCCTGTTGGCAGGTCACTTCCATGTGCATGGTAAGTGAATTGCTCCACAGAGACCAAAGTATTAATGGGTTTGTGTAGCACTGTCTGTCTCCATGATAAATATGTAGTACCATGCTAAATGAGCTTCAGGGTCACAACTCTGATCTCTGGATAAACTACCTCAAATGCTTGCACAGAATTGGTGGGTTTCTGTGTTTGTAAGAAACTTTTACTGTGAGCTATTGCAAAAGTAGAGCTGTTTATCCAGTTTATAACAAATTTGCTACAGATCATTATTGAGGTCAATGGCTTGAAAGTTTGAAAAAGTAATTGTAGAGCTCTTTGAACTACTTATCACTCTAAGGGAGAACGATTCATAAATATTAAAACTCATTAATTTATACATATATAAAATGAAAATTGAGGGTTATAAAGGTGAATGCAGTGACCATACACCAAGGCAGAGAAAAGAATGATTGTTGTTCAGATAGACCTGAGCAACATGCAGTAACGAGTAAAAGATTTGCGTTCCTCTTGTTCCCTAATACATTAGAACCATAAGATTCGTGGTGGTATCCAGAAGTAGTTTTAACATTTTTACACAATCACTTTAATACACCACTGCCGGTTTGTGTGCTTGGACACGTCCGGCAGTTGAGTATTCAGAATAAAATTGCTTTTCTCTGTAAGACAATAGAAAATGGAGGTGATTTTCCGTATTAGAACATTTGTATGCTCCCATGATAACAAGGGGATTGGGGGTTGCATAAAAGCCTGATTCGTTAGTACTGTCTTGTCTTTCTTTTTTGAAATATGTATATTTGAGTTTTATTTTACAAAGTGGAGGAAAAAAATTACCTCCTTTGTAATGCACAGCAGAACTGTGCTGACCTATCGCAGTAGTGTGTGGTTCATTAGCAGAAACTCCAAAGCGCTCCCATTTTGGTATCTGTTCTCCCTAATATATTGGAATCTGTGAAAGCAGATAAGGTTTATTATTTAATAATATGACCTTATCCCTTCCAGTGCTATATGGAAGATGTTTGACTAAGCCTTGTTCACTGTTGACTTTTTTTCTACTTGCATACAAAGCAAGCTGAAGTTTCAGCTGCACAGAATAGCTTCCTGATATAAAGAATCCTTTCATGGTAGTGGTGGGAGATGTCTATGGCTACAGGGTTTTTCCAAATGAAATCCCCCTAAGTTTTGTAACTAGTTATTAATGAGCCATGTGCAGACTGAAATTAATATGATCTTCCATAGACTACAGTGCAGTGATCTACTACTCTGTAATTAAATTTTTCTTGCGTCACAGAATCACAGCTGAGGTTGGACAGAACCTCTTGACGTCCTTTTGTCCAATCCTCCTGTCGAAAGCAGTGTCGCTCACAGCTCCAGTTGGGTTTTGTATATCTCCAAAGATAGAGACCCCACAACTACACTGTGCAGCCTGTTCTAGGGTTTGACCACCCTAAAGTGCTGCTGTTAGCAGGGAGCCAGTGAATTTCTAAGCTAAGATTACATTCTTTGTATTCTTCTGTTGAAAGTGTTAATTGGATGTAAAGTTTATAAAAATCAAGAGTTCATTAGTAACTCTTCAGAGGTGTGTAACATCCCCCTCGTAGTTGTTCTAAGCTACCTCCCACTGAAATCTGAAAAGCCTACTGTCAAGTTACGTGGGATTTTGGCTGATACCAGAAGTCTTGAGCCTCTGAGGGTAACTGGGTATTTGTCTTTTTGGAACATGAATCAGGTACATACTTCAACAAGGTTTCATTTGATTTAGATTTTTTTTTTCTATCATTGCTGAGGCTGATTCACTTGCCAAAATTGCATTTTAAGAAGAAATCATCAAAACAATTGTCAAATGAGTTCTCCTATTGGGTGAGCATCCTGTGCCTTACTGTTCAAGCCTATGTCAGTGGGTTAACAAATAGTGTTTGGGACAGAATGATCAACCATAGGCTATTTTGTCATGGAACGAGTTAAATGATTTCTGATGCGATGCTTATGAAGGCCACAGACTACCAAGAATTGTTTCTGTTTGTTAGAATGAACCCTTGAGGTCACTTTCAGCATATCAAAGCAAAGATCTTAATGAGGATAAGTTTCAGGTCTTAAAGAAATTGATTGTGATAGCTCAGGGAATTGGAAAAGATCTGAAGAGTGTGCTGTTCTTTGCATTGTCAGTGCTGAAATTTTTGATTGAATTAGAAGAGTTTTAATGGCTTTTTGTTGCAAGAGACAATTCTGTTATTCATTGCTAAAGAAAAATACAGTTTCTAAAGGCTTACTTTGTTAAACTCAGCCAGAGAATTGCACATTATTAAAATAACTCCTGCATTTGTCATTTGCACCAATCCAAGGCTTTCCTTACTGTGGGTCTATAAATTAATTTGCACATGGATTTATGTATGGATAGATTTATATTACGTATAGACAGAAGGTCATTTAGCGTGGAATTACAGTGAAATTTGTTGCACAATATATGGAAACAACCTAGTTCAGGTTTCTGATTTACCTTTAAAAGTATTGTGTAATGACTCTGCCAGTTTGCTTCCTTTTTGCTTAGTCTGATTTTGATCCTCAAAAAGGGGAGGACATTAAACTATGAAAATGATGCACAATACAACCAGGTTTGGACAAACTTTGGAGCAGCATGTTAGTTTTTCACTACAAGAAACTACATCTTGTTTTGATCAGAAGAGAAATGAATTCAGTAATGTCATCCTGGGCCCAAGCTGGTTGTTGGCATTGTGGGACCACCACCTAGTTTGACACTTTTTGCTTGTCTGCCTGGAGAGCAATTGAGAAGGGAAATAGCAGGGGTACATTAGACTGAGATTTCAATGTGCAAGCAAAGCACTACAAAGAGTTTGCCCACAGCTGCTGGCACTGTCTGGGGTTGTGCAGGAAGTGCCCTTATAGATCACAGAAGGAGTCCATCTTCTTCAGAGCTTGCTGTCTGACAGCTTCTTCAGAAGAGCAAGGGAAAAAGCCTGCAGCACGCAGCTAAGGGAAACCCTACTGATACCTGCTCTTACTCCCTTACTAGCCTAGCAGAGGCTGGCTTAAACTCTCATGCAAGAAGATGTAGCATCTCTTTTGGAATGCATGTAATGCCAGATAACTTGCGTTGAAATTCAGTATTTGGTATTTTTGTGTTGTTTCTGTTATTTTCAATTTCATGCTCTTAAAGTTAGTTCCATAATTCTGAATTCTGTAAAACAAACAAACAAAAAAGAAACACACAAAAACAATCACCAATTATTTTTGCATTTTCAAGTTTCAACTTTTCAATTTCATTTGTTGCTACTTTGTGAGAGGGGCTAGAAAATCCTGGTACATATTTCTTATGCAATTTATTCTTAGATCATCTCGTGCCTTGCGTGCTTTCATCGTTATCTATGCCTTCTGTGCTGTCCAGCAGTATAGCAATCAGAAAGGGGTCAGAGCAGATCTAAGCAGTGAAAACAAGTCCTGTTCTGTCATGCAGCTTACGTAATATATGCAAGTCAGAAACAACAGCGGGAGTCACTTGCAGGCAGATCTCTAAGCAAGGAAATTACTGTGCTCCGCTCAGTTCAATTAAAACGGACCATTCTGCCTGCCTCGTGCATCGTGTGGTGTTGTGTGTGCTGGTTTTGACATGCCAAGCATACAAGCTCTGCCTGCGCAGTACCACTCAGCACAGACAGACGTGCAACAGCGGTACCATTGCATGGGCGTTTTCAAGTTGCAGAATGGAAATGTACCTGATCTGTGGCTGTTTAAGTGGTATCTTTCTTATAAATAATGTATTTCAAGTGGTTACTGTTGGCGAGAGAAAACATAGGGAAACTTGAGGAGTGTTGAGTGTTTCTGTTGCTGTTATGAAGCTACATTCAGTTGCTATGATTTTATGACCTAAAGCACCTATGTTTTGTATAGCTCCACTGTTACTTTCTTATAGCTAAGTTTGATTTATGATGCATATTGAACCCTTCTGGAATGCTGCTGTACATTAGGATAAGCATAAATCCTTTTTTATTTTTGAACTAGACATTCCTGCTTACCCCAACTTGCCACTGTTAAATTCTGCAATATCCTTTGCAAGTATTTTCTAGGAGTCAAGCCTGTGGTGGCCAGATACTTTCTATTTTTACTTAAGGTGTTATAACCATTCAAGAGCCTATTCTTGGAGCTATGTTGCACTGAGTGTGTATTAGCCAGTGACTGCATAATGCTCCTCTGGGCACTTTTGGGAGGGAAAAAAAAAAAAACTAAGGGGAAATGACAGTCTACTGAATAGGATTTTTGTTTTTTTTTTTGCATTTTATATTTTTAATTTTGTTTTTACAACTATTTTTTCTGCCTACACTTCATCCAAGTGACCATGCAATAAATGTAAAAGGGTAGCTGGGAAAACTGTAAAGCTTTAAAAATAGTTGGAGAGAAAAGTATCTTGCATCTGGAATGGAAGAGAAAGACAGACTTCACAGATACATTTTCAGTTTCCCAATTGGCAGTAACAGCATGCTGCTGCTAAACCATCTTGGTTCTTTATTATTTATGGTTTATAAGTTACTTTAAACAGACCTTCATAATAATAGTCCCACTTAATTTCTGCCTTTTTCTATAACCACTTTTTCTCCACTGCTTCATTTTCAGCTCCAGCATTTCAATTGTATGGCACACAGAAAGCTGCTGTTGGTTGCTGCTTTATGGTGGAAGGCTTTTATGCTCGGTGGTAAAAGTACATTGTGTGTGGATTTTAGGTGATATGTTTTGTCTCACACATGGGTTTTGAATATGTTGTTTTTAAGAATGAATGTAGAGTGAGCGAGCTGAATGCAGCATTAGGAGGATGTGGCAGCCTGGCCAAATCTAGCACTGACTTTACTAAGTGACAGAGGCAACACCGAGGCAATCAGTGCAACTGTCTGCTGTGCCTGCCAAGTACCTATGAGTTATGTTATGTGCCAAAAATACTTTCCACGGCTTGCCATGTGTTTACTGTAGTGACTTCAGTCAATGTGGGTGCTGGAAGGAAATAGCAAGGAGTAAGAAAGCCAGCTTGGTAGCTTGACATGAAGCTGCGGCTTAGGAAGGGTAGGCCTTCTGTTGTTTATGGCATTTTTGAACCTTTGAAAATATTAAACTGGAGATTAATGGCTTTATCTTAACCTTCTTCTGCTTCAGCCTGAACTACAAGCTCTTCTCATGCTGATTGTTTGGCCTCTTGGTTACCATTTCAAGGAACTTGATATTATTCTCATTTCTTATGTTACCTTTCCCATACTCCTTGCAATTTCTTCTGTTTGGTTAAAAATAATACAAGAAGATACCCTTAGAGTCCTGATGTTGTCTTTCCTAATGAGAATGAGAAAGTAGTTTTCCTTTCTGTTCCTGGGTGCCTTCCCCAAAGATTTATTATGGCCTGGTTTTAGTTCTGGCTGTAGTACAGAAACAGCTTTCTTCTGTGTTTTATGGTCTCCCTCACCTTTCTGGTTATGACAGTCTCCTGCTTCATCAATATTCTGTATGCCCTTTGAAAATATGGACTGCTGCCTTCTCTAATGTCACTACCTCAGCATTTCTGGTCAGTTTGCTTGTTTGCTTCTGCAGTCCTAGTGCTAGCCAAGAAACAAAAGGTGTGTTTTTTTTTTGTTTTTTTTTTTTTTTCCCCCCTGTTTATTAGTGACTGTCCTTCTACTAAATAACTCTTGGCAGGTAGAAGCTTACCCAAACGAGTGTTCCTGGACCTGGTAACTCTTTCCCCAGTTCTTTGCCAGAGGGGCCCAGCTCAGCACCTGAGCAGGGCTCCTCTTCTTTGTATGCTTGCACCTGCTGCAGGCAGCTCCTGTGGAAGCTGTGCCAGTGATGAGCACCCCAGGCTCCACCTGTTCATCCCCAACAAGTGGGCTGGCAACTCTTATGGGATTTGAGGACTCTGCACCTGCCCCTGCTCCTCGACATCCTTGTTGCCATCCAAGATTTGCAAGTGAAGGCAAAGTTGATTTGATTTCAGTAAGAATGACTGGCAAGTCACTTGCAGGCTTCGGAGGCGTCCCAGGCTTGGCTGCGCTGTGTCCCAGTAGGTCCCTGCTCCCATGGGCCAAAGGGCTCATAGGGTTGCACCAGGTTCCTTGGAACCTGGCTACCATTTAAGCCCATAGCTGGCACAGAACAGGCCTGGAAAAAGTAAAGAGAATAATTTAAGAGGCAGGAGTTATACAAACAGCTGATTAATATCACGTCCTTGGCACTGCGCAGAGATTAAATGTGACAGTGAACTGGAACAAATGACAGAACTGAGAGAAGGGCTTTTGACTGCATAGCACTGTGTGCTGATCGCGTGTTCCTTGGGACACCATTGGAGTGCAGAAGATAAATGTTGGTGGGCATATTAGGAGCGAGGAGAGCCATCAGGTGAGGATGAGAGACCAGGAGGTCATTAGAGCCTAATAAACTGTTGTTTATATTTTATGTGTTATGTACCAAGTCTGCAAGATTTTGCTGGTTCTTGCAGGATTCAGTTATCACCTTGTATTTCATTTGAATGTTATTTTAGTTTGCATGAATCTTGACTGCTCCTTTTTATTTCATCTGTTGTTTCAATTTGCAGGATTTCATAAAATTGAAAGAATACTGATTAATAGCTGTGTCTAGGCATCACAGTCACATCTGTGTCATGACATCAGGTGCATAACATAACTGGGGACTGGTCTTGCTCGATTTTCAGGCATCTGCAGAGTGCACTCAGTGCAATACCACTGCTCTTCTAAACAAAGCTTTGTGATTGAAACCAACGATTCTGCGTTTTCTTAATCCAGCTAGGGAGTTGTGGAAGAAAATTGCACATGAACCTACTGATTCATAGTGATGTAATACAGACCCTATTTGGTTTTTAAGCTCATTGTTTATTACAGAAATACACGGGCAATGTGTAAGATATAAACACCACAAATTCAGTATAAACATGGGTAAGACCTTGTCAAAACTGCTGAAAGAGAATGAAATTATATTTGGAAATGAAGCAGTTCAGCCTCCAAAATAACAGGTGCAGTTTTTATCTTTTAATGTCTTCAGTTCTGTTGCTGTGAAAATGAAATCTTTGAACAAAGAAACTAATAATTTCAATTAACTGTGCTCAGTGTTCTACAAGAAGTAACTGATTTGAATGAAATACCTGAAAATTACCAATAATCTCCTCAAGATCTCATATAAGGAAAAGAAATACAGCTTCTGCAGCAGACAGGCACTGATAAGTACAAGATAAGTTACCAAGGAAATATTTTCCAGCAGTGCTCGGGATCCCTTCTCCTGCTGGGCTGTGGGTGTGAGAAGTGTTTTAGCAGCCAGTTCCTCCATCTGTACTAGAGCAGGCTGGCAGCCAGAGGCAGTGCTTGATCAACAGCCTCCAGGGGATGTGGTTTAACAGCCAATCAGTAATCTGTTTGGCTGTTTTGTGTTTTGCAGATTGATTTAAAAAAAAAAAAATTACCAAAGTTGCAGCCCACCTGCCAGCAGCCCAGCCTTTGCCAAATAATTTATGCTTCCATCCAAATTATCTGGAAGTCCTGATTCAAAGACAGAGCCACAGGCAGGAGGAGAGGAGCACCGAAGACATTTTGAAACTGCTTCACTGACAGAAAAACATTTTTCAAAGGAATACAATTCTGTTTGATTTCTGCCTCTAGAAACACACAGTGGTTTCCTGCACAGTGTATGGCCTGCAGCAGGGATGCAAAGCAGTAGTTTAAGCAATTTCAGACAAAGGAGGCCATCATAGAAATCCTCCAAGGAAATATCCATGTACTGGCAGGCATGGGAAGAGAGGGCTGGAGGGTTTGCTAGGTGGCCCCCCTTTGTCTGGAGTCTGTTCCCCAGTTGTATGGGCAGCAGGTTTCCACAATGTGCTGAGCTTGGGTTTACTGAGCTCATTCAGCTTAGAGTTGTATTAATTAAAAAGAGAGCAAATTAAACACTAGATAAATTGAGTCAAGGAGCAGTTGAGCACTTCAGTGTGGACCAGCTAGACAGATAGCTAAGAAATGGGGTAGTGAGGGTGTGGATATAGAGAGATAAGAAAGAAACAGCATGGAAGATGGCAGCTGTAGTCAGCATAGACCCCACAAAGGCTGGATGCTCCA
>VXAV01004428.1:360280-381905 GCA_013399715.1 Alectura lathami
GAATGTTTTTCCTTTTTCTTTTTTTTTTTTTTTTTTTTTTGAAGAGTAAAATTTATGACTTAGTAGTTTCCTTTTTTTATGTAGGCAATTAGAAACAGAGCAGGTCAACTCTGTCATCTTCGGGCATAAAATACAAACGAATGGACCTAATGGACCTTCCTGCCCTTCGTCAAGTGAGGCAAATTATTTTGCAAAAGGAAAGCATTGAAGTTATTCTGTAACTTGAATTAATAGTAGTGAAGTTACACTGTTGAAAAACAAAAATATCAGTTGTAGGTACAAGGGCTGAGTATACTACAGTCTGAATCTGTGCAAACCTAGGTTGTCTGTCTTTTGGGGGGGTTGTTTGTTCCTGACAGTAAGGAAAAATAGTGAAACTATTGGATTGAGTCATTGCATTTTGAATTAACTTCTTAAGAATTAAGATAGTCAGGAGAAGGTGTTATTTACCTTACTAAGAACTTGTGTTATTTTTTCATGGAGACCAGTAACACAGCAAATGCTCATGTCTTCAGAGGTGTTTTATCACTGCACAGAAGTCTGCAGTGCTGCGTAAATTTGAATAACTGTGATCATAAGACATGAGCAGCTTCAGTTGCATAATGAATTGGTTCAGTTGGATTAATCCTTAAAATCATGAAATACACATTGCCTGGAGATGGTTAAAACATAACTTAGAAAGGGGCTATCACATGCTATTAGAAAGAATGGCTGGTCCAATTTGCAAGTCTTTGAAAAGTATGAAATGTGGTTTGCAGATTTTCCACAGTTATTAATGATGTTCTAGAAGTATGGATATTTACGCTAGTTAAAAAGGAAATGTGATGCGGCTGATGCAGTTAGTTTGATTGTACAGGGAAATGAAAGTTGAAACAAGTCATTTTTTTTTTTTCCCTTACATTCTTACAATGCAAGCATCTGTATTGCTTTCTGGGAATTTTCTACAAAATGTCGAGGCAGGGGTGGAGCCTTTCCTCCGTTCTCCTCCGATTGTCCATGTAGCTGCATATTGAGGTAAACTGTTTTGCAGGAGAGACGTGCTAATATTTATGAATTAGGTTCATTATTTGATTATTCTTGGAGTTAATGCATTAAGACAAAATACTGGATAGATTTATGGTTTATGGGGTGTGTGCTTGAGCCAAATGCTTTCTGAATTTCTTTGATCTGACAAGTGTTCTTAGAGTAAAGCTTGTATTCTCATGGGCTTTCCCTCCTACCCTCCATTGCCCCCATTTTTCCTTATCTGGCCATAGTGTTGCTGTTCCCAGACAAAGCTCTTCTGTATAGGGTGGTCTGCTTCAGGTGACCTGTACGCAGTCCCTCTGTCCCCTGAAGGACAGTGCTGGGACCTTGCGCAGGGCTGTCACAGGGACAGCCATCAGGAGGTCACAGCCATTTACCAGAGCACATATGGTTTTTCTGTGTCATGTTATGGGGCTTGCCATTCTCTGTTCCATGCCATAATGCTAGACTTATGGCTGTACTTATGCTAATGCTGTCAAACATTAGCGCTGCTGCTAATTATGAGTGAAGTGATAGCCAAAATCCTCAATTATTTTAAACTGAGTTTTGCTTAATTTGTGTATATTTTAATGTTTTTCTTTTTAGTCCATTAAGAATTTAAGGGTTGTCTTTACTGACCCCATAGATAGAAGAGACCAAATCAGTCCCAGCTGATGTTTTTTTCTTGCTAGTATGTTCAAGACAATTGTGTAAAGACCAGGGGCCCACTGAGGAAGTGGTGTTAGCTGTCACCGATAAGCAGTGGGCCCAGCACAACACCAGGTTATGTTTTGTCAAGATTTTTAACCCTGACATGAAGGGAAAAGGTTTTAAGGATAAATTTAAAGGAGAGAAATGAGACAGCTTGTGTCTCATTTGCAGTATTTGATAGTCAGCCAAACTGACCCAAATATACTCCGGTATTTCATAGCAGTAGTCAATGTGATAGTGTTTTTCTGAATGACGCTTACAAATAAAAATCTCTCTCTCTTAAGAAGTAAAACTGAAGACCCCAAGCAGTCCTCTGTGTCCCATATCAGTGGAACAAGCAAGTTGCAGCCAGCAATGCTGTCACGGTGGCCTGGTGCCAGGGAAGGCAATGACTGATGCTGCTTGCAGTGTATGGACTAACAAAGGTCAGGGACCACTGCTCAATAACATACAAGGCATTATCCTCATTTATTGTTAGAACAGGTCAGAACTTAAATGTTAGGTGTATTGGCCTCTCTCTTTTCTGTTTGCTTCCACTTTTACTCGGTATTGCTGTTTTTGCCCAGACCCACCGGTCTGTCCTGGGCAAGATGGGCTTCTGCACTGAGTTAAGGGTAGCAGTCTTGTCTGGGAGCCCAGAGACAGAAGGTGCCAGAAAGAAAGCATGAGAGACTGTCCTAAGAAGGTTTGTGCAGCAATGCAAACCTCCCTTCCCTGCGGGGTATTACTGAGAAAATAAGCAGTGTTGTTTATCGAGAGTAGACCATAAAAAATTTTCACAGGACAGAAGTTGATGGCCTTTGGAAGCTAAGGACTAAAAATCAATTAGCGGATGAGAAATGAATGCAAATAATAAAAAATAAATCCTCTTAATTAAAGAGGTTAACAGTAATATTAGGGGTAGCAGTGTCAGGACCAGTTTTTCTCAATATACTTAACAGTGTTTTCAGCGGTGCAGTAGAGAGGGCTATAATTTGCTGATTACTCGGAATGACTGACATTACATATAAACTTCAAAGACTTCAGATAAAAATTGCAGAATCCACAACAGAATCATGTAAATGACTTAAACACAGATAAGTTCTTAATTAGTTGTAACTCCTCAGGGAAAGATTTTCTGAAAGTGGTTCTAGATGACTTCTTGAAAATAGTCTTGGCTGGGAAGGCAAATAAAAAGCCCAGCTCTTAAAATCTGGATATAGTTTTTTAGGGTTGTGTGTAATTTGTGTGCTGCTGTCAGGTGCAATGCTGAGTTACCAAAGAGGATACAGCAAAGTAGTGCAGATCTGTCAAATACTTAAAATATTATAATCATTGTATTCAACATATTCCATGAAAGGAGGCTCTAAAACCTGCCTCTTCTCATGTTTATTTTATTACAAAGCAGAAAGGTGAGGATAATATTAGAAAACATAGTATTTTGCTTTCCCAATTTGGAGAGCTGTTAGATGTTAAGGGATGAAGTTCTTCACAAAGCCTACTGACAGCAGCATGTTGAGAAGAAATTAATGAAGGTCAAAGAGAAAATCTTCATGGGGGAAGGAGAAAGGCTTCCATGTAGCTGTGGGTAAATACAGCAAGGATATGGAGGATCTGTGCTCTCTTCTGCAGTTAGCACTGACCACTGTGATACAGGTTCCTTGTTCATGCCACAGGGAAGGAAGAACGCATAGTAGAGCTTCCCCTCTGCCTGTTGCCCTGTTTCTAGATGAGGGCTGCACTGGAGGATATCCGTGGCAGAAAACCAGGGTTTTTCTTGACTTGAAAAGTGGGCCCACGAGAACCTGATGAGGTTCAACAAGGCCAAGGGCAAGGTGTTGCACTTGGGTCAGGGCAATCCCAGGTGTGTGTACACACTGGGAGAAGAACTCCTTGAGAGCAGCCCTGTGGAGAAGGACTTGGGCGTTGTGATCGACAAAAAGCTGGCCATGAGCCGGCAGTGCGCTCTCACAGCCAGGAAGGCCAATGGCATCCTGGGCTGCATCAAGAGAGGGGTGGCCAGCAGGGAGAGGGAAGTGATCGTCCCCCTCTACTCTGCCCTTGGAAGGCCTCACCTGGAGTGCTGTGTCCAGGCCTGGGGCCCCCAGTACAGAAGGGATGTGGAGCTGTTGGAGCGGGTCCAGAGGAGGGCCACCAAAATGATGAGAGGGCTGGAGCACCTCTCCTCTGAGGAAAGGTTGAGGGAGTTGGGATTGTTTAGCTTGGAAAAGAGAAGGCTCCGGGGAGACCTCATTGCGGCCTTCCAATACTTGAAAGGAGCTTACAGGCAGGAGGGGGACCGACTTTTTACACAGGTGGATAATGGTAGGACAAGGGGGAATGGGCTAAAACTGAAAGAGGGGAGGTTTAGGTTGGACATCAGGAAGAAATTCTTCCCTGAGAGAGTGGTGAGGCGCTGGCACAGGCTGCCCAGAGAAGCTGTGGCTGCCCCATCCCTGGCTGTGTTCAAGGCCAGGCTGGATGGGTTCCTGGGCAGTTTGATCTAGTGAGCTAGTGGCTGGCAGCCCTGTCCACGGCAGGGGGGTTGGAACTAGATGATCTCTGAGGTCCCTTCCAACCAAAGCCTTTCTATGATTCTGTGAAAACAGAACAGAAAACTGGTTGTACTGTCAACATGTGCAGTGCTATAAATACAGTTTGACTGGTTATTTCTGTGTAGGGTTTTGCCTGTGTAAAAGTGACAATATGCACACTTCATTTGAAGAGGTTTTGTTCATTTTTAACTTCAGTTTTTTTTTTTTTTTTCAAATCTTAAATGAGAAGCATGATAGTCTGTTAAGTTCAATGTAGTGTTACGTTGTAAGTGATTTAGCATTTTTAATTTAAGACCACAATGTGATTAGTATAAGTTTCTTCTCTCACAACTGGATAAGTCTTGACTATAGTAGTAGTTTGGGGTTATTACTTCATTCTTGAACTGATGGTTAATAATGTCAGCTTTTAGGGAAATCAACACTTTATGGATGTGTCTCCATCTACTGGAAAAATACTCAAAAAGACCTACATGTTTTGCCTATGTATAATCTCCTCTTGGCTAGTTAAGGTGGCAACAGCTAAGCAGACATGAGAGGTGGGACTGTCAGATGTGAGTGAGGGTGAATGAATCCAGGTGGGGAGGGTGGGCTTGCAGGAAGAAAGACAGAAAGGGACAGAGAGTAGAGAGGCTCTTCCCAAGGGAAATCTGCAAAAGGTCAGAGCAAGTGTAGTAATGCCTCCACAAAAACAATAAAATCTCCTAGGTAGTTAAAGGAACACTTAAAGGACTGGCAAAACAGATGGTGCATAAGTTAAAACTGTACAGGAGCAACTTACCTTCTGCAGCAAATTTCAGCAAGACAGTTATTTCTGTGGTTGTTACTCTATCATTCAATCACAACATGCAATTACTATAGCAAACCTTCTGTCATATTGCACACGTTTTCACACTTGTCAGAGGAAGAGTCATAGATTAAACAATATGGTTTAAAGTACTGTTTAGTTAGGAATTTCATAACTGTATTTTAACGCAAGACAGAATTGTCCTGCTGAAGCAGATCTACAAAGAACAAGAACCAGGGGAATATTCTCAGGAAGAAAAACAAGTATTGTTGGCCATACAGATCCCATTAGCACAAATGGAAATTTCTCAGTGCTAATGCCTTTGCATCAGTCTGAAAACACAAGCAATTAGAGCCCTGTTTTGGAGTCATTGCATGTACAGAACTCTTACTAAATCAATGGAAGCTTGGAGAAAAGACAGAAAGAAGAACCAGGGCCTTAATACTAACATTTCCCTTTCTCTTTTGTGCATTTCTTACCATACCACATGGTACAAACATTCATTATTTCTTAATTCTCTTTAGGGTATTTGAAAACAACACAAAAAATGCTTTCTTAAACCCTTTGGTTTTCATATGAGGCATTACCATCCATGGGTTCAAATTCTTCATTTCATTCCTTATTGCCTCCTTTGTGGGTTTTGTTTTTAGTTTTTGTGCTATTCGTTCAAAGAACTGGTATCTATTTGACATACATAGCTGTTTAGATTTATATACGCTGCTTTCGTCTCTCGTGCTAAATGGTTTGCATGAATGATGAAGTATTAGTAATGCAAGTGGTTGTCCCTTATAATGTTTCATGAATAATAATGCATCTCTGGTTTAGACCCTTTCATGTCCCTCTTTCCTTTGAGGACAAAAAACCACAACCAAACTAAACCAATTCAAAGCAACAGCACAAGGATCCCAATGTACGTTTTTTTTTTTTTTCTGAAAAATGAGAAGGGTATTTGGGGGCAACTCAGAAGAGACAGGGAAATCAGAGTGATAGCTATGTTTTTCACTTCCATTTTGATTAGTCTGTGCAGTTTTGTTCATTTGGGAAGTATGTATTTAAAAAAAAATCAATAGTCTTTTATCGTTTTTCTTCAGTTGTGATTATTTTACTATTTTAAAAGTAAGTGTACCGGCTATTTCCATACAATATATTTGAAAATAGGAAGAACTTGATGAGGTTTTAAATGTTAATTGAATGCAATACAAAAGTGTGTCTGGATCATTGTACTACACAGGAGGACATAGAAAACTGAAGCCACACTTGCATTTCAAAATTGTTAATCTTGTATTTTTGCAGCAGCACTTATCAAGAAAAAGAATAACTGTCTGGAAGAGAATGAAAACTGGAAAAGCTTAGAGAAAATATATGTATTTTCTCCTTGTTTTCCTGACTTTTCCAGTATGTGTGATGGCCATTCTTGCATTGACGCTGAATTTTTATTGAAACACATTCTGACACATTTCCTGACGCAGAGTGAAGCATTATTCAGATTCACTGAAATTGGTGGAAGCAGTGTCAGGGGTTTGCTCATAATCACAAAATGTTTGAGAACCAGCAAACTTGGATTTAGCCTTCCTTCAGGACCCCTCATTTTTCTCAGGGCCCAATTAAACACATTGCCACCGATTTTTTTTTTCAGAACTTTCTTTCGAACAGTGGTGTTTTCCATTTTGTAAGCCAACCCAACATACCAGAAACGAGACATCTGGAGTTGTTGGCCTATTTTTGGCAATATTGGCACAGATTGTTTATTTGCATCATTTGACAGCAGCCTGAGAAGAATAAAACCAGTAGAAATGGGGTTTGGATTCCAGATGAAGTTCAGGATTTCTTGCTGCCTGCAATGGCTCTGAATCAAGCCACAGATGGTAGCAAGGTGCCTGTAGCTGCTGCTCTCCTTGCACAGGCACTCCAGCAGCATGGAAAGCAAGGAAGGGCCTTAGGAAAAATCGTAAAGTGGATCTGAAAGCAGATGTGCCACAGCTGTAAGGGAAATGATAATGAAAGCAGTGAATTCTGAACGGGGCGGATGGTAGCAATCCGTCATTTATGGGGGCTGGAAGGAGGGAATGGAAAAAGCTGGAAAGGGGGTTGCTGCAGGGCATAAATAGGGACGGGAGAAGTACTGCCTTGAGGAAACTCGTAATAGCCATACAAACATCGGTAGAGGCTGTGTCCAGGAACAGTATAAAGTAAGTTTATTAATACAAGTAACCTTCTTGGTCTTTAAAAAGAATCTCAATTCTTCATTGTGATTTACGTTACCAGCCCTCCTCAACAGAATTACAGTCGTGTAATCCACAACTGCTGTTATTTATTCTGGATAAAGAAGGCAATTTTGACTGTGATCTCCCTTGACATTTCCCAAGGTCTACTCCTGTCTCCTACCTTTCATCATCATGTACTACTTGAAGGCAAGCAGCGTCTCTTTTACCTCTCTCAAAGAGAAACAGGCGTTTCAGTCGCTCACTGTGGACCAGAGTGACACAGACATTACAGGTTAGGGGAGATCAATTGCATAGCCCTGCTCCTCTTCACCTGGGAGGATTGCTGATGTGTGGACAAGGTTGGACTCCAAATAAGACATTAACCTACTGTATTATAGTGGCTACGGTGGCAGGAGAGAAAGAAACAGTGCCTTACCCAATGAAGGTTTCTCTTTTTCATTTTATAATCTGTGTCAATGGCAGTTGGAACCATTAGACCTCCAATGAATTTACATGTTTCTTATATAATTGGAGGCTGTAAGTATCACAAATAGTAAAACTAAAATTGTGCCAAGGTTCAAGAAACGCTATGTCTAAAACCTACAAAATTAAGGACATTAGAGGAAAGCCTCTACCTTCATCCTTCCTTAATTTTACCTCATTATTCGAAGTATTCAGAGAATGATCTCAGTCCTGTCTTAATGTCACATAATGGCTTTTTCTTGCTAGGCTCCTCAGAGCTGGATCAGACCACAGTATAAGATGTAACTGTATTTCCTTCTGTGTGTGTGTGTTGGTAAGGATGGCCCAACCTTAATGTTAAGGATGGAGCAGTTATTGAAATCAGTAAATACTTCTGCAGCTGAATATCTCCTTTCACATATTAATCTGTGCTCCTTGAAATTAGATCAGTGCACAAGTCTGAGGGTGCTGTGTACTCCTTAATTAGCCCTTTTTGAGAAGCACTGTATTGGCTGGCCTGGAGGTGCCTGCTCAGCGCTGGCATGTGCGTGTTTGTCAGAGGTAGCACTGTGCCAGACAGACCTTCTCCTGGACTGCTTTAGGCTGTCCTTTTGCCATGATACCCATGAGGCTGACTACCATAGATGATGATCTCATGGAGCTGGAGAGTCTCAGCCATCATTTTTCATTAGAAGTAATTTTGAATCAATGGAAAGAATATTCCTGTGGTTAGGACTCCAGAGAAAGAGAGTTCCTGAATATGCTGTCTGGCAAACATGTATGATTTCCTGTGCTTAGGGAAAGATTTGTTTCACCTAAATTTAGCTTAGGTATCCAGCTTCACTCTGTAGTCAGCGGTTCCCCATGAGAGCTGTTCATTTGACCTGAAACAGCTGAATTACCTTCTTCATTAAATGTGGAGAGAATTGCAGACCAGAAATCCAGCCTTGACATGGCTTAACTGAGATGAAGCTGGATCCTGTTTTCTTCTTCGTTAGCCACACAGGCACAAAAGGAGGTCAGTGGATCTCTCAGGATCTTGCAAGCAGAAATATGCCAGTGGGGATGCCCAAACGCTGCACTGAAGGAGGCCTTCAAGGCTAAAGAAACGGGATCATTGATACACTAGGCTTTCGGAAGTGGGTATGGTTACACAGCATTTTTCGTCTTTTGAGAAGAGTTTATATCCTTCATTTAAAAAAAAAAAAAAAAAAAAAAGGGCTGTATCTGAGTTGTTCTTATAAAGGTAGTTGCATATTCAAGCTCTTCTTCATAAAATAATTGGGTACTGATAGTTTAATGACTGCAGGAAAACCTAGTAACTGTTTCATGTTATACAGTACTGAAAGGCTGATGAGTGCAGGGTGCATAGGTAAGCATCCCTTTCTCTTTCTAGAATGTACAAGGAGATTTTTAATTTCTTCTTCAGTGTCAAAAAAACTCTTAACTGGTCTCTACGGGGACTAAAAGCATGTCATGGATGATGTTCAAAATTAGTTGTCATTCATTTCAAGCCCATTTTGGTGTAGGTTGGTATAGGGGGAAAAAATAATTGAAAATCTGTTTTAGGTTCTCATTTGGTGTTCTATTCTTTCCTCCTCCTCATCTGTGTTTTTACTGCTTTAATTGGTGTATCTTTGTGTTTCAGCTGCAATGACTTCTGAACACCTCAGGCAGATGCTGTCTTATAAATCCACTTACTGTGGTTCTGTCTATGTTTTACTGTTATGTGTGAGGTGAGCCAAAAACTGGCTGAGCTGCTGGGGTTGAAGGATTGTGGTCAGTGGCATGAAGTCCTGCTGGAGGCCACTCGCTGGCAGTGTTCCCCAGGGGTCAATAGTGGGGTCAATGCTATTAATTACTTAGATGATGGGCAGAACACGCCCCAGGGAGTTTTCAGACAGCACAAAGCTGGGAGGAGTGCCTGGTAAGCCAGATGGTTGCTCTGACATTATGAGACACACTGACAGGCTGGAGACCTGGGGCCTCCTGAGGCTCAACAGAGGGTAATGCAGAGCCCTGCACCTGAGGAGGAACTGCCCCATGCACTACTGCATGCTAAGGGCTGGAAAAGAGCTCTGCAAACAAGGGCCTGGGAGTTCCCAGAGGGTAGCAGGCTGACCACAGGTGAGCAGTGCTCTCCTGCAGCAAAGAAGGCCAACAGCAGGGGCCGCGGTGAGAGCACATGTTGCAGGAGGTCAAGGGAGATGGTCCCTCACCTCTACTCAGTTCTGGGTTCCCCAGTATGAGAGACATGGACAAGCTGGAGTGATTTCAGTGGAGGGCCACAAGGATGGTGAAGGGGTTGAACCACATTTTCTGCTGTTGGCGCTGGGAAGAGCTGGGACTGCTTGGCCTGGAGAACAGATGGCCCAGGAGGGAGCTGTTATCAATGTGTAGATACCTGAAGGATGGGAGAAAAGATGATGAGCCACATTCTCTTCAGTTGTGTCCAATGAAAAGACAAGCAAGGAATGGGCATGAACTGTAATACAGGAAGTTCTATTTAAATATAAGAAATTACTTTTATTATTCCAAGATTGGTCAAACTCCAGCACAGGTTGCCCGGAGAGGCTACGGAGTCTCCATCCTTGGAGATGGTCCAGCTTGCCTTGGCTCAGCCCTGGGCAACCTACTCTACGTGGCCTTACTGTGTGTGTGAGGCTTGGGCTAGATGGTTCTGGATGTGATTTCCAACCTCAGCTATTCTGTGTTCATTTGTACCACGATGTTACTCTCTCGTTCCCCTACGAACTTTTTGTTCTTGCAACAGACATGCAAAGGATTCACTTAAAAAAAAAAAAAAAAAAAAGTAACTCTCACCCCATAACAGTGTTTGTGCTTAATTGGTCAAATAATTTATTTGGTTTCCTTATCAGTCCAGTTATTTAGCAAAGCAGTTAATTGAGTTATTATTTTTAGTTAATGAAAAATGAGTTTCAAATTACTGAAATAATACTTAGTGAGATTCCTCAAGTAGCATATATCCTTTAATATATTCCATTCTGTTTCAGTAACTGTAATGCTCTACAGTTTTGCATAGCTCATTGCAGAAACTGGTTTTGGTGCATTCAAAAATCTATTTTAAATTCATATGAAATTAGAGTACATAGCTGCTAAAAAATAATTTTTAAATTTTCATGTTGGCTTCTCTGTTTTCTTCGCTGTTGCCTGAATCTTGCTTGATTGAAGTTGGTAATTATTTCAGTAAAAAAAAATAACCAAAATCATCACTTGATTTTGTTGCTTTTGTGGTGAACAGGGCCTCAAAGGAATCGTTTTTACTAAACAGGAGTCCTTCAATCAGCTTTCAGTGGCTTTGGAACAGGTCTTGTCTGCCAATAATCATTTGCCATCCAACTCTTAGATTTTTATTTTAATCACTGCTGTGTATCATCTAAGCCAGTTGTCCTTTGGATGTGTGCTATTGACTTAGATTTTGGTAAATGAAGTTGTATAGAAAAGTCCTGAGCCCTGATATGGAAAGAATGATTTATGCTGGGACTGGATTTGAACTTTGACTGTAGTTCCTTGACCAGCCTCTTGTCACCTATTGGTGTCCTTTCAGGATGGTCTTGTGTGGATGAGGAAGCCTGTATGAATGTGCAGAGGTTTGTTTGTGATCTGCCATGTTCAAAATATTCAGAAGAACTTCCATTTTTGAGGCAATGATTGCTTCTGTGTTCTTTTAAGACAGATTAATAAACATGCTAATAGGGTCCATAATGAAAACTGAGTTTAAACATTCCTGTATTCACTTTTTCCACTTAATTTTTTCTCTTCATTTTCAGTATACGAAATTGCATTACTGTTTCAGTTAATAGGTCTTCTCTGAATGATAGTGATTTGCAAAATACGTTGTTCATTAGAGTTCAGAATTATGACAAATGTAGAATTTGTTATTGGAGACTAGGACTGGGAAATAACATCAGTTTTTATTTTTCTTCCAAATAGTAATACAAGATTTTTTAAAAGGTGACAGGATAATATTGTAGTTAGTGTTTTATAACATGGTTTGGTTTTCAAATTTAATCTTTTAGGTAAAACTAGCAGAAACCTGACTCTCAATGTTTGATGTTACTGCTGTCTGAAATGTGTGTATTTACCTTGAGAATATTTTGTGAAGCTTAGAGGTACAACAGACCCTGAAGTTTCTGGGTTTATGTGTTTTTTGGAATTAAATGATTTTACAGAGCATGGAATTTTGAAAAGCATATAAAGAACTCATTTTCAAAGGAGTTTTGACTGACCAACGGGAGGAATAGTGTAGCTGAAGTTTATGCACTCTGGAAAATGATGCTATAACTGGGTTCAGACTGTTTGGACTTGTAAAAGTGAAGTAGAGGCAGACTGGTCACAGCAAGGAGAAAGGAACAGTAAGTTCCTTGTTCTCCTGGGGTTAGCTCACATTGCTTGATGCTAGATGAGTGGTGGCTAGCTGGCATGCTTACCTCCCTCTTGCTGCCCTGGGGCTCTGTGGATCATCCTCCTGTTGATCTGTGGGTGTAGGTGATGCCATCTGCAGTTGCGTACTACAAGTCAGTGTCTGTGCAATGGAGCTGTCGGCGCTGCATTACGGCCATTGCAGTTTGAGTTCTTTGTACTCCCTAGGGCCCTCAAAAAGGGAGACCAGGCAAGGTCAAACCTTGCATAGTCATCAGTTCCTAACCGAAACTACAAGGAGCTGTAAGTAGAAAGACAAGCGAAGGACATAAGCCAGAGTCAAGTTCTCTGCTATTTAATCAAAAGGAGATGTGGGAGGAGTGGTGGGTGCTAATGTGGGACTGGAATGCTGTGAGGAGTGGGCTACAGCAGGTAGCTGGTGCTTCTGTGCATGCCCCGGAGTATCTGTGTACCAGCTGTCCAATGGGTGCTGCCAGGGTGGGCACAGATGAGTCTGAAGGGTTTCCAGTTTCCCATCCTTCTGCTCATACATTCAAAATAGTGATTGCAATGGGTTTGGAGCACATGCAGCTGATGGTGGTTAAATGTCATTTGCTGCTACGAAAAGAATGGAAAGGTCTTCTCCAAGTTCATCCAAGAGCATGCTGTCTCTGCCGTTTCGTGGTCCAGCTCCATAACCAATATTCATCCTGAAATGTCAGCAATACTTTGGGGGAGGATAAGATCTACAAAACACACATTGCCAGCCAAAGAAAGGGAAATGAAGAACAGCCTTATGTCCAGCCACGCAGAGTTCTTTCCCTCTCTGCGTTTCCTGGCTGAGGTCCTGTCTGTTCCCTGCCTTCGTAGCGCCCCAGCCACTTGCTCTGAATTACAAATGCACAACGCTGTATTCCCCACTACACCTCAGCACCACTTACTGGTTTTGAATCATAATATCTTCTTGTGAATATAAATGATTCGTTACCCAAACAATTGATATTTAAATTGGTTTACTTTGTGATTTAGCTGATGCTTAGCTTTTGTAGCACTGTGCCTTAATCCAGGTAACAACACTTTGTTGTGCTATGATATATATGCAACAGCTTTTTGGTGTTGTGAATTAAAGGATATTCATAGCATACTTTCTAGACTTTTTTCACCTGGCAGAAAGCATAGGATTTAGGCAGTAAATACATTGATTTTTAGGTACACAGGAAGAGTCATAGAGGTAAGTAAGTGACAAGGAAACAGAGTGTTATTAACCTGTGATGTTCTACGAAGTTCTTACAAATAATATATTTACTTACAGTGAACTTTTTGAAAATACAATGGGAACGTAAGATGTGAGAAGTTCCATATTACTAGTGTAAATCTATCCAGCAGAACTTGTAGCACAGGCAGCATTACCTTGCAATCCTCTGCTTTGCCTATGCAGTCCCTCTGGCATTCACCCCAGTGAATCATGGCAGAGCAGTGTCATCAGGGCTCCTCTTACACAAGCAATATTCTCTCTGCCTGCTCTACTGCTACTTCAGCTCATGAGGCAATTGCCAACCACACAACAAACAATCTAGCAAAGGTGCTCACCATGCTCCTTTTGAGACAAGAATGTGCACTATGCAAAGGAGCTCATCTTACCAAAATATTTTAGTGTAAATAAAGGAAGCTAAAACAAAACTTTGGTCCAAATCTAAAAGAAAATAGCGAACTGAGGCACATGTAACAGAGCACAGGTTGGCTGTGTTGTGAGTCAGGTCTTCTGAGTAGCAGGAGAAAGGGCATCCTCCTGTTTTGAAGCCAGGATTTGGATTTGTTTCAGTTACAGCAAGTGCTTTGGCACTTAGTTTTTTGGAGCTTCACATCTCTTTAGTGTTGGATGTTGGTGCTTCTGCAATTTCTTAATGTTGCTAAGATTCTGTAGTGATAGTATCTTATAGAATCATAGAATGGTTTGGATTGGAAGGGACCATTTCAAAATGGAAGGTAAGTTTAATTATTTTTGGTCCATAAAAAGCAGGCAAAGAGAGCTGTGTATCATTGTCTTGGTCACCATGTAGACTACAGTTGCACTGGTGCAGTGCTGAAAGCCAAAGCCCAGGATAACCTCTCACTTGCTGACAAATAAGGAGGAGAAGGTTACAAAGAGAGGCTCCAAGTGGGTGACTCCTGGGGATAAAGGCAGAATGCTCAGGAAAGTATGAGGCCTCGCCAGGCTCTGGAGAAAGATGGGGAGGGGAAGGGAGGTAACTCAGCATGAGCTGATGCAGGAAGGCATCGTCTGGATAGAGCAAAGTCTGTCTGCCACCTCAGATTATGGAAAAGAACAGGGATATGAAGATACAGCTTTTGGAGATTACTAAGGAGCAAGCTGCTTGCTGAATGCATCTTCACCTGGTGTCAGCTACCTGTGCTTCTTACAAAATGCTGTAAACATAGGTCCCAGAGCTCTCAAGATGTGTGCAGCAGGTCTGCTGCATGGATGCTCCCCTTCTGCTCCTCCCGACCAACACACTGATAACAGCAGTCTTCATTAAGTCCCCAGGTTCAGGCGGAAGGTTTTCTGCAGTGGTGTCACAGGCCCTAGCTAGCAAGGAGACTGGTCAAGAAAAAAGTCAAACCAAGTAGAAAGCGTAAGGCCAATTTTCTTCCATAAGGGAGTTTTTTGCCTTGAACTTGTTGGCAAAGCTAGTGTTGGTGTTTTGTGTAATACATTCAACCATCTTCAACCCAGAGATATTAACAACTTTTGATTTCAATGAGCAATTATCAAATATGTATGTAGTTTATATATATAAGGTTTCTACTTGCAATTTTGTTTTTTTTTTTTTTTTAAAAAAAGACTTTTTAAAAGCTCCTGGATTCTTTGTGAAGATTCAGCAATGAAAGCTGCGTGAATGAGTGACTCTCAAACATGACTATTAGTCCGCTTAATGAGGTGATGCACTGAAATCAGAGAAAGCTCAATTTGTCTTTGATACTAATTTTGTCTGCTGTGTGCTGGAAAAGTATTTACCTTGTATGGGGCTCAGTCATAGCAGAAATGACACTGGGATGTCTGAACAGAATGCTGAGTGCTTACTTTATAGAAAGTCCTTGCTCTCTGGAAGCAATTATGAGGGCTGCATCTACTCATGTAGCACACAGTGATCATATGCATCCAGTGTGTAACAGTTAATATGTTGTGGCTCAGTGTGAACTAGAACCTTCTATTGTAGACAAGCCTTTAAGTATTTAATACCCAGGTCCCCCTTACTGAAACATCTGAGTCCAACTTGGCCTCCATGTGGTGACTATTGTAAATTTCCCTCATGAAACTGCATTATGTTTTGGCCTAATTAGCACTGCTAGCTGTAGCCTTCGTAAAGAAACATTAGATTAGGAAGTACTAGAGGCTGAGCGCCCACATGCTTTCCTGCAGGAATTAAATCAATTTCAGTCTTGCACTATTCACACAGCTGATTTAATTTGGCCTCATTCTCTAGATGATGGCAGCAGCAAAGTAGGAAGCCCTTGCCTTACTGCTTGTGTTTTGTTCCAGAGCAGTAGCTGGATTGAGAGCTGTCAGGGCAGCACTGCTTATTCACCCCCCAAGTAAGGCAAACAAACTATTTCAGCAGCAAAGAAATTAAAGGTTAGTCGATAAATAGCAGTTACTGGCAACAAATTAAAATGAGAAACGTTTTATTGTGGTAATAGGAATGAATGTTTCCTACTGTGAAATTGAATTTTTTTTATTGAAATCAAATACATAATTAAGATATTATGCACAGAAAGGTTAGAAACCTTAACATCTTTTGTCCATAAGCCAAATATTGTAGTATGTTGATATCCATGCTGTGAGTTCTCCATTACTGCTCTGCCAGTAATTTCAGCCTGGCATCTAGACTAAATTGTCTCCCTAGGAGCCAAGAGGAAACATAGTTGATATGCAATCTCAGGCACGGGCCCTTCTTGAGTGAATAAAAGCGCTGTCATATTTTACGCTATTACACCTGCTGGTTATATGCGGTGATCATCTCTGAATGAGGGAGAGGGCAGAGTTCACCTAAGTTACAGCACTGACTGGTATTGGAAGGCGTTTGAGGGAATTTTACACAATCTACTAGCTTTGCTCAAATATGTTTCAGGTAGGTGATAGGAACTGAAAACAAGGTAATGATTATGTTGCATCTACACAGTAATTTTAAAACACATATTAAGAAACACACAGCACAAATGGCAAGCTAAAGCTTGCTAAACAGCTCCTGAGCAGTATATTCTGTGAGTGAAGACAGGAATGTGATAAGTGTTTGTCATGCAATGCCAAAAATGCAGCTGCGTACTCTGCTCTTCTCTGAGAAAAGCTGAAAAGGAAGCTGGGTCACCAGCACACTGCAGGATTGCCTGTAGGCACTTGACTCCTGGGGCCTCAATAAGCATAGCAGCTGGGCAAGGGTTGGACCTATGCCCTCCAGAGGCCCCTTCCAACCTCAGCCATTCTGGCATTCTGTGAAATCCAGACACCGCGTGCTGAGCCCAATGGCCAGCCTCACAAATCCCTTCAAGATGGCCATCAAGGCTCCAAGCCATCTCACTTGGACACCGTACCAACCACCTACCCTTTGCTTTGCACAGGCACTGAATCATCAGTGGTGCAGGGGGAGATGGTGCACGATGCTCTTACTGGTGCTGAGGGCTACAGAGCCCCCAGCCCATGGCTCCCAGGTTGGTGGCTTTGAACTGGTGCTGCTGAATCCCATGGGTGCCCTGTGCGGTGCAGCCCGACGAGCTGTGGGTTGGTGGGACTTCAGAGGGATGCTGGAGGATCGTTTCCTTGTGTCCAGTTAGGTATGGGACCAGCAAGAGCGGGAACCTGAATCTTTTCTTTCTCATTCCCAATGGCTGCTCTGAGTATCTAAAGCATGTATGCTACTTGGGTTGTGGAAAAAAATAGACAGCAAAACACTTGATTGGAGCAATTATCTCCTAACATGTGAAACCTCAACATGGAGTTTTAAAATTTGTTGCTAACCTGGACAAAGTCACCCTTTGTGCTTCTCCTTTATTGCTGGAATGTCTGTTGCCACCTCAGACTGAGCTCTGTAACTGTATGCATTTTTTTTCTTCTCCATTCCTCATTTCCTTAAAGAGCTGATTCATTGTGATTTATTGGGTACAAACTACAAAGCTAAGTATTTTTCAGGATGTAAGTTGTAGTGGTTGTGAGAAGGAATGAGACTATAATTCTCCCCCACTTTATTTTACTTAAGTATTTTCTGAGAGGAGGGCAGGCTGTATTCTTTCCATTAGACCTCTCCTTTCTTAATCACCATTCCCTAATTAATTCCCTGGTTAAATATAAAGCAAGCATTAGCTTTGAGTAATGTTTTCCTGTGTGATTAAGTAAAGAAGAATTCCTTTCTTTTGTATGGTGACTCATCACCGTGGGATCTGGAGCCAGCCCCAGGGTGGATATTTGAGCCTCTTGTCCCAGGTGCTCTCCTACCTTTGAGCTGTGTTCACTGTCAGCCCAAGGTGGGAGGCAAAGGTGATATCACATGTCACCGGCACACAAAGAAAATTGTTCCTCCTGAGAAACCACGTCCCTGGTACAGCTTTGGTTTCTTCTGGGGGAAAGCTGAGTCTGACGCACAGAAGGGTAAACCTCTAGACAAAACTTACACTTGGGAGAAATGTAAATTGCCATTCTTGCTAGCACTATGTGCAGCATGGTACATTTTTTTGGTGTCCAAGCCGACCCCAGAATGTACCTTTTCACTTCTCCCATCACCTTCTCCCTCCTCTCCCTGCGACAGTTGCATGCCTGACTTGTACCAGTGCAGCTGTGTGTTAGGTCACATCCTAAACCTCATAGATGAAAAAACAAGGTTGAAAAAGACTCTGAAGCAAAAAGGGAGCTTGTGGTAAACCAAGTCATGGCCAAGTGGCAGAGAAGGGCATTGCCTAACTCTATCCAAAGAATAGGTCTGTCTTCTACTGCACTAGGAAGTTTTAATGATGTTTCTTGGTTCAAATGTTGCTGATAGCTTGAGATGAGAAAGGGAATGTGGCTTTATTAACATGGCAGCAAGGAAAACGTGGAATGTGTTTCATGTAATGACATGAAAATGCCTGTGGATTGAATGTCACAGCAGTGAAGGCTCCAATATGTAATCACTGGGCGTTGAAAAACAAGCCCTTAAAATAATCTTGGTTTTGAGAAAAAGTTCAGAAAACAGAGATTCCGCTGATGTTTGTTCTTTCACTTGTTTTGCAGGCATTTCCCTGTATTTCAACGGGAATTTATGGTAAGTAATACCTTAGATGTCACTTACTGCTTACTCATTTTTTTGCTATTGTACGTATTTTAACCAGGGATATTTTATATCAAATGTCTCGTTGGCCTTTTCAACTTGTGAATTTATTTGTATTGTGTTAAATAACAGAGACCCAAAGCCTTTGACTGTGGCTGGATACTCACGTGCTGGTAAATGGATGCTGTCCTGCAGCCCTCAGCAGCCTGCCAGCCGAGGCCCATGGCTGTGATTACACTCCTGTAGCTCTGGTAGCTCTTAAACATGCTGCTTGTGGCTTCAACAGGGAAAATAGGGTTTCGACAAAACTTTCAATCCAGAAGGCAAGCAAGCAAGGCTCCCCAGTGTCCAAGACTGGGAAAAATGCATTTTCCTCAAGCATACGTACTAAAGTAATGTGAAATTTTCTCCCTTGGGTTGGGCTTCCACGTGTTTAGCTTAATAACTTGCATCCAAATTAACACTGCCTGAAGATATGGGGGGAAAGGGATGTTATAGCAGTTAATCACTTGCTTTGTTGTAATTTTAAGGGAATACACAACTCAGCTGCTTTTTGATTGGCATTGTGCAGGAAATGGGTATGATATTTGAGGGAGGAAAAAGATGCACCTTTTCATATTTGGAAAAAAAAAAAAAAAGTCCAGATAAATCTGAGAGGACAATAGTATTTTGTCAAATAACAATAATGTAGGCTGATTTTTCTTCATTTAGCTTCAGTAAGGGCATACAAATGATAATAGGTTGAATTACTTGTATAATTCAGGGATTTTACAGATAAAAAAAAAAAAAACTATGCAGCAAATAAGAAACAAAAGCATTGTGTACAACCATGGTATGATACAGCTGCTTTTTTGAAAATACCATCTAGTAATGTTTAGCTAAATTAATTTCAGTTTTGACTAATCAAATATTGGAGATGTGGGGAAATTACTTTAAAAAATATACAAAACAGCCTGACAGAAATATTTAGTTGCTTTTCAAAAAGAAATCTAGAAAACCTATTGTTTAAAATGGTTGTTTGGTGACTATAAGTCTGAATTAGGCCTCAGAAGGAATAATGTAAATTACTTTGGGTGCTGTGTCTTTTTCCACTTGAACTGCATTTCCATTACTGTGGAATAACATGCAGATGCCTTTTTTGCAAACACCAGAAGTCACTGAATGTGAATTTGGCTTCTGATAGAGCTCTGTCTTAGTCTGTGGTTCAGGCCCCACCCTTGAACTTTCAGGGGAGGTTCTGCATTTCAGTTCTTGACGTTGATTTGAACCTTGATGCATTTTTGTTATTTCACTAAAGCAAGCAAGATGTGATTGTATAAATAGATGGCAATTACTACTAGATGAAATTTATATATAATAATAGTTAATTTTATTTTATAACTGGCCTAGTTAATAGAAAAGGTCCCAGCAGGTGAGGAATATGGTTCACTGAAGTTCATATAGGAAAGGATCTCTGGTAGGAATCTTGATTTTACTTCCTGGAGTAACGGATGCTTTTCTTGGTTAACATTGATTTTTACCTGTTACACTGAACTGCGGCACCCCTGAAACATGACATAGTGTGGCAGATGCTCGTTGACTAATTGTTTGCTGTCCTCGCCTTTGTAGAAGAGCTGAGGCATATTTTCTTCTAAAGTATTCTTGATTTCTGATGCTGTTTCTATGTTTAGCTGGGTTTTTAGTTTGCCTTTGTATAAAATATCTGTAATTTGATTTTGCTGTTGACACTTCAATAAGTATGTTCTATTTCCTATTGAAAAAAATACTTAGCTGGGGGGAGAGGAAGAACCATCACTGCAGACTCCCAGATATACTGGCTACCAACATAGCAATGAAACAGGCAGCCCTGTGTCAGGCCTCAGGTGTCAATATTTTCAAGAATGTTTGACCACAGCTGCAGTGCTAAAACTATGCTGCATGATGTGCTTGAGCTGTAAGGTACACCCAAACCCCACAAAGGCATGCTTTCATCTTTCTGGTTTTGTTCTGTTTCTCCCTCTACACACACATTCCTTTACATAATTTCAGTGTCTAGACAAGCGAGTGGATCAACCTCATTCCTGGGGGTGTAGCTGATTAATAATACTTCATGTGTTGTCCAATAATGCTGGACTACCCCAGTAAAATGCTAGTGAAGGAGCACAGCCCTGATTTCACACCTCAGATCCACAGGAACTGTTGCTGTCCATTCAAAACCCTTGGCTGATAACTGAGTTCCACCTCCAAGCAGAGGGGGATAGGTTGGCAAGAGATCAACTGAGTGGATCCAGTTTAAGAAACCGGATTGCATTTTGCTCCGAAGTCTTGTAAATGCCCTGATTGCTTGTTTTCTCTATTATTATGAGATGAAAGTAGTCACTCTTCTCTGGAGAGCAGTCCTTTCCTGTTTGCATCACTGTAGAGCACTCCTTTTCTCCCATAAAAAGGAAACTGGGAAGAAGAAAGCAAGCCTCTTTGAGAGATTTTGGCAGAGTGCAGACAGCTTTCCATGAGGGGTGTTGGGTGGAGGAGAGGTCTGCCTTTCCTCCCCAAACACTTCCCTGCTGCTCCATCTCCACCCATATCACCATGGATGTTCCAGCTTGAACGAGTTAGAGCCCCAGGAAGGCTGTTTGCCATAAGGCACTGTGCCAGGAGTCAAAACTTGGGTTTTATTGCACTCCTATTTAAAGAGAGCTTGCAGAAGTTTCACTCATGAGGGATCTTTGTTTCAAAAGTCTGATAGCTTCAAATGAGGGATTAAATCTTTAAAAAATGAGGTAAAAGCAACCAATACTGAATGTTTGTAAGGACTGCAAAACAAGTACAGGTCTACCTGCAGACAGTTTGGAGAAAAAAAGAACAAAAAAGTGTTATCTTTTCCTAAGAGATCCCTGTCAGCTTTAATATGCTTCTAAACTGATAATCAGTCTGAGAAAGCAAAGGTTATGAAGACTCATGTCCCCATGGATTGCTGGGTTACTCTGTTCTGTTGCAATAAATGTTTTCCTTTATAACAAGAGCATGAAGTTTCATAAATAAAGCTGTTCCTGGGGCACAGAGGACTTGCATCACTCCTGTATTGTAAGAGATTGCCAGGTACTGGGGCAGCAAAGGGCAGATCCGCAGTTCAGTATTGCTTCAACCTGAGCAAGATCACACCGTTGGCATTATCTCAGCTTTCTGAAGGCCAGCTTCAGTTTTAGGGATATTCTTGTGTTTTGTCTCTTCCCTTTTTCAAATAAATTTTGCTGTGTTCAAAAAAAA
>VXAV01004428.1:381951-400048 GCA_013399715.1 Alectura lathami
AAAAAAAAAAGAAAAAAAATAACCCCACAGACAAATTTGTAGTCCAGAATGTTGAGTTATTTTAAGGCCGCATTGTGTCTGATTTTTATTTTGTATTCAGTGATCACTATTTACATATCTGCTTTACCCATCATTACCACCTTAATATATCTGAGGTACTGCCAGGAAAAAAAAAATAGTGACTGACTTGGGTAGTTTTTATGGAAGAGTACATCATTATCATGTCTTTAGGAAGCTATCCACACGTTATGGTGTTTGCAGCCTGCAAAGTGAACAGGGATGTCTGGTATGGTGCTACAAATCTTAGGAGTTTCAAAATTAAAACAAGGCTCTGCAGGTGGATATGAGAAGACAAGAATTCTCATGCTTGGTCACGTGCTCTGTTGAGAGATCATTAGGGGCTGGACTACATATGGAAGGACTTGGGGATGTTATGGTCTATGCACATCTATTCGTTACCTTCTCACTGTTATTTTACAGTAATACAGGGTTTGGCTTCTGTTCCTAGATACTTATGTTGGCAACATAAGCTGTGCTCTGGCAACATAAGCAAGTATTTAAATGTTATTTTAAACTTAGGGGAGGAAAAAAAGCAAAGAGGGGAAAAGAAATATTAAGAAAGTAAATCTGCAGCTGGTCATTCTTTTTGCCTCTACTTCAGTGTAGCTTGGCATGACTTTCATGAAAATAGCATCAATCCTTCTTGAGAAAAATGATAATGGCAGCTCTTAGGTTTCGTTATGAATGCTTATTTCCATTTCTTTCCTTTCTGTCTTTCTAACATGGAGGCGGAAAGTAAAAGACCAACAGCCATGAAAGTGCAGAATGTCTGCAGTGATTAAGGCAGTGGAAATGCTTAGGCTCACCACAGTTTAAACACCTTTATTGTGTTGGAGTAAGACTTATTTCTTTTAGAATTGAGCCACTTATGCTTACTTGTAGCTTTTGGCCTGGTCATGGCAAAACATTGTAAGGATAAATTTATTATGTGTTGCTACAGGAGAGTCTGAAGAGCAGGCTTAGAAAGCAAGGAGAAAAAAAAGAAGCAGGGGGGAGTGAAATAATGCATGCATGTGGAATAGATGTATATAATACAGTCTCAAGGCAGTAAGTAGGGAGGTATCACATATCCTCTGCTCTGCCTTGTCTTTATCTGGGGAGAGGGGTCCCTGGTGTAGCGCCAGCTCATCACACAGCTTTCCTAACCTCAGTTATGTCCTCCTCAGTCCCCAAAGAGTGATCCCACCTGCCAGCCCACGCAGGGCTGGGAGCGTATCCGTCAGCTCTTCTCGCTATGAGGTGATCCAAGATAGAGCATAACAAGGGATTACCCGACAGGTGTGCCACCACAGATTTATAAAAGCCCTCTGAAAATCTGAGTCAGAAGACTAAACCAAACATTTTCAAATGCAGAACAAATTCCTGACTCAAGGCTAAAGGTTGAGGCAATCTATTTCCGTCTTTCCCATCTGTTTCTTCTCATTTGCTGTTGGCGTTTTGTTCCTAAGATAAGTATTTCTTTAATGAGCAATTCTAATAAGGGTTGCACTGTCTTCTTTCCGAAGAAAGAGTTAGCTTCACATTTTTCAGAGCTGCTATGCACAAGTGTATAATACATAATCGTGAAGCAGCCTTCTGTTCAATCTCCAGTCTGGTGCTTTGGGTCCTTGTAACCATCCCAGTGGCTTGATGCTGTACATGGTCATCAGCATGTGAATGCTGTGATGTCAGTAGTGATGGCCTAGGAAACTGTTATTATTGTATAAATGCTCTGTTGGGGGAAAAAAATCCAGTAGGCTACATGAGGAAGCTTCTCACTAAGCAGATTCTTTCCTAAGCCATTTTTTAACCTAATCAGCAGCTCCTCATCCCTCAACCCAGACCACATCAACTGTTTGACACTGCTGTGTGGCTTTAACAGTCATTTTCTGTAACTCATTGGGAAGTTAATTGCATTTTGTTATTTACTCCATAATTTGTGTAATGTAATGTTTTAGTGAAAATGGAGATGTATGATAACTCATTTTGTGTTACTGCTTTTGGGACTGATCGCCAGTTAAATGAGAGTATTATTAAAATTAATAATAGTAGCAGCTATGAAATGACTATTATAATATTCAAGTAATCCTAGAAATCTAATTACTGCTTGTATAAAAATTTGTTGCATGCATTATTTAACAGTGTTCTTATTTCAGACAGCGTAGTGTCCATGATACTAATCGTTCTCTTCCCATATTCTAAGTACTAAAAAATGATTACTGGAAAGTGTAAATCAATGAATTCTCAACAGTCTAAAATTAACATTCATGTGACGTATTTAATAAGGAGAAGCTGAAACTTGATTCCAAAAAAGAGACTTAATAAGCTCTCTTTTTCTGTGAAAATTGGCGTTTTATGGATAATGTAGTTAGACTATCAAGAAATGTATCTATTCTGAAGTTCTTGCTGACTGTTTAACTTACAGCATTTCCCCTGAATCTTAGAGGACGAATCCTAAGCTTCATTAAAATACTGTTTAGTGACTGTCCTTAAATTCCTCAAAAGCTTCCACCGAGCACTGGATGTTCTCCTCAGCTGCCTCCTGGTATTGTTCTTTCTCTTTTTCCTTTTCTTTTTGGGAAGAGATAGGTATAGCTTCTATGTAGTTGCTTCTTTCTTTTAAAAATGGCAGGAGCATAAAGAACTGAAGGCTTTGTAAGTCTGGAAGGCCTGGCTTCTTTGTTAGGCTCTCTACTCTGAATTTATATTTGCATATATTAATTGCCCCTTTCGATCTCATAACTTCACAGAAACAATCATTTCTCTGCCCTCTTGCTCTTATTTCATAGTGGCTTACATCTTGAAGCTCTTGGCATGGCTCTTACCCATTGGTAGTTATTTTTGCAGTGACCTGTATAGATATCTGCAGAGTGGTGAAGAAAAGCCAGTGATATCTCCAAGGGCATCAAATCCAGATTGCACTTCAGGAGCTTTTGTCCATTTTGCTTTCATATTTTTTATTTTTCCCCAGGCAAACTATTCTGCAAAGTATAAAAGAGCTGGAAAAGGTCTCTATCCAGAAAGCACATTGCTGATAGCACAAACAGGGCTTCAGCTGGTCAGACGTAATGTTTTATTTGTGGTTTTCCATTCAAAGGATTCAGAATGTCTCAATGACCAACATAAAATCATCCTAGTTGGGAGAAACCTTTGAAGGCCTTCTAGTCCAACTCCCCTGCAATGAGCAGGGACACCTACAGCTGGATCAGGTTGTTCAGAGCCCTGCCCAGCCTGACCTTGAAGGTCTCCAAGAGATGGGGCATCCACCACCTCTCTGGGCAACCTGTGCCGAGTGCTTCACCACCCTAATTGTAAAAAACTTATCCCTTATATCCAGGCTAAACTTCCCCTCTCTCAGTTTGAAACCATTTCCCCTGGTCCTACCACAACAGACCGTGCTGAAGAGTCTGTACCCTTCTTTCTCGTAGCCCCACTTTAGATACAGGAAGGCTGCTCTCAGGTCTCCCTGAAGCCTTCTCTTCTCCAGACTGAACAGCCCCAGCTCTCTCAGCCTGTCCTCACAGGGGAGGTGTTCCACCCCTTGGATCATTTCTGTGGTCCTCCTCTGGACGAACTCCAACAGCTCCATGTCCCTCCTGCGCTGAGGACTTCCCATCTGGACGCAGCACTCCAGGTGGGGTCTCACCAGCGCAGAGCAGAGGGGCGGGATCACCTCCCTTGCCCTGCTGGCCATGAGGAAGGTTAAACTCGTGTCACTGTATACCTGTAGTATTCCTTAATTTGATCTTGTAAATTTTCCTGTGTGATGTCAACAAGGTCATTGTATATGTGTGATCTATGGCTTTACAATCAGGAAAAGCTAGAGCTTTGTCATGGCCAATTTGTTAACAAATTAACTTTAGAAAGAAAGCAAGGGTATCTGAACCTTGTCCTGAAGACCTTAAACTAGCATGATACATGCAGTATAAAATATCTTCTGGTAAAAGGATCACTTCAAAAATTTTTCTTTGATGTACTCTTGCCCCTTCCCACCCCCCCTCCCCCTGAAAAGAGCATCTCTAAAATCTGAGCTTGGAGCCTAATCCCTTAGTGAATTCCATTGTGTGTGCAGGCTTTAATGGGCATGGAACATACTACAGCATCACAGAGACAGCCAACCGCAGAAGGATGCCCCTGTTCAAAATTATGGAGTTTCACATAAAGCTATATAAAGTGCTTAAAAGGAGATGAAGTGGCTTAACATAACTTAAAATTCATTGCCTCAGAGAGTTTTGAGACTACTAGCAACTACTGGAATTACTTGGATACCTAGTCAGAAAATTAATTCATCCTGTTAAGTGTGCATGTGGCTACTCCTGGCTATTTCCACTACACATTGTTTTGTCTTGAGAAGCAAAGACACAAAGATGTGCTGTCATTTCTCTGAGGTCCTGTGTAACCTCAGCTAACTTTGAAATTTTTCCTGTTTTGGGCAGAAGGTTGTCCAGGTGACCTCCAGAGATGCTCTGGTGATTCCAACTGGTGTTTTTCTGTTATTGTGTACTCCTTATGTTTTCTTCATTGACAAGTGAGATTCATACCAAGGGGATCACACTGTTACTGCCGATTCCTTGGTAAGATCTCATCATGTGCTATAGCAAAGCTTTTTTTTTTTCTTTTTTTAGGAGAGTATCATGTTGTGGTGGGGATCTTTTAACCATATTCATTATTAAATATAGTGTGACAAATTAGCAGTAAGAACGTCTTTTTCTTGCCTTCTCCGTTTTACAGAATATGTTGTATCTGAAGTATCTGTTACCTTTGAGTTTAAACACATGTAAAAAGAAAAACAGCTAGTTTGGTTTCAGTCACATTTCATGATGCCACTGAGCCTCCTTGAAAGGAGGAATTTGATAAGAAATTAATCTAGTTGAAGAAGAATAGGTATCATCTTTGGCAGCTGTAAAAGTACTCCTTAGTTTGAAAACGCACTGAAGTTGGGTGTTGTAGTAGCAGTGATGTCATTTGCCCATGTACTGCAGCATAACTACTCTCTTATGTAAGCTTAGTTAGACATCACAAATTCTGTAAACTTTAGCAGCTAGAAAAAAAGATCTTGAAAGCGCCTAGGGTAAGACTTTTAGTCCATCAACCACAATCATTTTAATACTGAACAATTGTTT
Source organism: Alectura lathami (assembly GCA_013399715.1). Lineage (NCBI taxonomy): Eukaryota > Metazoa > Chordata > Aves > Galliformes > Megapodiidae > Alectura > Alectura lathami. The sequence continues at coordinate 387,114 of VXAV01004428.1, forward strand.
TACCTCATGTTTAGAAATGAAGGGCATTAAACATATTCAGTTAATGTATCCCACTTAAAAGTTCTGTGAGAACAGAACAGTCACGCTAATCTGTTCTTATGTGTCCTTAAATCATTTTTACAGCCCTGACACACTAAGGTTGACTGAGCAATTACATTTGTGGTGTGACCTGTAACAATTAGTTTTACGACAAAGGTATTAATTGTATCTTTTTGAACTTCTGTGACTGTGTTAGATATTTGTTAACTTAGGAAAACAGCTCCTTTTTCTTATTTCCTTATTTCTAGTGCACAGTGATACTCTGGTCTGGCCTAGCCACAGAACACTGTGGAGTTGCCACCTATTTGCCCCATTTTCTGTTCTTCATAGGAGATATTGTCTCTTATTATGTGTTTATACAATACCTAAATATTACTCCAGTACAAATACAGAAAGTCCAGAAAGTCACCATATACATAAATATACATAAAACTGTAAGCTACCGAGATAATCTCTCATTCAGATGCTTGACGTCTGAAAGTGTCTTAAAGAAGTGCGAAAGTAGTATGTGCAGGAATATTGGAATGGAACTTTTCGATGGCCTGTGAAATATAGAAGAGATTAAGTATTGCTGTGAGGACAAATACTTGCTCCTTCTCTTAAAATAAAAGATCATCAAAATAGACCTACTATTCTGCAGCTCATTGGAGTACCTGAAAGAAAGTTGTCTCTGCCTCCAAGGGTTGCTCACTTTGCATTGTCCTTTCTCTGCATCCTTGTGAGGCAGGAGTGCTGCCATACATCATTGGAAAGGACAACTGCAGCTAAGGCAGAAGATGACTAGAAAAATCAGGTGATTCAGTGTAATGAATGTCTAACCCCGTTCCTAGGCCAAGATCACTTTTATAAGACACATTCTGCAGTTCTGCACGTTGTTGTTTGTGGTGCTGGTGTTAATTACATCTGGCCTGGGCGGGGGTGGTTCTGGCTCTTTGTGTTCAGAATGCATTGGAAGCAGCTGTTCTGTGGTTCTGTGATTCTCTTCTGTGTGCCACTGACTGCTGGAGACTCATTCACCTTTCTTCATCCTGAAGATGTGATACCCAAGACAATAGTATAGAATACAGCAAATTACAGCAACAGAAGGAAGCATGTATTGTAGTGGCCTGATTTTTCTTAAGGAAAAAGGGATTTTTTTTTTTTTTAGCTGATTTTCTGAGGTAATAGAAAGTTAGACATGTACGCATGCTTTAAATTTTTGCAACTTGAGTACTCTGCTGAAGGTCCAATCAGTGCATAAAATGAATTGTATACATGCATTGTTAGGATTAAGGTATTATTTTTCAAATTCCATGTGAATTATTAATGAAAAATAAGGTCATTCTGGAATTGTTTTCTCTTTCATTAATCTATCAGAATCTTATAATTCAATTTAAGCTAGTTGTCTATGTTAATGAAATATTAAAGAGCTTGTGAAAACATGTGGCTTACTGCAGAGGAAACATAGTAAAAAATTACCTTTGTGTGAGTACTATTTAGGAAAAACTTGGAATGCTTTTAAGAATGTCTGTACAGAGGCGAATTGTTGCTGTTTTTGTGCACTTAGCAGCAATGGTATTCATATTAAATTCCCCTTTCAGGCTTACGCAGGGTGTGAGATGCTCAGAAACAAACGTGCACCTTGTGGAAGAGTGTTAAGTCAGAAGTTCAGTAGTTGTTAACCAGGTGGCTATAGAAATAAATGTGGATAGCCTTTTTGTGTACCTGCCAGGCAGGCGGGACAGAAGTCAACCATCTACTTGAGGAGCTGGTTAGAAAGGAGGATGGGAAAAGTCACCTTCTGCTGCTTTAAAATACACTTTGGCTCAGGTTTCTGCTTGATAGAGCTGAATTCAGTTTATTTCTGAGCTGTCACTACTGCAGAATAGCATCGGTATGAGAGGTATTCTGCACGAAGACTAACTGTAATTGGCAATCCATTTCTTCATTTCCATGCTATAGCCAGCCTGACAAATTAATCACAATCAAACATAGGCTGCGGGAAGGGGGCGACCTCTGTAGCACAGAAGAAAAATGAGGCCTCACGCTGGCATGACAGAGTAATCTTTCAATTCACCCCGTTGGGCTGAGTGAGGGACTCGTTGGAGTGCCTGTCATCAGCACCGCCCATAAACAAACTGTGCTCAGCGCCAGGCTTTGGCCGCAGTGGTGAAGGTCGGTGAGTGCTGCCCAGCGCCTCGTAGGTCACTGCTGCAGGACGGGGATTGCCTGGGTCAGTCCCAAGCAGGACGAGTGGCTGTGCAGCAGCTCAAAAGATGGGTGGGGAGGTCACAACCTGAGCTTCAGTGTGGGCAGTGATGTCTGGTCCTGCAGGAACCAGCTGGGCTCCTTGCTTTGGGTGGGTGTGCTGTGGCTCCTGCACAAGCAACCTGTCACGGCAGTGATTATTGCTAGCAGGCTGGAGTGAAACAACTCAGCTGTGAAGCTGTCCCAGAGAATGGGACCTCAGGGCTTCCAGGTGGAAGGGGGAAAATGGCAACCAAAGCAATCGAAGTTGTAGTTAGCTTTCTTGCTACGTACGTCTTCAAATGGTGCAGCATGTGCCATAACTTCTAGGGTTATATTTGGAATATAGGGCTCTAATTTAACAGACCTGTTCTTAATAATCTCTACACTGTCTACTGTTATGATTTTAGGTTTTCATCTGGTAACTAAAATAGAGTTAATTTCTTACTGCAGTTAGTCAATGTACCTTGGTTTCAGAGCTGTAATGGTTTCCACTGGCTGTGAAATATTCCACTGCATTTAGAGGAATATATCTAGCTTTCTTTAATTGACCCTATTCGCTTTGGCTATAATCTAATCGATTTTTAGCAGAGGAAAAATCTGGTCATTTGTATCATACTTTTCTAATTTTTTTTTTTTTTTGGCAAATAAGGCTTTGCTTTCTTCTTGAAAGAGTATCTAGCCCCTTGAAAACAACACTGCTTTGAAGTCTGATTTGTAAACAATTTGTGCGTCTCTTTTTACTCCTTTCAATGTTTTACTTATGTACAAGAGTGAAGTGCTTTCTTTCCTATGTATTACTAGATGATAAACTGTATTTATCATTTTTCAATTTAGTTTTGGACAGTGCTGCATATCACTTTGTTTTCCTTTCTGTTGTCTGTGATGTTTGAAAGAACCCTTTAACACAAATAATGTATAATGCTATTTAGAGGGTAATAATTTACTCCATGTGATGTAGTGGCACTGGAAGGCTTTCTGTCCCCTTCTATTTTCATTTCTCTCTGGAATAAGAACATTAAACCCTCACTTTCAAGGAGCTGGTTGTACTGCATATGGAAAACATCATCTTTCTGACAAATTGCGACTGTTGATCTGTCAAAAGCCACATTCTGGTTTGCTCAGTCGAATTGAGTAGCACTTACAGGTCTCAGCCGGTCACTTGCAGAGGGAAGGTGATGTTCAGTGTGAGTAATATTATGCTGATCCTGCATGGGGAGGGCTTGGTTCTAAGATTCCTGAGCTACATGAAGACAAAGGGTGTCAGCACATTGTTCTAGCTGGCAGCTGGTCTGTCAATTTCCCTGTTTCTTTGTTTTTACTGACAAAAAAAAATCTCTAAAGTAGAGAAGATGACAGCATGAACAGTTGGGCATTCAGATGAGAAACATACAGGATAGGCAGATCTAGAACCTAATAATAATAAATGGTTTCACCTTTAGGATGAGAATAAATCAACTGTTCCAGTGTACCAGTGTGCAGTGTGTAGCATCAGCTTTATGTACCAGTTCATTACACCATGTTGGAAAAAATGGGCATTGGTTTTATGCGGAATGCATATCAGTGTAAATTGCCTGGTGTAGGCTGTGAGCTGCAGACAGTGCAATCATAATAGCTTTTCAATTGATGCAGTTTTATGGCTTCAGAACATTAATCACTTTCTTATGCCTTTAATTACCATAAGGTACTTATGCTTGTGTCCATAATAGGTGCTAAACATTATGCTGCTGTTAGATTTTTAGCCATTCTTTTTGTTGTAGCTATGAGACATAATATAGCAGACTGTTAGGGGTATAGAATGTTGTGGTTTTTTTTAACCAAGTACTGTTAGGAACATTACTGTGCAAGGCCAACAACATTTTGAGCTGTATTTGTACTTGATTGTAGTCCTCTGTTGTTGTTCTGTCTTTAGGAATGAGAGAAAATAACAGTTTGTTGCTAAACATGCATTGCTTAATTAAGGGAAAATATTTTTTTGTCTCTTTTAGAAGAATAAAGCCTACCTTCCAAAGTGAGAAATGAAGGAACAATTGCTGCATTTTTCATAGTACTAAATATGATATGGAAAGAAATGGTGATGCTTTTTAGATGCTTACCAATAGCTGGTCTGTTCTCTAGGTATCACTTGTTTTATTTTGCTTTGGACTTCATAAGTTGTAACTTAGTAGTTTTCAGTATATTAATAATTTACTGATGGAAAGTAGGCTCATCACATAGGAAGATGTTAGATTCAAAGTTCACTTCTAATCAAAGCTGTCAGCCATGATGTAGATAATGAGGGTGCATATTGGCAATGCTTCTCATTCCTAATGAGGCTCTCGGGCTGTGGAACCTTATACCAGTCTCCCTGTTGTGTGGCCTGATTAATGAGTTGTCACCATTTTATTGAATATAGGTAATCAGAAGCAGCAATTGAATTCATCATATTTGGCAACCAGGAAATGGAGAACGTACAACAACTGACAAATTGAATGTTCAAGAATCTCTAGCTGTTTAATTTATCTACACACAAGGTTTTATTAACTCCCTATGTGTATTTTCAATTCATGCTTCCCAAAACTGCACAAGAGTGCAAGACAGGAAAAAACTACTATTGAATTTCATTAATAATACCAAGCTATTCTGAATTGTTTCATTAAGAGAGAAGTCAAGGATGTTCTAGTTGTGGAATTTCAAGCATTTGATCTTAAAGAATTAACTTCCTACACTTTTTTCTTTTTTTTTTTTAGCTTGTTTTGTGTTTTTGATATGTATTTTCTAAGTGGTTGACCTTTGAGTTTCCCCTATTGATTATGGTCAGCATAAATGCCTTGTAACCCAGCTGAACGCTTTCAGGAAAGGAATAGATAGAAATGTTTCTATGCCAATAAAACACAATCTTGCAATTGATAAACATGCATTATGCTTAAATTAGGTATGATTTTAAGTAATTATCTACTTAAAAATTACTTTGGATTATGAATAACATTTACCTAATAGACCAATTTTTACAAAGTTTCATGGCATCCTGGTTAGGAAGAGGTTACCTTGATATTTTCACTTAAATATAGCTTGGCCCTGGCTCCGCATGTTATCATTCCTGGTGTCTTAAATTTTCTCACCTCCGCAACTTTTTAATCTGCTTATTTTTATCGTTTGTTTTTATGGCTTTTACTGTCAACATATTTCATTGCTTTTCTACTTATTAAGCAAAATAGTTCTGCCTGATTTTCATGTGTAGTCTTAATTTTGTAACTTTTAATGCATGATCCCTGCTATTTCAATTACTTGGTATTTATTGCTTATTTTTGTCACCTCCTACTGGATATATTAATGTTTGAGAATCTCTAGATAGTGGTGCTCCTCTCTTCCCCTAAAATGTTAGGTCTGATAAAAACTGTCATCCTCTTTCTTCACAACAAATCTAAATATCCACTTAATAAACACTAGGAGGTAATCTCGTGCTTCAATCTGATCTTGAATTCTGTCTGTAATTCTCAGTGCTTTAGACGGTGTCATCGCATTAATATGCATCACATTCAGAGTTATTTAAAAGATGCTTTGACTTAACAAATAAATAGAAGAAATAGGTAGTCCTATCCGAGCAGTATGTGCTGCTGCTCCCACTGAGTGGTGTGCATGCCATAAAATCCTCTGGGGGCTTTAAGGTGCTGAGCTTGACCAGCTCACCCCCTCCATCCCACTGCTTCCCTTGCCCTGTGCAGTGCCAGGAGTGATGGAGGATGTTCATGCAGACATCTCAGCCAGCAGACCTGAGCGTATCCTGGGGGACAGGGGTGAGCTGCTCTCTTTTTTCCTCTCCTTCACTTTCTCCTTCCCCTTGTCTCTTTTCCTCCATTCATTCATTGAATTTTCAGAAGTACCTCCTTCCCTCTCAATCATTGATTATTTTCAGTATATGGCTGGTGGTATTATCCCAGTCCATTACATATACAGAATATGAGAGAGGCATATGTGGAATCTGATGGGAACTGATAGGAAATATGAAAATTTCAGCACAGGCAATGTCTCAGAAGCTCACATTTCCTCCTTTGATTTCGGTGGTATTATTGCACAGTAGCTCTTCAGATAGTTTTCTAACCAATCTTGAAACTGTTTGCACAAGCTAGTCTGACTGCTGTCCTTAGCATTTTTTTTCCTTCCTGCTTTTTCAATCTGTGTAGACAGTTTTTTCCCCGAGTTCCTGTAGGAGAGGAGGCTTCTGAATTTGAGTTGATGTTCCCTTCTTTTGGTGTCCACATGAGCTCAAGTTGCCTTGTAGCAATTTCTTCTGTTCATTCAAATTCTTTTCCGTCTGAGGGAGGTCTACTTGAGATTTCCTGTTTCTTAAGGAATACAAATCCTGCTTCTTTGACCTTTCTAAATTTTGGAGAGCCTTCTTTCATTCCAATGTCCGTCAGTGATTTATTTCTCTCTTCCTAGAATACTTTCGAGGTCAGTACTGAGTGCTGGATATAGTGTGTTTTCAAATAGCTTGATTAGTAGGATATTGGTATAATTTCTTTTTGTTTATTCTCAGCTATTTCAGAGAGCAACTATACCTTCGTTTGCTTTTTGAAATAACTGTAAGTAGTAATGTTCTGACTTGCAGTGGCGTAAACCTACAAACATTCAGTCTGTTATTCAATTCCTGTCTCCAGGCAGGCACTGTAAGCTTGGTGGCTTTTATCTGCATAAGCACCAGGCTGTGCAAGATTATTTTGCAAAGCTCATACACAAATATGTATAATTCAAATAAGCACAGGTATTGAGCCCATTGGTCTTGACTCTTCAGTGTGGTCTGTTCTCTTGCCTTGTTTGTGGAGGTCCTTTGTTTAGCAATTGATTTGTAAAAATCAACACTGTTCCTTGTAGCATGAAAGTCTATTAGTTTTGTAAATCTAACTAGAATTGTTCAGTCTCCCAATACCTTTTTGGACAAATTCTTATGCAGATCTCACCTTTTTGCATCCTCATGCCTTTGTTTTCCATTCTTTGCCTTGTTTGTTTCTTTCTGCATTTTACTATGGTTTCATTTTGCAGTCTTTCAGATGTCAGGCTTTCAAATTGTGCGTGCTGGTAAAAAGTGAGTTGCTGGGTGCTGTTTTGCTCTTTCTTAAACCTGCCTTTAAGGGTTTAGGGCACTGCTGAGGGGCTTGGAACCTTCTGGAAGGAGCTAGAACCAGCTGGAACCTCCTGGAAGTGGCTGGAACTAGCCCGGGACAGCCCTGGCTCCTCTCACCAACGTCCTGCAACCCCTTGGCTGCAGCACCTTCATGACTACGCAGTGCAAGAGCTTCATCAGAGGCCAGGCAGTGCTATGAAGTTTGGTTTTCATGTAGATACCCTTCTCAGCATCTCACCTGTTATTGCTGACTGCCAGTGAAGACTTGTTGAATACCTCTGCCTTCTCCATTCCTTTGTTGCCAGCTCTTATTTATCAGAGGGAGTGCACTCTCCTTGGCCTGTCTCTTCTGACCAATGTACCTGTAGAATCACTTGTTATTTGTCACATCTCTTGCCACATTCAGTTGCATCTGCGCCTTATCTTTCCTGATCTGTACACATCAGGATGGCATCTCTGTATTCTTCCCAGGCCACACATCCCTGCTTGCACTGCCTGTACATTTCTTTCTTTTCCCTCGGTTTGACCAGTAGGTCCTTGTTCAGCCATGCCCGTTTTCTGCCTTCTCTGCTTGATTTCTTACCCTGGGGGATGGAAAAGCGCCCTTAAAGAGCTGCCAGCTCTACTCTGTTCCCATATCCCTAAGCATAGCTTCCCAGGGGATCCCATCTAATAACCTGCAGCAGAAAAACTGTTAGGAGGAAGGGAACGGGATGGGAGGCGAAAACTGTGTGGACTGTGCTGTGGAGATCTTATTTAACTGCCTAGAGCTGTAGAGGGGAAAGAGACCCTTTCCTCAGATGAAAGGACCAGCCATTTCCAGCTGACACAGGGGACACCCAGTCCTGCACGAGTCACTGGTTGCTGATGGTGTTAACAACAATGGAATGAAAAACTAAAATTTATTCATGCACGTTTTATTCTATAGTTGGAAGCCCCCCTGTCTGAGGATGGGTCCTCCACAGCTGTGTTGGGGACAAATGTGCCATGGAGGCTGGTGACCTCAGAAGGGAATTTTTGTATGGGTAATTTGGGGAAATAATCTAGTCCTGACCGTAAATATTACAGTGGTATTTCTCACAATCTGGAGAAGGTACAACTGTTGTGTTAATGCAATCTATCTGGAATGTAGTTCTATATATATAGAGAACCCTTTGATCTGATTAAATAAAGAACTCACAGTAGTTAAAGCATCTTAGTAAGCTTGACTGTAATGCTTACACTCTGTTTCAGCCATGTAGAAAGCTCTTTTGAACTGACCCACCTTCATTTTGTTTCCCCTAATTAAAGATTTTTTTTCCCTTAGTTGGCTGTGTTGCTTAATAGTCAATAATATTTCTCCATCCAGTAAGTTTAAATGCTTTTCCATATACCTGGCACTGATCTATCTGGGATTTCATATTTCTGAGAGGATTAGTTGTGTTTGTGATGTGAAGTGTGGATATCTATCTCAGAAGTATAGTTTTCTTGAGGTTTAGCATGGGTCATCTCATGCTGAGTGTGTACACGAGCTAAATTTAATAAAGTGCTGCAATAAAGCACCCCTTCTGCTGCCACATGACCACATTTACAAGGAAATTGAGGTGGGAGGTCAATTTTCACTTAGGGACACAGGTTGGAGATGCCTGGTTTTTAAGTGGAGGTCCTCTAATCTCACTTGACTGACAGGTGGTAAGAAATTTACATTTAAATTGTTCAGATCAGCATTTTATTTGTACTGGGTTGTTGGACAAAAGAAATCTTAGTCTTCCATATCCTTCACTGCTTGATCTAACCAACCATAGCATGTAGGCTCTTACTTTATATAAGTACATCATTTCTGACTAAAGTAATTCGTCTGCATTGGCATTTCTCCTTCTCCTGTATCAGTTTGAATATTGTTCAAAATGGCACTGAAAATGTTTTATTTTTACTGAAGAATGGCCTCTTGCAAAATGAGATCTTTTTACTCTGGAGTCAAATATACCAGTGTTGGTCTAACCAGAAGCACTGACAGTTGTTGGAAATTCCTAATGTTTAGAAAGGTTTATTACAAGCAAAAAAGATTTGTTTGTATAATGATATAACAAAAAAAAAAAAAGCATCACACTGACAACTTGTCAGAATACATGCTGAAAATGCTATCTAAAACAAGTGTTAATAAGATGTAAAGTTTGTATCAAGACTGAATTGGATTTGAATTCATGGGATTGGAAGTGCCATTAACTAGTTATCTAATTTACTTTTTGATTGACTCAGAAAATGCATAATTATGAGTGAAATGCAAATGAGAGATATTAGCAGAAATTGTATTTTTAAATACTTGACAATTAATGCTGTGGTCTTCTGAAATTGTGAAGAAATTATTAAGATCTGGGATATTTTGTTGGTCTGCTTGGGTTTAAAAGGCAGCTGATGATAGCAGCTGACTGTCAGCCAAGAGGAGGGCTGCAATAAGGGCTGCTAATGTAGGTATATATGATTGAATTAGCTTGTGAGAGAAGGAGACCTTAAAAACAGAGAGAAGGCCAGAGAATCAGCGTTTTCTGAGAGATTGTTTTTATATTTTTCCCTTTAGTTGTTGATTCCCTGCTCTTTAGCATATGAACAACACTTGTTTGTCGGTTTTCCCATTAATCTGGTCTCTGAAACTCTTTCTAACTACATTTCATTTATTGTGCAACTTTTTGTGATCTGAGAGAACAAAAAAAGAAAAAAACATTTTCCATGCAGCACTTGGGGGAAGTGTGAAGTAGCTGCTGGCAGTTCCCATGTACTGTTTGTTCACTTCACAAAGGTACAGCATGAAATAAAGTGTCTTGGTTGTATTGGCTGGTTGCTAATAGATACAGTAGTGTAAAATAATGTGTTCTTTAACCCTTGCAGCACAGAAGGATATGTGTTTTAAAATGGAGCTCATCTCTTACCAGGGAAATGGCATCTACATAAATGATACAGCATCTATGCAAGGAAGAAAAAAGGCAAAAAAGTTAATGATGTCTCAAGTCAGACATCCTGCACAAGTACTTGTGTTAGCAATGTTCATGTAGTGGGTGATGAAGCACTTATAAAATGCCCTGATGCTCATTGAAAAAGACTGGCCATTAAGCATCAAATTAAATAAAAAAAAAAAAAAAATGCACTGACATCTTTGAACTCCAGATTATCTGGAAATATTTCAGTTTTGAGATGTTGTAGATTTCCTGAGTACAATAGCTGCTGGTCTCTGTTGGTCTGTGTGACCCTTTAGTATGGTTTATTGCTGCCTAAGGCAAGAATGGGGAAAAAAATCCAGTGTGAATAATATGCACAAACCAAGAATCAATAATGTATTGGTTAAAAAGAGTAAACCGAGGAGATAAAACATGCCTCACACTCAGTCTTGCTTTTTCACCCAACCTGCCTTGTAAGTTTTTTTCCATATGTGTCTTTGGGGATAAAGATGAAAGAACATCTTTGTTTCCTTTTTCTCCAAAAGGAGCGGAGTAACGTAGTTTCAGCTGATTTTTTTTGATGTACTCTTAGGAAATCTTTGATTTCCCTTGGAGAGGAGATGAGAACTGTGCTTTGGTAGAAATAATGTCAAATTGTTTTGTTTGTTCTTGTACATGCATGGCCCTCACAAAGTACTCTGTTGGTTTTAGATAATCCAGCTAGGTCTTTAGGTTGCATCTGTCAGAGCAATTGAGTGTGGTGGAAGTGATTTAAAGGATAGAGCTGGGCTGACAATGCTGGCTGTTTTCTTTGTGCAAGTGTGTATTTTTGTCCATTGCCAACGTATGACTTACTCCTCTGAAGTTCCTCAGACTTCTTATACTGTCATCTCCCTTCATTCTGCTGTAGTATCTTCCCCTACGTACATGTGTATCCCTAAATCCCTGCACTTCAACTCTGGTCGTAGTGTACTGTTTATTCTCAGCTGAAAGCTCCAGCAGACCCAACAGCCCTGACATTCTCTCCCAAATCCAGTCCTCCTTCCAAAAATTGAACCCAGCCTTGCAGCAAGAGCTGCTGTGTTCTCTCCCTCTCTTCTTCCATCCCATCCTGCTGCTCCTGAGTGCACTTTGCCCTGCTGCTGTTTTTCCTGCTCCCACTGTCTGCATAAAGATCCTCTCAACAAGGAGAAAGAGCTTCTCAGAGCAATTTCTCCCCCCTCTCCTCTGACCTAGCCTGCAGAGCGGGCAGATGCATTAGTAGACATCAGGGACCTTCAGCATGGAGGTGCACGTCGAGGATATCTCATCTTCAGGCGAGCCTTCAATTAGGGTTTGCAATCAATTGCAAGATGCGTTCCCATAGGGAAGCAGGGCTTTGTGAGGTCCAAGGTTGTACTTTATTCCTATTGCTGAGCAGCAGATCTCTGGATGCTTAGGCTTCTTCCCTCAGTGCCTGAGGGAACTGCGTGTCAAGGAGGGCCTGGGATACTGTCAGTAAAGGTTAAGCATCACTGCATTAGGCCACGTAGGCCACGTTTTTTAGAAAAACAAGCAGCTTCAAATGGAATTGGGGGCAGTGGTGTTTTTTAGACTCTTTCAAGGCGTTTTGGGAGGGTAGGATTGATTCCCTATGCTTTGGTTCATTAAAGAACAACGAGGCATTTTTATTCAAATTGGTGGGTAGAAATAAAAGTTTAATCTTGTTGGAATTGGAACTACAATAAAGCCAATATCCAATTGCTGTTCAATTCAGTGTGTGATGGCAGATTTCACAGTTGACTAGTGTGTAACACTTTGTTTCAAATTATTTTGCTGTATTATGTTACCACCTCCAAAAAAGAACTTGCTGTATATGAGTAAGTAGAAGGTGAAATACTCTGTATTAAACAATTTGCGTGCACTTGGAAATCTCTTTCAATTAACATTTCCCTGTGCAACACTTGTTTCTGGAATAGTGATTCTAGATATGATGTAGAGTGTATTTTAAGAGGAAGGATGTACCTGAACATGTGAACAGCTGTGTACACATGTCTAAATGGCTACGTAATTTACACAAACATTGCATATACACCTTCATAGGTAAGTCTTGTACTTAAGAGGTGCTTTTGCAATTATATCTTTCACTTGCTTTTGCGTTATATATACTTTCTTGTACCATGTTAGGATGCTTATTGCCAGAGTAGCTAGACCTTTTCTCTTTCAATGTTGAGCTATCTCTCTGCGGTTCCCCTATTACATTCAGCTTGAAGCCTTACTGTTCCACACAAGCATTTTAAAATACTCTGACAGACAGGAAAGCTCTATCATGTAACACAGTAAACAGCACAGCTCTGGAGCAGTTAGCTTCTGAGAATGGCTCTGAGTATTGGTTGCTGCTTCTTTTTTTCTGAAGACTGTTGAAGAACCCATTTATCTGTCATGTGGTTCCCCTGCAAGCNAGGATGCTTATTGCCAGAGTAGCGAGACCTTTTCTCTTTCAATGTTGAGCTATCTCTCTGCGGTTCCCCTATTACATTCAGCTTGAAGCCTTACTGTTCCACACAAGCATTTTAAAATACTCTGACAGACAGGAAAGCTCTATCATGTAACACAGTAAACAGCACAGCTCTGGAGCAGTTAGCTTCTGAGAATGGCTCTGAGTATTGGTTGCT
>VXAV01004428.1:409052-436854 GCA_013399715.1 Alectura lathami
AAAAAAAAAAGGCTAAAAATCTTTTTTGGCTGCAGAACTAAGCTCTTCTGTTTCAAAAGCTGAGTAAGTGTTGTATATACATCCCTTAATTACTTTTTCCCAGTGATATTACAAGAAACCTGACTTCATTTGGTAGTCTGCTTGTCAAATATGTCTAAGCTTTTTTGATGAAAGCTCTTTTCTGGAGTATTTTGCTCTATGGTTCAGCCATTGCTTCTCAGCTGTAAGATAAATTTCAATGTACACATTGAAGTTAGTGCACTGCTCTTTTTTCTGGTTCTCTTCATACACTTCAGGTGAGTTCCTCACCTTGTTTTAAGGAAGCCTCACTTCTGTCTTGGAAGCAGACTTGAGGTTCACAGCACACAGAACATAGTGAGCTGTAAGTATGTTTAGCAAGCACAGTTGAAATAAAACACAAAATTCCTTTGCGTTTGTGGCCTACACAGATGAGTGTATACTATGAACACTGAATAAGCACGATTCCTCCTTTCTCACTCACATATGTTTCCTTCTGTTTCCATGGCTGTCTTGGGTGTCTGCCTTTAAACCTCCTTTCTTACCCCCCACAAACTCCAGTTTATTCTGATTTACTTTTAAATACATAGCTGTGCTTTTGATGTTTGGACAGTGGAAGGAGCCTAGGCTATCTTGTCTACAGAACTGTTGTTAAAAATTCTTACTAAGCTTAAATCATAGCTGTGGTTGTTGGTTTTGTTTATTATTATTTTTTTAATTTGGTCTAGTATAGCCAATAATTGTAATATTAAATATTTCCAGGAACCCTGAACCAAAATATCACCATGTTGAGTTTCATGCTGTTGCATGTAATTGATGACATGCGTGTGATGAATTTGACACAATTATTACTTGACAGTTGAATATGACCGGTTCAAACTCCAAGTGCTTTTGTTATTTTTTGAAGAAAGTGGAGTACTAGGTTTCAGCCAGGACAGATTTGAGGGTCAGGTTGTCTGTGGCTTTTTGCTTTCTTGTACAATGGTTTCTCTCTTCATAAACTGTTTCTACAATTTACTGTCTTGAATTTTACACCATGGCATACTACTATGTTTTACATGTCATGAGTAGATCAGCAGCAAAATTTAAATACTTAACAATTTTGTCAAAGACAGCAGTATTTTATGCAGTGAAAGGGATCTTTGAGAAGCATGCAGGTCTTGGGTTGCTGTTTAATGCTTATAGCAAGGGGGGTGTCATTCACCAGGATTAAATGAATTGACATAGCAGAATGGTAGGTGTGCACCAGATGCATTGTATTTTGCATACATTTATTCCCTTGGATTAGATTTTGGGCTTTGAGCATTATACATTACCCAAACTTTCCCTAGAAGTAGCTCATTGTACAGCAGCTGAAATGACAGGGACATTGTATGTCTCAACAATACAGTCTGGTCTGCTCTTACTGCAGGTACCATGTGATATACACCTTTCTACACATTTCCGCCATAAAGATAGAGCAGCTCCCTCTGCACTCACTGGATGTTCAAATTCACTTATTCTAGGCTGGGAGCAAAACCTTTACTGATTTTCCCTGAGGTCAGCTTTTCAGCTTTTCTGGTTGTCTCTAACCAGAGACTGACTCTAGCAGTCTGTCCTGCCTGAGCCAGAGAGGGCTCTTGTACTTGGCTGGGCCAGAGTTCAGTGAATCACCTTCTCCCCTTCATTCCTTCATGTGGAATCTGCCTTATCTTTAACTGAGAAATCTCCTTCACTCCCAAAGATGTTTGGCAGCAGTTTTCCTCTTGATAATGTCTCATAATGGTTGTCCTAACATAAGTCTCAATCTCTCCATGAAGAATGTGTGTTGAATGGATTTATGAAATTTTAGTGCAAGGCAGAGACCAAAACGAGTCTGCTCACTAGGCAATGTGCCTACACAACAATACACTTAGCAAAACCATATAGGTAAATAAGATGGAAACCTGACAAGTTTTTAAGCCTTCTGTTGCAGTGTACAGCACCAGTCTCTTACGTGCCTTCCTGCATCCCAGGAAAACAAGTTTGTGAAAGGGAAGGCGATGTTGTTGCTTTCTCTTCTCCACCTCCATGTAGTAGTTGCTCGGCTTTGATGATATAATGAAGATTTTACCCAGTCTGATATTAATTCAAAGTATAAATTAATCAGTGGCTATGTTCCGTAGTCTGCCTGGAGCCCTGAAAATACAACGTAAATGACTCCATTCCTGCAAGCTGTGTTAGAGTCCTAGGAAGTTCTCTGTCACAGTATTTACAATAAAAGTGATTTGCATTTAATGAAAGGTTTTCTTACCCAAGTCCATTGTTGTGCTTGACCCCTCAGGTGTTTGCATAAAAACTTATTAGCATGCTTAACTTCGATGTCACTCAGACGAATGTCTCATTACCATGCAAATGAAGTTAGCGGCTTTCTGAGGTTAATTGTTACAAAGCAACGGGAGAGACGGGATCTGTTGTAATTTACTGAACGCCAAGCACCAGCTAGGCAGGGCAGCAGCCATCTCAGTCTGGCAACCTAAAACTTAACTACATGAAGTCCACTAGGGAAAACAACGGGGCTGGAAGTAAGGGCGAGTACTTAGTTGTATGTAGCACGCAGCACTGCTCTGGTCCTGAAAGGCAACTCAAGTCAAACTAATTTCTGGCTATGTTTTACACCAAGGTCTGCTGACTTGCAGCCAGAGGGCAAATCTAGTTTAGAAGCTGGTAAATGGTGTTATACTGTAAGCATAGAAATCCCTTGGAGCAAGCTCAAAGAATGGCAACAGTCAGCAGTACTGGGTTAATTTACTGCAGACCACCTAGGCTATCTCTTTAGCAACCTGCATTTTCACATTTCACAAAGTGCTCTAAAGGTTTAATAGGATTCTTCAGAGCACAAAATAGAATCAGATCTCATCTTTTAGGAAATTATACACTGAGTTTCATTTAAAAATGCACATTAAGCTCTTTGAACAATTTTGGATGTTTCGGATGTTTCTTTCTGGGATGGTTTGGCAAGGTTTGAAATAACTGCCACTTCACTTCCCGTAATGTATCACAAAGGAAATGTGACACCCTTAAATACTTGACCCCAACACTTTTTGGAGTGGTGGTGGAGTTATGCTTGTGTTTTTTGTGGCAGAAATCTTTGAATATTTGCACTTTAAGGAATTGTTATTTGCTTGTACTTTTGGATCATGCTGTGTGTCTCAAAAGGGTGAAAAATAAAAAATGCTCAGTGTATGCCTTACCTTATGTCACTGACATGAAAAGCCTCAGGTCCTTTCCACTGCTCAAGAAAAGACTTTAATTTAACAGCACATTTAGCTCAAAGTATTGTTCTTTCTCTTGCACAATATTTCACAACATTTATTATGCGCCTCAGTAGAACAACAACCAGGAAAGTGTGATTGCAATATATGTTCCATTGAAATAAGTGATGCAGATTAAAAGCACATAGATGGGAAATAAATCAGCACATTCCTGATTCTTTTTCATTAGAATCACTGTTTGAAAAAAAAAAAAAAAAAAAAAAGACTTTCCTACTTTGCCTGAAGTACTTGAGATTTAGGTCTATGTGTTTTAACAAGTAGTTATGCATCATCCCATCCCATTGTCTCTTCTCCCCCCTTGGAGAAAAAAAAAAAAAAAAAAAAANTGCATCATCCCATCCCATTGTCTCTTCTCCCCCCTTGGAAGAAAAAAAAAAAAAAAAAAAAGAGGGAAATTATGCATCTCCAGCATAACAGAGAAAGCAAGAAAAAAAAAATAGTGGAACTGTTTTCAGTGACGGAGGCAGGATCACAATTGCTATATTCCTAATAATGTAAATTTTCAGGAGGAAACACCTGGTTTCTCCAGTTAGGCACACCACAGTATAGACACCCTGCGCCTGTGCTTCATTTTGTACTGTGCTTCATCCAAATCACGGTGATATTTTCCACTGCTGAGACAGTCAAAGTGGAATTAGCTTTCCTGTGCACTAATTCCCATATGTATATGTGCCTGGCTTTGCCATGCCTGTGGGAACTGGGGTATGAGAGCAGGAAGAGCTGAGGGAGCAGCAGGTATGAGGCAGGACCCAGAGGAGGGCCGATGGCCCTCCTGAATTACATCTGTGTTCCAGGCAGGTTATCCTGACCACCTAAAATGGTGCTGAATGCCTAAAATGGTGCGGGGTACAAACTAGTGTCTGTCTGAAGAGAGATGGATGTTCCTCTGGAGAGCCTCTGCCTGTGAGGGCGGGGCAGAGGGAGCCACTGCCCTCTGTTGCAGATGGCAGGGGTAGCGCAGTGTGCCTGAGTCAAGAGCACTATAGCTTTATTTAGGGGTCACACACGCTAACGGGATCACAGTGTGTCTTGGGCAGCGCTCTGCACGTAAGTGTGGCACACATGGTTATCGTTTGGGTGCCATGTTAGTTTGGCTGTATTTGTGCTGTGCAGCGGTACGTTACATGGCTGTACACACTGGAGGTGTACGACAGCAGGGAAGGAGCATTTCTCATGTCTCTCCCTTCAAAACTGGGTCAGGCGGCTAAGGAGAAGTTGCTTTGCCTCCTGAGCCAATGAAAACATCAGGTCAACCTAATTTCAGTATTTCAGTATAATCTGCTTGACTGAAAGATTGACACTTTTTTTTTTTTTTAATCTTCCTCTCCCCCCTCCCTTTGGTGGTCCCAGCAACCTAATTTTGGCTCCTTGTTCCTCAGAGACCATTAAACGAAGTGGCATCCTGAGATGAGGTCTTGTCTTTATCTTTGCAGAAGGATGCAGATGGAGACAGTGAGTCTTGGAAAATGTTGTCTTGATGTAGTTTACTTTTATGTAACCTCAGTCATATTCCCGTAGGCACGGCAGCTAAATTTCTACGCTTATTCCAAAAAGAAACAGAGTAGCTAGCTGACAGTATTTAATTAATGAAAGCAAAATTTTTAATGATGACCTAATACAGGCAATTCCCCCTAAGACAGTATTACTTTTGGTTTTGGGTGGCTAGTTTTCATGCTTACAGTTTTACAGTTGTCAAATAAAAAGTGTGTGTGATTTTTGGGGAAAAAAATAAGTAGGCATATATATCTATGCCTAAAGTAATATCTTTTATGACAAGTTTGGGCCTGCAGTGACATGTATTTATTTTAAAGTATATTTATTACTTAGAGATAAAGCTCTGAAAATATGGGTTTCTGTTGAAGCCACTGACGGATCCTCAAGGACAGTAAAGGTGCCAATAATTCAGGTGGCTATTTTGGTAGCTCTCATATGCCAGCATCATTTGATTAACATAATCTCCCCCCCCTCCCCAACACCGTTCTCTTGGGTAGGTTAAAAAATGATCTCCTTTCTATTTCTACATTCTAATTAGGGGGTAATCATATGCTGCTCTGATTGAAATGAAAATCAGCCATCATGCCACTGTCATCTCACTGAAGTTGAGGAAAAAATTCTTTTCAACATGTACAAAATTAAAATGATTTACTTGCTCTGTGTAGCTGCTCTCTCACTGGGCTCAAAGAGATTCAGTGCTGTCCCCAAAGCCCCAACCTAACTATCATCCCAACAGACAAGTCATTTTCTGAAATGATAAGTAGGCTGCCAAGGCAGTGATGCTTCCTTATGCGTTCTTCAGACTGCTATTCAGGTGGAAGGCTGATAAAGCAGACAAAGCGGTATTCGTTATACTCCATACTTTATTTATTAAACTTAAAAAGCTTTTGTTATTTTGGATACAGCTATTAAGGAAAGGCAGGAAGCCATTCCTCTTGGAAAAAAATGCTCATGATTGCTGTGGTTGTCCCATGTGACCTGTCTCTCTGCTTCTCACTTGTGACCAAGTAGAAAAAATTGAGAAGGGAGTAAGGCAGGAGACGTAACTTCCTGTCACCCCTTCCCCACACAAACTGTTGAGGAAATCCACTTCTATGCATACTGGAGATGTCTTTAATCAATACATTTTTGTAAAGTTTTATATACTCCTAGTGTACCACATAATGTCTTCTATAACTCCATTTCAGCTAATTAGTGCCACTAATACAAGACAGGTCTCAGCATGGGTTCTTTTGTGTTTACACTAGTTAACCATCTGATGATTGAAATTTGCCAGAGCATTTATTTCTTTTATCCTTACAATTTAATGACATTTATAACAAGAAGCTGAATAGCTAGAAATTTTTATAATCATGTAGGTAAATTAGCAAAAAATATCTGTAGATCAAGAATGAGTTCTCGTCTTTGATTTGTTCTCCTGATTTCTATATATTGGGAGGGGTCTGGATGCTGTAGTGAAGATATTTAAAATTAAATTGCAAAAATATTACTTTTTCCTTTCCTGTCACTTCTTGTATGACAAAAACATCATGATAACATCCCTTTATCTTAGTACTGGCTTTCAGCCAGAAATCCCAGTAATTCTAACACACTTGTCAATGAAGAAGGGAGGTCCAGCCTCTATTTTGGCAAGAATCAGTCCTTTAGGAGACTCTTTCCTTTAAACTGGCTTGTGCTCCTCACCCTGTGGATACATGAGAATAAACAGCAATCCACTTAGTTCTTGTGAGGTGCAGGTAAAATACTTCATGAAGTAACACAGAAATTGCTGTTACCATGTTTTCAAATGGAAAACAAAATCATTTGCAAGTGATGCTTTGATATACTTTCATGTCCTACTGAACTGTGTCTGTGATGGTAGCTGGATCCCAGCAGGAGTTGAGCAGGTGAGGTAAGAGGAAGGACACGATGGTTTGCTTTTGGCTCCGTGGAGTGTTGCTGGGAGGCTCCCGTAATGAAGACGGGGTCCTCGGAGTCTCTCAGCAGAGGTCCCTTTTGCCTGACTTTAGGCCTGGGTGCTCGAGGCAGGGAGCAGGGCACTCTCCCACCCTACAGCCTGCAGAAGATGCCCTCGACTTAGGGTTTCCTTCGGCTGCACAACTTCCAGCTCTCTGAACTGCCTCTCGGCTGCTGCGCCCGTTGCTCTCTGCAGATGGGAAGCATCTGGCCATGTGATTTGAGCCTCCCCATGCGCCCTGGAGGTGCCACAGCCCCACAGCCCAGCGTGTGCTGGAGGTAGGCGGCCGGGGACCAGCTGCTCGCTGTGCTGCTGCCCAGCAGCACAATGCGGCGCTCAGTGAAACCGCGGTGCTGGCATGGGCAGTGGCCAGCCGCGTGAGCCAAGAGCATGCGCTTTGTTTCACTGGCACTTTCCTGGCATCCCGCAGGGTGTGCAATGTCTGCTTCTCGGTGTTCTGTTTTCAATAAGCTCACATAGCTGGTTTGCTTCTGGAAAGCTGCTGCTTCTGTTATTTGAACTCAGTTCTGTTGCCTATGGTTTTGCCAAAGCAGAATGTCCAGCACAGCATGTGAGGGTGAAATAATAATAGAACACAGAATTACATTAGGTGATTCATAGTGGAGCAACCATCAGGTCATGCTACAAGCTAGTTAAACTGTAAAAGGAATATATTATATTTAAGTTTTATTCTGTCTTTCCATCTAAGATTTTATCTGGCCGGTGTCCACCGTCATCTCTGAGCATGTCAGCTGTCAACAGTGGGTCACGATCAAATCTATGAAGAACTCAACCCTCATGGATTCTTGTAGCCAGGGTGCCTTCCCTCTGAGGGGGAAAAAAAAAAAAAAAAAAGTTTATTGCTGCCAGACTACAGCATCTTGACATAGTGTTTGAGATATGATTCTGACATTTAATAGGTTAGATGATATTGGCCACATACTTCATAGGTTCTGCATTACACTGTATTCTTGGGAAGGTGAAAAATGGGTCTGTCTGCTATATATGAAATGACAGAACAAATGAGAAGAGCACTGTGGATGTGGAGAGCATTGACAATAGGAGCGTGATGTGTTCTAACATAGGAATGACTGACAGGCTTCCAAGATGAAATACCTGTTAGTTAATGCAGGACAATTTGTTTAAATGTGAGCACAGCATAAGGATGTGTATTGCCTTCCTACTTAGACTTCAGGACAGATTATTTTACTCTTCTATTTGAGGGATTAATGAAAAATGGAGAATAATTCTTAATATGAGCTGTGTTACTCTTTCCTTCAGTAGCAGAGGATGTAAACAGTGCTTCCTGAGACAAGTTGTTGAACAAAGGCTGCAAAAAGACCCTCAGTCAGAATCCCCCCTTGCTCCTGAGCTGGTCTGCGATAAGAGTGAAGGTTCACTTTTACTGCCGTAGACTGTTTACTAGCATCTAAACTGGGTTCATTTAATGAAGTATTATTTTCTTCTTTTAAATAATAATAAAGAAATGCTTTGGGTCTAGTAAAATGACTGGAAAACAGCTAGTGGTTAAGATGACCAGTGATGGTTAGGATTACATCGGAATTAAGTAGCTCACAGAGCAGCGTAGTTGTGCAGTTGAATTGGAAGTCGCTGTGGCAGAGAGTAGGTGTGACTTGCAGTTATGCCTTGTGAATAGCCGGGTTGGAGTTGCCCACGCCTCTTTGCTTTTGCCTCTTCTTTCATCCCACCTGAGGAGTGCATTTCAGTGTCACGGAACTGGACTGCGTGCACCAGAGTTCTCCTGTATTTGGGATGCTTTTCTGAACCGGTGGTACTGAACTTTTCTAAGCCAGTATAGTTGGCTTATCTTTGCAGTTAGACTAAAAACAGCCTGTTAGCACACTGCTGTACTCTTTAGACTGAAATAAAATCTAAGAACTAGCAGCTACACGTTCATCCCCTGGTCGATGAATCCACAGTAAATGCAGGGGGATAGGTGTCTTTCTGCAAGAAAGTACAGCCCCTGCAGGAAAGTACAGTCTTTCCTGAGCCAGTCTTGAAGCATGCCAGATTTGATGAGGTGTAAGGAAGGGTATTTCAGGTTCTGCATTCTTTCCTGTCATCTTCTGTCCAGCTTTTCCACACACTTGCCAGGGACTGTGCGTTGGAGCTTCAGTCCAGCTTCGTGTTCTCAGATCGGGGGAAGGGTTTTCTGTGCAACTTTTAACCTCTTCTGCTGACAGTCTCACCTTTCACATAAAGTCCCCTTGGGTTTTGTAAGTCCGCAAGGTTAAAAAGCCACAGCCTGCTAATTGCATATTCATAATCCTACCCTGTAGTTAAGATGCTAATGTATAACCGTTGCTTTATTCCCAAAGTACAGCATATTTGATTAATTTCATAAATTCTTTTTAATTTTCCCTTGTTTTGCAAGACTGTTTGTCAAGTATCTTTTCCATGTGTGGAATAAGTCTTTGAACTTGCGTTGCTTCTTATTGTTTTGAAGCGAATGCACATGCCTTGCCCTAGTATTAAAGAAACTTGTCACATAACACTTCGAATCCTCTGAACTCAATCTTAGAACTTGATACCTGTCAGATGATAACCTCTTCTCTTTGGACGTTTAAACAAACATCTTCCTTTGGGAATGCATGCTAATAATATACAACCTGCATGATGATAACCTCATGATGGGGGAATTTTTCAAAAGACAGAATGGAAATTACATGCTTCAGTCCTACTGACTTTCATTGTGGCTCTGTTGCTTCCATGCTCTGTGTTCTCTGTTAAGATTTCTCCCTACAGATACGATATTAAGTTCATAATATTTACAGAGCAAACATATTTCCCTTCAGACAGTTGAGGCACAACTGCCCCTGATTTTTTTGAATTAAACATACATTGATACAGCTTAGAGATAGCTTAAGTGCAAAATCTAATTAATATACATACTTATATTTGTAGAATACCCTGGGCATTTTTTTTTTTCAGAGTGATTTTTATGGGGTATATCATAAGAGAATAAAATCTCATTATAACTACAGGTTGCTTATGTGTGAATGCTCTTAGGATGGAGTCCAAGTCATCATGGGAATTTGGAAACTGCCTGTCACGCTGTTGATACTGAAGCCTCTATTAGCAAGGTGGAAATGTGGATATAAGAAACGGCAATATCACAGATGATCAAAGATGCTTGTAATTCAAAGCTCTGAGTGTAAAACCAGAGGGTAAGCTTCTGTAGACTAACACTAGTCCTCAAAGCTCTCCTAAATTTTGGCAGAGAAAGTATTTTTGCTGCACAGTTGCTAATGAGGAAGGGCAGGCATTCATAACTTTAATGATGGCAGTGTTAGCGTTTGTTAGAGGAGGTAGATGAAAAGAATGAGTCAGATCCCATGTTGAAAGTACAAGTATTTACAGAAATAATAGTTATAGATTTACTAGTGCTTGTGCTGTTGTGAGCATAGCGCTTCTGATTCTGCAGGGCTCAGAGACAGAGACGCATCTGAGGGACAATCCCATCACAAGCAATTTATAGCTATGGTATTGCAAAAATAAATCTCGCTTGCATGATGCCTCCAAACAGTAGAAGCTGAGAGAGAAATAAGTAACTGTAAGATTTTGGAGACCATTAGAGAATAAAGAGTTCTCTACAGACTGATAATAACAAGTATATATAGTGTTTCAGTGCTCGATTGCTCGGTGAACTGAGATTTTCAAGTAAATGGTCGGTAACCTGTCATCACTGGCAATTTTTGGTCACTTCCTAGGTTTTGTATGTGGGAAAGAAGAGTCCTGCTGTGGTCTGAAGAGCTAGGGCTTGGCAAAAGAGGGCAGATGGCTAGCAGTGGTTAGGCATGGGCAGTGCATCTGCCTTTTCCCTTTGATAAGGACTGGGAGCAGGCAGAAGCAAGGTAGGCTGGCATGGTGTTTGTACCTAGGGCTTTGCAGGAGCTTTAGGAGTGAAGTACTGAGAAGCTATTTGACCCAGTTTCCTAGTTCCCAGATAGCCCAGCTGAAAGGGAAAGCTTCAACAGTCCTTGAAAGTGCAGCATTAGCTACTGGGTTTTCTGAGGCTTACTGGTGGAAAAAGTTGATTTTGGATGTCCTACATATCCAGAACAGTTGTGTAGACTAAATGTGAGCTCTTGGTACAAGGATCTGGCAGGTTCAGTGCTCCTGGCACTCCCCCAGTTTCTACTTTTTTTCCATTTGCAAGTTCTTCCTTTCAGGCATTCCTCTTCTACCCCGTGTGTGAGTGGAACTTGTTTCTTTATATTCTGCTCTGGTCATTTAAGTACTTTAGATCAGTAGAGAGGAAACAAAGAGTGTACCTCTGCTCTGGGCCTATCTTTTGTTGCAGCTGCTGTTTTTAGGTAGAGATTTCAGGTCCAGCTGCTCCTTCCTGACCCTGTGGGAAGTGGCAGGTTGAATCAATTATTTGACATGCACATTCTCTGTTGGCAGGATTCTCAAGAGCCTTATAATGGCACAAATGATGTTACTTGCTAGTGCAAAAAGAAAGTTACAATTGGGTATAGCAATTAATATGCAATTAGGAAGGCATTCTTTTCTTTCCAAGTTTTTTTTTTTTTTTTTTTTTTTTTTTTTTTTTTTTTTTTTTTTTTTTTTTTTTTTTTTTTTTTTTTTTTTTTTTTTTTTTTTTTTTTTTTTTTTTTCCAGTTATTTTTAGATTTGAATCGACTGAATGGTTGAAGAATCCCTTTTGGAAAGAGGGAAGGGGGTAGTATTTTTAATGTGTTAGCTTTGATTTGTTTGTTCCTCCTGCAGGGACACTGACAAGCACAGACAGCTGTTACTTAAAACAATTGGGCATGAAATGCTATCAAGCCATTTACTACCTATGAACTATAATGCAGCAGGCCTATGTTTTAACGGCACATTGTTATGTACTGCATTACTGTTCGAACCTACGTTTGTTTAGAAAAGCAATGTGATTTGAAGTTAATTACGGTATATCTCTAACAGCATATACACGCCAGTTCAGGTATTTTGGTAATTTACTGTTGTTGCTGCCCATGCTTGTGACACTGCCCAGCAGGTTGTGAGGAGAAAGGGTGGAAGGATGTTGGGCTGTGGCTGTGTTGAGATGTCAGTGTTATCAGAAATGACAGCGTCTGTGAGAGAAAGAACAGAGCAGTCATAACCCCTCAGGCTTTGGCACTGCTCCTGAAGCTGCCAACAAGGGTATGGGTTTGTGCCAGCTCCCAAGCGTTTCTGTGGTGGTGGCACTTGCTGCTTTGGAACTGGATGGGGATGACTGGTGCCTTTCACACAGGCTATCTGCATCACCTGGGCTGCGTTTGAACAAGTGATGTATGAGTGAAAAGAATCCAAGTCTCCTGAGCTGTTGCATTCTAGTTTCAGATTAGATTAATCAGTGCCCATATGAGTAATTCCAGACATAGTAATTTAGAGCTGTTGCTTTTTTCTTCCAGATTATTTTCACCCAACTGCTTTAGAAAGGTGATTTTGAAGAAATGTTCTGTGGTTAATGAAACATCTATGAATGTAAAGCTATATATATGCTATAATTTATAAAGTTTCATCAAATGAAAATATATGACAAGTACACAGTTTTGCTGACTAGGTGACCTCTGTGGACTCTTGCTAAAAGAGGTCAAATTGAATCTATGAACTTAAAACCACAACTGAACTAATTAATGTGATAGGAAAAGGTTAGAAAATGTGATACAATTATTCATAGAACTGGGTCATAATTTCTTTTTCAGATAGTCTTCTACTATGTTGCCGCACCACAGTGCTTTCCATTAATAATGAAGACATTTTGGAGAAATAGCATTAGCAGCTGGTTGACTGTAGTTAATTGATGTATTCCAGCACATTCTGTCAGGAACTGCTGTGAATGGCTTAGAGGCTTCTAGGGAGAAACAAAGCAGAGCAGTTCTGCGACTCTTATACCCTGATTCTAGAAGGGAATTGACTAAAATACATAATTTTGGGTTAAAAAAAATACTGATATAATGGTCTTAATAAATTTTGTCTGTGGGGATAGCACATAAGCTCTTATAGGAGTCAGGCAGTGCACTGAGCCTTCAGAGTGTTTTAAAATCGGAGTGACTGAGCGACATAAATCCATTTACTTATGGATTTAATCCAGGCTGCTTTGTCAAAAATTGGAGTAATGAATTGACAAGGAGTTTAAGAAATGAACCCTGTATGTAACTGAGGCGTGCTAATTACTGTCTTTTTTTTTTTTCCCCCCAAGGTTAACAGAGCTTAAAATGAATGAATCTTTGTTTTTAGAATAAGGACTAAAGAAGAGAGTCTGCAGGAAGAAGGGTGGGGGTTGCTTCTTGAGATAACAGTTTTGTGAAGCAAGATTAGTAATGGGATAGCAAGCCTTTCACCTCCAGGTCAACAACTCAAATCCTGATCGTTCTGTTCGTGTCTGAGAGCTTTTCAGCCTTTGGAGAAGCCTGGTCTATGTAGAAGGAGATGGAGAGCGTGATTTGGGTCCCTATCACAACTGATGTGACTAGTTGGACTGATGAATGCTACCTGTTTAAAGAGTCTGATCCTGCAGCTGCAGCACCCAGCTGGAGATTTTGCTTTTCTCCCAGAGTAGCTGGGATTAGGCACAAAATAGAAAAAGGCAGCCTCTAGTGCTGATAATTTCAAATGTTCATGGACATACAAAGGAATTTCTTCTTAGATGTGCTTATGGAAGGAAATGGGAAGCAAGAACTTCAAAGGAACTGAGCTTTTTGATCACGGAACATTTTATTGTGCAGTTAATTACATAAAATAGGCTGAGCTGAGATAGAGCTCTTAGTGATTTTTTTTGCTGAGTGTATAATTAGATATACAGAGCTGTTTCCTCAGCTGGTGTCAGTCTGCTTAGCTCTGTTTAAGTCAATTTGCATCAGCTGAGTAGCTGGACCCTGGTATTTAAGGAACTATTGACTATTTATTTTTATACCACAGGAACCTACAGCAACCTCTGCACCCTAAGGAAATTCAGGCCAGAATGTATAAAGTAGGAAACATAGTACTTTCTTCATTTTTAAAGTACTGATGGGCTAATCTCAACCTCCAGCACTTCTGTTTGAAGCTTACTGGAATCTGTAGCAATAGGATACAGAGGTAAAGAACTACCGTGGTGTTTTGGGAATGTACTTGCATTTTGGTACTTTGGAAAGAAATCTGTGGTGGGATTTTGATCTTTTTAGGCTGTGATCAGGAGGCAAAAATAGTAGGCATGGAGAAATGTAAGGTTAGGAAAACAAACAGGCTGTGCTCTAGAAAAGCCCTTATCATTGAGTACTGTAGGAATAAAACAGTGACTGAAGTAACAGTAGTTGATAATGAACAGCCAATGTATGGTAACACTGCTCTTGTCACATCTTCGGTTCTTTCAGAAGTGTTTTACATTTGAAAAAAACAGAGTAGCTCCCTGTATGCAAGCTTCCAGATTCTAGATTTAACAGACACCACTAAAAGCAGCAACCTCCTAACGTTTGAGGCCAGTGATCCTCTGATGCCTCCTACAGCTGAAAACACAGGGATCCCAAGAGAGTAACAGTGCTCTATTTTAATTAAATGATCTTAAAACAGTGATTCCTTTCAATCATGCTGAAGACCTTCATGGATATTTCTAGTACTGTAGGCCTTTGGAATTCCCAGTTTCTTGCAGTCTGTTTATATGTTTGATACTGACAGAAACAGGATTGATAGAAGCATTAAAAATATTTTAGGCAATGCCAGTGTCTAAATCATTAGGAGTAAAAGTCCTGTTTTGTGGGCTTGAAACAAACATGGATGTCCTGTCTTAGACCGGAATTCAAGAAATACAGACTCCTCTCAGCTCAGGGACCTGGCTTTGCCATCAACATACCTGTGGCAATATTTCTGTGGATACCATGTGCGGCTGCTTCCCCTGTACCCTGTGCCCAGTGAGCTGCTGCTTCCCTGAGCTGGACGAGTACTGCCTGGGTCTCAGACAGCTTGGTGAGGTTAAAGGATTCACAAATAATGGCTGTGTTCACATTGTTCCATTTGGAATAAGAAGTATCATTCATTATAGACTAAATAGTCATTATGTTGTTTATTCTTAAATACTGATGCTTTTTGATAATTTCAGAATATTTGTGTAATAATCAGGATTTTATTTTCACGCTGAGGGTAGGGATGGGTCATACAACTTCTGAAAAAAATTACTTTCACTTCCATAATTATGTAGAGGGGTTCTGTAATATTCTGCATTCCTATATGGTGTGAAAATAGTGTAAAGTGTGTAATACACCTAGTGATTAACAAAGTAACAGCCATTTACCTCAGATCTAATTCTGCTTAGAGAAGATGGTTTGCCTCATGCTAATTATTTCTGTATTGTCATTATTTGCATCACAGGCATTTCACTGCTTTTCATCTTAACTTATTAAATCTTTCTTGCTCATGCATGAATCTGGACAGCTGGATGCCACTAATGGGGCAGCTAGTGCTACCCAGTGGTCTATAATCAACATTCTGTTGCCACACATTAGCATCACACTGCATGCCTAAAAGGACTAAAAATTTGATTTGTAAAACAACAGCTGATTAGTGATGATTAACAAAAAGGCTAGGGGGTGGTGGTTATTGTGCAACACTGCTTCCATCCATTCAGGATCCATGCGAAGAACAGCATATCTAGTATTTCAGTGTGAACAAAAATAAATGAACCATTATCTAAATGCTTTTATCGCTGATCATTTCTCTAAGGTTGTTTAAAACCAAATGCATGTCATAGCATTTAAATAAAAATGGAGGTGGAAATTATCATAAGATTATGACAAAGAAGATGTGTTTATTTTAAACAAAACTTATCAGTTTGTCTTTGTGCAGTATCAAAGCAATACAAGATGCCACAACCATGACAAATGTACAAAAATATTCAGTTACTAAATGTGCCTTAAATGCCTTGCTAAATGTAGGAGGCTCCCACACATTGAGGTTAACTTGTAATCTGTAAAGAGTGAGAGTTCATTTTAGATGCGCAATGAGATGCACTGGAGAAACTGAAGTTGCAGCAGGCAGTCTTGAGTGACCACTGAAAAACAAATCCAGTAGTCTCTGGGTAACCTGACTGGACCTTTGTAGCAGCTCAATTTCTTCAAACTGCTCCATATGCATCATCTACACTGGCAGGCAGAACTGTTTGCAGTTTGGGATGACAAAATCCAACAGCAACCACAACACAGACCCCCACCCTGCTTCCAAACCTGTGTGAATCTGTGTGTTTTTCTTTCTCCATCCCTCATCCTGGAGACTCTGCATTTCTCTCTTCATCTACTCCTCCCCTAGTGCTGCAGACTGGTCAGGACAGGAAATGACTGTTTCTGCCTCTTGCTGAGGCAGAATTTTAAATGGAAGCATCTTTTCTGCCCATGTTCAAGTGGTATTAGTGCTAGAAGAATTATTTGATTGGGGAATGCCCTTAGTTTCAGGATTTTTACAGTATTCCCTTTAGTTCAGACTCCTGTCTCCACAGTTTAAGATTGTGTAGATGAGTATTTGGGGAGAGAAGCCATTTAACTGGGTAATATGGCATTCTCTTTTTCAGGTTGTACCATGAGTCCAGATACTATCTCTACTTACTGGGAATTAATTTTGTATTTTCTTTTTTTTTGGCAAAAGAAAAGAGGGTGTAATAAAGCTGTCTCTGGAAATATCGCATCTGGGAAGGGTTGAAAAGCAAACAATAAAAAATTTCGTCATAAATATCAAAATGTTATACAAAATAGTGTATACATTGCTCTCTTCCCTCTGTCATGCTTCTATTGGCAACAACTAAAAGACAGAAATGTTTGCTTCAAAACTTGGGAAGAAAGTGAAATATTAGTTGCTGCTCTGTTAGCAATAAACCACAAAGTGATGTGAATTACAGACCTGTTGGTGCACTTCAGAGGTGACTGTAGGCAGAGAAGCCTAATCAAAGCATACATAAATAGCCTACTAATGCACAGACTGCTTCAGTTCATCATTGTAGTGGACATTATGAAGCTAATTATTTTATCCTTCATGACTCGTTTTTCTGTCATGCTGTTATATAAATCAATCCAGTCTAATATGTTTTGAGGGACAATTTTCATCTCTTCTCACAGAAAAGCATTATTGTGGAAGGCAGTCTTATTAAAGACTTGTCACTTCAGAGATCTGGTGACAATAAACGCTTGGCTGTTCATTTACTGGCAGGTCATGTTTCTGTTAAAAACAAAAGCCATGCAGGAAGTGGCATGTACGGGGGGAAAAAAAAAAAAAAAAAGCCTGTCTAGCTTGGTACCTTGGTGGGTTCTATTTCTTGTCATTTTGTTTCAAAGCATACCAAGCTGGGCTTCAGACAATGTCTTTGGGACGTTTTGTTTCACCTTCAGAAGTTCAAAAGGTGCTCCTGTAGCACATATTAAATGCAGATCACTGTGGGAGGTGAAATTAATGCATGACTCAGGTCTTCTGTTTACGTCTTACTGCTTTACTGATTATTTTTTTGTCTGATGAATGTGAAATTGTGAGCAGAGATTCAGTGTTCCAGAAGCACTGTGCTCCTTTGCTGCTCCTTGTTTCTCACCCAGTTTCAAGTGCTGTTGTGCACTGCAAGCTATGGATCCCTAGCCCGTGGCCTATGCTGCTGGGACAGCTGGAGCTTTTCCCCTGCAGCGAGCCTGTATAAAGCTCAAGGCAAAGTCCTAGAGCTGAGTTTCGTGAGAGCCACTGCTGTTGCAAGGATGAGGGTACTGTGTCCTGAGGTTAAGAAAGCATTTCCAGGCTTCCGGGTTCTGGTTAGCTCCCAGCTATGTAATTCTTATTATTTGTTTTTTTCTGTCCCTCCCTCACTTAGCTACCTTCTGTATTGCAACCTACTCTAGGGAACCTGCTTTAGCAGAGGGTTGGGCTAGATGATCTCCAGAGGTGATTCTGTATACCAACGTGGTATGTGATGTTTGGGTGGACAAGATGTTCTTGTTTCTTCTCTTTCATTTTCACTACATGTGCTGTATTAAGAAACACAGAAGTGTTGTTTATACTTGGTAGACATTTGTTTTATGTTTCTATATAAAGAGTTAGTATTGACTTGTGAATGTCCCTCACACTACCAAATATTACTTAAAATTTCAAGAAGTACAAGTTAAGTACATGTTAAGTATATGTTGTACAAGAGAGGTCTTTGAGGGGAGCGAGGTCTATAATTATGATTTTGTACTGTACCAAGAGAGAAATCAATCTGTGCCTAAAGTGTTGTACTCTCATTTACTATCAGACTGAAGTTTACCATGAAGGATCCATTGTCTCTCTGACTGCTTGTGTAAAGGTGCCGTGCCAATGGACATCTTGGGTCTTCTGTGTCTCAATCCCTAATAGAGTGTTCCCATCTCATAAGAATATGGAAAGATTTTCTCGAAAGAAAAAAAGGGGGGGAGGGGGAGGAGAAAAAAGGCGTATTATTTGTTTCTGAGTACTGATTAAAAAAAAAAAAAAAATCAAGAAAGCAAACAAAAACTGTGACCTAAACCTTTTCAAAATGATCGTGAGCCATCAGCCATCTATAACTTCCACTTTGACCACCCAGTGAACTGTATTTCACCTTACTTCTGGGCACAAGGGTCTTTTACCTGTTACTCAAATTGTTAAAGGAAGAGTTGCATCAGAGGAGAAATAGAAGCAGGTCATGGTAACTTCAGAAGGGAACAAATTTAGTGGAAGTGAAATTCTAGTGAAAGTCATGCTGGTAAATGTATGCGAATGGTTCTGTGACCGAGGTGTTTTGAATTACTTGCATACACCCAAGTAAACATTGCAACTCCTCTTGGCCTTAACAAGACTTGTCGTGTACACCTGTTGTGTTAAATTATATTTTTGGTCGACTTTACCAATTATGTTTTGGTATGACTTTGCTGAACGTAATCTGATTTGTCTACATGACTTCCATGATACCTTTTTGACCAAACTGACCCAGTTCTCAATAATGATAGGAAGCAACAGTTGATCTTTATAGTGGAGGTCACGCGTGAGAGTGGTGACTCCATAGAATACTTGGCAGTACGTTTTGCAGGTCGTTTCATCTCTGGGGCAGTAGGAATCAAAGCTGATTAACCTTTAAGTACTATTCTGGATGTATATGTGAATGAGCATGGCAAACAGAACAGACTGTTTATAGACAATATGATATTAAAAGGCAATTATTTATTTGGCTTTTTTCTTCTGTGAACAGAAGAAGCATTCTTATCTCTAAGTGATATTCAGATGCTATTTAGAATATAGTAAACAGTTAGCTTTATTGTCGTTTTGCTTTCAGTGAAAATAACATTGGCAGGGAGGTCAGAGGCTTGGTGATTACATTAGGAAAAGCCTTTTGGGAGAGACTCAAAGGCCTGCAGTTGTGGGTAGATTTGAATGAACGCAGTCAGATACTCAAGTTCTTACTGTACTCTTCCCCTGGGTGATGATTCTGAGATTTTTAGGTCTGATTATTGCCAAAACATTTACAAATTTTACGTTTTAAGTTGGGGAAATAAAAACAATTTATTATGATTGCTTTGGTTTGAATTACATGACAAGCACTTCAGTGCTAAGAGAAGATAGCCTTAGAAAATTAGATCAAAACCCATTCTCAGGAATTCAGGGTTTTAACAGCAATTTGCATCTTCCAAATGGAAGTAGAAGAACGTGAGGCATTGTTTGTTATTGCAGTTCTAAGCACAATGAAAATGACAATAGGCAGCAAGTTTCAGGCAGGTCTGCCAAAGTGCTCCATGTGACAGCTCCTTATACTTGTCAGCAGTTCTGTTTTCTGCTTTCCAGAAGCATTTTGCTTTGGTGAACAAATTCAGCAAATGAACGCTAATGTATTTGCATACAGCAAAGCAATAGTGACTGGCAGTTGTTGATAAAGATGCATCACCCTGTGGTTTTGTTTCTCCTCATCCACGCGGAGGTGAACTGGGAATGTGTGGGCCTTTTATCCCTTCCACATGGATTGTCTTTGCTGTACAATGGCAACACTGCAAGACTGGGCTCTCATTTCTCATTATGCGTAGCAGTGAAAAGAGTCAATTATCTGTGATGCTTCAGAGGCTGGTCTTCTATCAGAATACATTTAAAAAAAAAAAAAGTGACTACATATTAAAAGGCTTGATGACTTTTGTGTGTGTGTGTGTGTTTCTCTCTACCTCCCTCAGCTCCCTTTTCCCTCCATATACGAAAGAAACAAAGCTGCAGCTTTGTTTAAAGCTACAGCTTCATCACAAACGTTAGTTACATTGCTATCTTTGGCTTCCAGGACTAGGAGATCATGAGGAACGTAGTAATCATTTTGTTCATTTTTAAAATG
The DNA here is from genome assembly GCA_013399715.1 of Alectura lathami. NCBI lineage: Eukaryota > Metazoa > Chordata > Aves > Galliformes > Megapodiidae > Alectura > Alectura lathami. The sequence goes on from VXAV01004428.1 coordinate 429,127, forward strand.
TTTAAGTAGGAGTTCTGGGTCAGAAGTGATGAGGAAATATGTATCAAGAGTTCCTTTGATTTTAGAATAAATACTTTATTTCATAAAGCATTTCTTAATTACATATGGATAAATATATCTGAGGAGTGTGTAGTGGCTAGGTCTTGGAAAACTTCTCTTTCTGGTCAAAGCCAGCAAAATATTTTCATTCATGAATTAAATGTTATTTTGGGGAACAAACTGTGATTCATGTAGTGCAGAGTTATGAGTTAGATTGCTGATTCTGTATAATTCCATGTTTTGTTTTTTTTTTTTAATGTAGGACAAGGTACCTTCAACATTTTGCAGCAGCAACACTTGCATAGTAAAACCTTGAACAAATGTGTTAGTTGTAAGGGACCTAAATGCTATTTCCCTTCTGAAGAAATCCTAAATGAAGTCTTTCTGTACTGTCATTATTATGGAAGGATCCTACAACAAACTGATAATTACTTGTCCAGGCAGATCTGTAATTGAATTCACATACTGATTCTTTTGAAAGTGACATTGAAAATATTTCTACGAGATGCCAATTTAAAATCATACCTAGAAACCAAGCCTTACTGTGCAGAACACAATGTTGGTTATGTCTTTCTGAGTAACATCAAAGGTCTCTAGAGATAAGTTGACAGGGAAGCTATTTCAATCTACTTCATGTACCCAGTCTGCTTGCTGTAATAGAATAGTAAGTTTTCCAAACAGTGGAAGAATTTGAATTTAAACTTCAACTGTTGAGTAAAATCTATAAAGGAATAGCTCTGAAAAACGTGCGGAGGCAGTACCCAGATGAGGAAAGTTTCTTACCACTGAAGTGTGATTATAATACCAGTGCCACTTCCCAGCTCCTGTCAATGAACCCTGGACGATTTGTCATTTGTTCATTACATTTGCATTTATCGTTACCTGGCCCTGTGTAACATCTAATATGTAGCCTATTCATACAGCTGTGAGATCTTGTCCACTATCAGAATACCATTGTGTCTATATCTCTGATTATTTGCACTGTAGAATTCTATACTCCTAAATTCCGTGAGAGAATTGGACCATATTGGTGTGTTGTTGAACTATGGCTCGAAAATTAAATCCTGTTGTATGACTGGTGTTCGGGGATTTTTATTTTTACCCAGTTTTTTTGTTCAGTATCTCTGGTTGGGGACAGAGAAGTTAGCATTTTACATCTCAGAGTATACGGCTTTAATGGACAGTCTAAGCAATTTTTGTGTAATCTTATAAAATTTACTCTGAATTTTATCCNTCTTGTCCACTATCAGAATACCATTGTGTCTATATCTCTGATTATTTGCACTGTAGAATTCTATACTCCTAAATTCCGTGAGAGAATTGGACCATATTGGTGTGTTGTTGAACTATGACTCGAAAATTAAATCCTGTTGTATGACTGGTGTTCGGGGATTTTTATTTTTACCCAGTTTTTTTGTTCAGTATCTCTGGTTGGGGACAGAGAAGTTAGCATTTTACATCTCAGAGTATACGGCTTTAATGGACAGTCTAAGCAATTTTTGTGTAATCTTATAAAATTTACTCTGAATTTTATCCTTTATTTCTAATAAGGGATGTATTTAGGACTGTTCTCAAATAAAGTTTATGAATTACATCTGGTTAATTTTTGTATTTTCCCTAATGAGTTTTCTTAATAAAAAGGTCAGAGTTCAAAACCAAAATAGTTTCCAATTTAAGCTATTAAACAGCTGCGTGGATTCAAAAAAATGTACAGATTTCTGAACCTTGCACACTTTTTTAAATTGGGAAGATGTTGTCTAAGAGCATGGTTTGAGGGAAGAGTTTCCTGAATCTGAACATGAACGCTGACAAAGTTGCCAACTGTACTTGTGCTATGTTTATTACTGCTGTATTTTAGGAAGCTCTCTGTGCCTCCAGACAAGGCGTGAAGACCTTTTACAGTACCAGACTAATGGTAAGGAGGATGTTGTCTGCAAGTACTCTCTTCCTTTGGGTACTTGTAACTCTGTAGCACAACAAAAGGTCGTAAGTGAACAATAGAGTGGTGTCTTGAGTGTATTATTCTTTTCCCTTATGAGTATGTCACACTATTTTTATAATTTCCTGAAGGTTTTTTAAAACCTCCCTTGAGACTAACAGGAAACTGCTGAAGTTTTGGGTGAGTTTTCTGTCCCCTTCTTCCACATCAGTTCAGGCGGAAACAGCTTGTTACTCTCTCCGAAAAATCAAGATAAATCTTGCATATGAATTGTATAGGCCAGAGGTTTTTGTTTAAAAATAGCTTATTTTTCCATGCTGAAAGTCTCCATGAAAGCATAGCATATATGTTTTGACAACTCTGAAAACTGTCTATTCTTCTTAGAACGTGTGTGTATAGATGCTATGAAGCTGGAGGATAGTGAAACCTTTAACTGTTTGTAATAGACAGAGTCTGGTCAGTAATAGACACAGTCTGGTCAGAATCAGTAGCAGTTTCAGTGTTATATTTCCCCACTAGTTCAAGATCTTTCACAAAACTTGTACTTGATTACCTTTATATTGGTATTGGCCAGATGTATACATGTCCCACTTCCCTACAGCTGGCTCTCTGCTGCTGAAGATGGTTTTTGCACAATGAGAACAGCAGAACAAGTGATTGTCCACATTTAAGAAGAAAGTCACAGCTGACGCTTTATGTCAGTTCTCACTTAAAATAATCTGCAACAACCGAGGGTTCAATTTTCATCTGTCAGAGCATTTTCTGCTGCTGGAGTTGATGGTATTGAATTGCACTGTGCAGGAAAGACTTGTTTTGTGCTGACCGGGTGAGCTGTGTGACTGTGGTCACTGTGAAAGTTCTCCTGAATTGAGCTATGCAAGGTGGGCATGCAAGCTGTTGCAGGATAATCAAATAATAAGGTGTTCACGTAGTGCCTTTTTCCCACCTCTGTTTAGAAGCTATTTGTAGATTTTCTTGTTCTGGGATGCATTCCTTCCATACATTGCCTGTTTTCTTCCTTTACAAGATAATATTTTGTAGAGATTCAGGCAGCATGGAGTGTAAATGATACCTTCAGCACACTTAGTAAAAATCCCCAGTGCTTTTACTCTGTTCTTTCTCTTATCAGTTGGAGAGGTATTTTATAATACTTCTGTCATCTTCTAGGGTGCAAGGGATAGAGAGTAACATCTATAAAATCACGATGATTCAGGAACTCAATAAAACTATCTAAAATTGAGATATAATACCATTTTTTTTTAAAAATTATGCCATTAACTCCTAAATTTAAGATGAATTTGGTGCGCTCAGATAAATATTTTACCTATGCCTACATTACCGAAATAGCGAAGTCTTATTTCAAGTTTATCTCATACATCTACAAACCAAAACCTCATTAACTTTCTGAAGCTTTACATGAGAATAGGTGTCCTGAATAACTGAGTAGCCTTTGGAGGTGCAACCAGAGCTCCTAGGCAGTGAAGTACTTCTGGCAGTTTTTCCTCAGCTGGGCTCTGATACGTCACATGGAAATATGCATCTGAACTGCCAGGACCGTGCCTCAGAGTAATTGTCACCATATGTCCACTGTCACTTCCAGTCTAAGGTTCTTTCCACCAGTATCATCCTTCTGATGGTGCTACTACAATATAGGCTGTTTTTTGGGCACTGTGCCTAGAAGAAAACCAGTGTACCTTAAAGCAAAATGATAGCGCTGTTACTTTAGAAGGTCACTGAACATCTTTTTGGCATCTGGCATTTATATATTAAATGGGGAACCCTTCAAAATGACATTTCAGGTAATGAAAACTAAACTGATTCGAGGCCTGGTACATACCCATACAGTGCTGAACCAGTGCCAAAGCACATCAGTGCTTTTCTGTGGGATCAATGACATTTAAGACCTGATATTATGAAACCATCATAGCCAGAAATTCATGCTTCCTACTAAAGACAAGTTCACTGTCATTGCTTTGTGGTACTCTAAAGGCAGATTTTTCCAAATCTTTCAACTTAGGCTTGGGTTTAATAGCTGCTTTTTCTAGAACCAACTTATGATGCAGGTTTTGTGGTAACAGGCATATGTTGAGCCTGTTTGGGCCGTTGCAGTGGTTCACGTCACCTTTTTTGTTGGCTTCCAGTAGCAGGTAAATTGCAGAAATAGCCTATCTTCATTTTTGTGTGCATAACAAGGAAATGCAAATGGAGATTTGATTTGGCAGAAATGCTTTGTTCATATGACTTTATAGAGCGGGACGGTTCACTGAGGTCTCTGAAAACCGTCTTATTTGGAAGCCATGTCTCCTCAGCAGAATACATGCAAATATTTGGTAGCTAATAAGCCTTTTAACAACTACCCTGTATTCCCATTGCACTCTGCATGTTCCAGGTTTCGTGAATTTCAGGGGCATCGGTCTATACATGTTTTTCATTTTTTCTAACCCAGCCTCAGCAAATTCACTGAAACTGTGCATAGAAGTGGAGATTCCCACACATGCATACTCTCACACTGAAACAGTTATTTAATTTGTCCTTCGTTTCCAAGCAGGCACAATTTTGATCAATATGCTTACTATGAGGAAGGCTTGAGCTTAAGGAGAAATCCAATCAAATGATGTTCTCTTCATTGAGAAAACATCTATCATTTGGCCAGGGAACTATCCAGGATGCTGGAAAATTATGACTCTTGGCAAAGGTACAACAAGCACATTGAAAGATGAAAGAATTGCATGGTATGCTAACAGTCCAGTAAATACCTATGTGCCCATAAATCAGTGATACAAGGTAAATATTAAGCTGCAAATCAGCTACATGAGACCACTGTTGATCACATAATGTAATCCTGATAAACTGTTTAGTTCTCTGTTGTAAGCAAATTTCTCTTCTGGACAGTTATCCAAGCTCCACTCATTCTTGAGTTTTAAGAAGAAAGAAGATGATATTTTGTCCTAAGTTTGGTTGCTCGGAGCGTTGATCTCTCATAACTGTTCAGCACACGCACAACAGCTTGGGGGAATAAGTCTCTTGCCTTTATGAATCCATGGCACACTTGCTGCTTTTTTCTCAGCAGGATCAAGCCCTTCAGGCAGGCAAAAGCAGACAGCCATTTGTCTGTTTAACTACTCTTAGTTCTCTATTTATTTTTTTTAATTTACATATTTGCAATCCCATAAATTCAGATGAAGCCATCTGCTGAATATTTCACAGGGGATAGAAAAGTGCATGCGCACACACATGTACATACACAGACAAACATTTTACCAAAGTGTTGTATTTTCCTCATATTTAATGATAAATGTGGGCCCGCTCTCTTTTGGGAGTTAGCAATTGAGAGAATTATGAAAATTCATAATTTAGGAATTTGTGCTTCATTGGCTGCACTGATGTGAAAAAAAGTGGCTTACAAGTAATTGTAAATGTGCTTGTAACTTTGAGATGTGCAGAAAGTAGAAGGTATCAAAGCTGTCAAATACTTGGATTATTATGTGTTCCTTTATTATCTGTGCTCACAAACTGGTAGTTTCTGTGGATTTGGCATAGAAAGAAGAATTTGATTGATTTGTGATGTCACTGTCATAAAAATTCTTGCTGAGTAACTGATTCTCTGGCACTTAGCACCAGTTCAACAGTGTAAGCGTATGAAGTAAAAGGCAGTTACATTTCTAATGAATCATTTGTTTAAAAATGTCCAGTGTTTAAAACATTATCAGTAGAATTGTGGTTCCTACCTAGGGAACTAAATAAATTCTATGGCATTTCCTAGAGTGCTGTAAGTGCATTGGCTGCACTGTCAGTTTCTGTGTCAGAACATGACTATCTCAAGTGTTTTGCTGTCAACAGTCTGTTGGAGATGGTTCCTTTTTCTTTGTGAGAGTTCATGCCTAAGCTGTATGTTATTAGTGAACATAAATGTTTGATACAGACTTCCATATTTCTCATGATTTTCTTAGTATTCATAATGTCCTCTATCTTGGAATATATAATCCAATAATACCCATAGCATTTATATAAATTATAATCTGTAAAATATGATGATACAGGTTTGAGACTTTAGGTTTCTGTCTGACCTTCATTTCTGAGTATTGTTTCTTGGAAGGTGATCTGTCCTCTTCAGTAAAGGACTTACTGGTATTATATTTGCTTTGGATTAGGGTAGTTGCATTCCTCTGCTCGTCTGAGGCTGTTTCCCTATTTTTATTTTATCTGGATGTTTTCAGGGTACATCTTACATTTTGATACCAAGTTTCTTTCCCTTTGGCACTTCCAATCCAACTGAAATTAAGCTATGGCATTTTAAAAAGATCCACAGCATTAAATTGGCTTCTAAAGTCTTGAACCAACCTTGGATGTGTTTTCTTCTTCTGCATATCTGCTTTTAAAATATGGCGCAAAAAGCTCTGGCTAGATAACATTCACTTCCTTTCTTGCAGACATATTCCTAGCCAAATGTTTCTTACCACTAAGGAGACTCAGCTACAGATCGTGTCACAGAGAAGAAAGAGGAGCTACAAATGTTCCTACTTCTCTTTCCCCAGATTGCAAAATGAGTCAGATTCTTGGATGGAGGAACCCAGAAATTCACCGCTTGAGCCAGATAGAAAACTTTTGAAGTGTCCTCATTCTTTTTAGGATAAATGCAAAATACATTCCACTAACCTTTCAGCTCAGCACCCTGCTGACCCCAGGCGGAGTCTACTAGTGGAGCTGTACAACAAGGAGCTAGCACCATGATGCCTTCTGTCCTTGTTGCTGGGGGAATCAGCAATGTTTTTAGTCTCCTTCCTACCTGTCACAAACAAAAAGGTGGAAGTGTCAATGGAAATACCATGTTGCCCCCAGGAGGAAGAAGAAGAAAACCCAACAAAACAAACCCCAGATCAGAAGCCTATTAGTGTCTATCTGTTTATGGCTGTAATGCAGTTTCTCTCTGTGTTCTTGTACTGTTCTCCTTGCCTTTAAAGCTATTCCATTGCCTAATCCTAATTCAGCGGCAAGCAACAAAAGTGTTGGTTCCAGATCTCTGCAGGCATTATGTGGTTTTGTGAAGCTGGTCTCCACTCCTCAGGTGGTGTTAGGCACCTGGCACGTGGCAAGTCTAGCGGTAGGATCCATTACCACGTGCTGTCCCTGCACCATTGCTTACAGTGCCTTTTTGGGGAATTTCATATCACGTTCTCTCTATCTCCTTTGTCCAAATATCAGCATTTCCTTAATTAATTTTTCTAAAAACAGAATCAGCTTTAGGTGTTTTATGTGAGGAAGTGCAGCTCACGCTCACCATCTCTTGACGTGCTGTCCTCTCCTGATGGATGTCAGTGCAACGATTCCTAGATGTTTTGCCTCGAGCGGCGTCTGGCTCCTTGCCGCTCTCCTCAGGCATTATATTTGCTGCTTTCAACTTGCCTCTGTATATATCACACAGTTAACATGTCACTGTCTTCCATTAGCCTTCTTGACTGCTGTGCACTTAGTTGGCAGTTTCCAAAGGCAACCTTTAAATTTTCAGTAAATTGTTGTCTCTAGTCTGTGAGTTTTTAAGAACTGAAATTTCAGGGGAGATCCTCTCTTTTTACATATCACATTGCAAAGCACAGGAGTTCAGATTGCACATTCTTATGTGAAGTAAATAAAAAGATCTATTGAGAACTGCCTTGAATGCTGTCAGAATTTCAGCCTTACTTTTACATGGTGTTACTTCCTGATGAAAACAGTAATTTTTTTCTCTACCGTCCCCTATAAATCCAGAAGTG
>VXAV01004428.1:436910-478548 GCA_013399715.1 Alectura lathami
TGGAACTACTATTCCATTTGATATCCCTAAATAACCTTGGTAATACATGCCTCAGAATTGGTTGTGGCAGACTTTGTTACAAAATGCTTGCTTAGTTGTTATAGACATGCCGATGGGAAACAGCTTACTATTTTACTAAATTTTAATTCTGGGTTTATTGGCCTGGTGTGTGCTAATAGGCAGGTATTTTTAAGGGATCACAGGATGAAACTAATGTAGTGCAAACTACTTTGTTTTCTCTATATGAGGATAGGTTTGAATAATCAGTTTTTTTTTTTTTTTAATGAAATTTTCATGTGGCTTATTCAGCAAGAGAGTTAATGCCTGGTAGCTGTAGAATCATTTTGTCTATCTAAAATGAATTATGCATGAATTTACACCTAATGTAAGAGCAGCCCCAGCTGTGATGAGATCAATATCCATTCTGGATAAAATTCACCTCCATGCCACCGTCCAGTTGAAGGCCTATGCATCACTTAAGTGCTAATTTAAAGTCTTAAATGAATCTGAAGTGGTTCACAGATTTTATGCTGTCTCTCTGCACAGGAATGAATTTTACCCAATATGCACACAGAGAAGACATATGCCAGGTGACCTTGATGCCTCAGGAAAAATACTTAGTAATTTTTGCTTCTGATAATTCTGCTTTTCTGATAATGTGATTCTATTGTGAATGTTGCATAGCTTGCTTGCCTCAAAGCCTGAGGTACTGGCATCATATAATCACACAAGAATCTTAGCTTTCATTGGAAAGGAAAAATAATTTCCTTTCCTGGTGGCTAGAGAGGAAACTTCAAAGAGCTAGGCTAAAACGCTGGGTCAGATTTATTTTTGTTGGATTGGCATCAGAAGATAATTAACTTTTAGGAAGGTACTAAATGTGGCGTGTTAAATTTAAGATTGTCCTCAAGTCTCTTGTCGTGGTTCAATCCAGCTCGTGGCAACCAGAGATTGATATGTGTTTGGATTGTGTTGGCAGTGTGAAGTTTGTTTGTTGCTGATCGGTGCCACTAATGAAGCTGCTTTGATGTAAACAGAATATTAAGTATTTATTTTTGTATGTGCCAGAGCAATCACAAAGTTTTGACACAGGCAAACTAGATGAGAGCTAGGATTAGCACTGGGAATAAACACTTCACACAATGTAACTGAGGCTCTTGCCTTTTCCCTTGCTCTAATTGTAAGGAATTTTACTTCATGAACACTGAATAACAGCGAGAGCATCTGACTCTGAATGTTTGTTTATTCTCACAAGCAGCTGTTCTCACTAATAGATTCTCCAGCCTCAACAGGACCTGTGTATGAGATTTTTCACTTACATGAGAAAATACAACTTTATTCTGGTTTACTCCGTATGTTATTTTTTGTTTGTTTAATGTTGTTATGAAATAATCAACTGCCTCCATGAAGCTGCTCTCACTTCACTCCTGAGAACTGGACTTTTAGTTTGTGTATTGATTGATTCAGCAAGGAAAGAGTAGTCCTCACGCACAAATTTCTTGTCCTTCAGGCTCTATTCTTTGAAGTTTTGCTTAGGGAACAGAGTTATAAAGAGGGAGAGAGCAAGTGCTGATACAATTAAGTGAAAAACAACTGCTAAATCCCATCAGCCAGCTAGTTTGGGGAATGGTGGTTATGTCTGGAGTTTCTCTGCATAGGAAGTAGATACTCTTACAGAGTTTCCTAATTCTTAAGACACTTTAAAGCCTTCAACACTAAGACCTACTCCTTTGAAATGCCTTTTTTCTTTTTTCTTTTTTTTTAATGCCTATTAAGTGTCAAGGCAAAGTGAGCTCTAGCTGCAAAGCTAAACAAATCTCTTCCTCTTGCTGCTTATTATTTTATTTTCTGCTTGTTAATGTGGCCAGGTCTATTGCTCAGTTAACAAATAGGAGGGGATACCACTATTTTTTTTTTTTCCTGATAATAATACTACCAATTATTAAAGTATGAAAAGCCATTTAAAAAATCTCCTATATCTATTTCTCAGTCTTCAGACTATTTAGGAACAGTTCGCTGGGAATGTTTGTCGTTCATAATTTGTGAAGTGCTAATTAGACTTACAAGTCACATGGCGATGTTGATGTTACAGGGTTGAATGAGCAGCCAACTCAGCATGAATCAGAAAGTCAGCACGTGAACATACTGTAGATAATTTCCTTCTGAATGTTTTAGCGTGTAAGATTAAAATGTGCTGATGGTGAGTAGTACTGTGAGTAAACCTGTGCACTTTGATTTTTGGGAGTAACCAGCACAAAATAGATGTTCAGAAATTTATCCTGGATTGAATACTTGCAGAGAACATTTTCCACCATCACTCACTTCCTGCTTTGGCCATAAGAATTTGGGTTGGATTGTTCTGAGTAGCATTTCCAACTATAGAAAGACAAGTAAAGCTATAAAATGGAGATTTATAACTAGTGTTTTCTGCTTCTGTAGTTTTAGCTGTTCAAAACATAAATTTATTATGTGATCCTATTAACATTTCTATGTTTTATCAATATAATTTAATCTAAAAATCATTGCAGTCAAGTAGCCTACTGGATGGTGGTATGAAGATGGTCTTATAGCCAGGAGATTTCCTCTTAGATAGCTAAAAATAAATTACTGTGAGCATTGAAAGTCTGGTGAGATGCTGCTGAGAAGAGATGACGTTTCAGGTTTATGGCCTATTCCCACCTTGTTCAATGGGAATTCTTTACCCGAAGCAATTCCGCCAATTACATTGGGTGAACAAGCGTGATATTTGCAGCCCTGTGGAGTGTCCGGATGGAGGACGAGTATCTGTCCCTTGTTGGAAGGTCGTTTACTTGAGGTCCACTGCCCTGATCTTTATTTCTCTGGAGTCATCAAAGCAGCCTGCACTTTTGTTGCTCTTTGAGACTGTTGTGGTTTAACCTGTCAGGCAGCTCAGCACCATGCAGCTGTTCGCTCACTCCCCCACCACCACTGGGATGGGGGAGAGAATCAGAGAAAGTAGAACTCATAGGTTAAGAACTATTTACTAAAGCAGAAAAGGAGGAGAGGAGTAACGGTGAGGATAGTAGTATATATACAAAACACAGGGTGCCCAACACGACGGCTCACTGCCCCCAGACTGATGCCCAGCCAGTCCCCGAATAGCGGCTGCCCCCTCCCTGGCCAACTCCCCTCTGTTTCTGAAGTTCTCTCACCTGATGTCATATGTTATGGAATGTTCCTTTGGCCAGTTTAGGTCAGCTGCCCTGGTTCTTTGTGCCCCCGTCAGCCCCCCTCACTGGCAGGACAGTACAAGAAGCTGAGAAACTGAAAGGTCCCTGGCTCTATACAGCACTGCTCGGTAACAGCTGAAACATCGGTGTGTTATCAACAGTGTTTTCCTCCTAAAGCCAAAACTGTAGCTTCATATCAGACAGTGTGAAGAAAATCAACTCTGTCCCAGCTGAAACCAGGACAAAAACCTGCTGTTGAACTGTGTCTTGTTCAGTGAAGCATAGTGACTTGAAGGAGGAAAATTAAAAAGGGTCATATACATCTGTGTTTTCTTTCAGGCATGGCATGAAAACAGCCATTCTGGGAACATCATAAAAGCTTTACCCATCTGTCCACTTCAGGCTGTTTGGGGAGTCTTTCGTTCTGGCATCTCAGTGAATAGTGCTGTAATGATATGATGCACATGAACAAGATAAATTTATTGGATACTGAAAATCTGATGGAAGCAGTGGATTTGTGCCTCTTTTTTTTTTTTTTTTTTTTTCCTTGCAGAGACACTCAGATTTATGGTTCTCCTGAGTTAGACTATGAATTCTTGCTTGTTTTTCCTGAAGCCCTTGTTTATATTGAGGTGATTTACTTACAACAAAAATGAGCTTACTGTGTGAATTGTGTCAAGTAAATAAGAAATTTTTGATATACTGCCCTCTTATAGTTTCCTTATTAAACGTAGCATGTTATTTATGGTTATGTGTTTCCTCCTCAGTGATCTTGAGTAGCAGTGTGTAGCACAGTGTAATAGCTATTTTTAACTTCTGAAGACCTTGTTTAAAGTTGATGCTTTTTTAAATTAATTTGATGAATTGTATGTAGTATGCAAATACATTCTAGCCTTTTTGGGATATGTGTCGTGCACTGTGGAGAGCTGGAACAGCCCCTGGAAAGGCACCGTTCCTCTGCAGCTAGGTCCCTGACCCAGCAAAGTGCTAAAGCACGCGCGTAACTTGCAGCATGTGCCTGGATTCCTTGCTGGCCCATGTGGTCACGGGATGGAGTACTTTGTGCAATGTGATTTTGGGCTTGTATCCTTCTTTTAGGTGCTTGGGTGACAGTAAAAGCTGAAATGAAATGCCCTGGCTTTGCGTGGGGGATTGAAATGCAGCCGCCTGTCTAGCCTTTTATTTGCTATGCTGGAGTGGTGTGGAACACTATTTATTATTATAAAACAAATCTGTACATGTAATATAAACATGTATGCTACAGAAGAATTAGAATGTTGAACCAAAGCTGATATCCCTCTTCTCTGCTAAGCTGTTTGTCTTTTGGGCAGCAAGGGAGGTTTAAATTTTGCTATTTCTTGATTTGCTATCATATTACCTTCTGAACATATTTAGCATACAATTTATTTTTATATATGCTATTCACCATGCAGAACATCATAAACTACTTTACAGTCAGAGATAAACCAGAAGAAGAATTCTTTAGTTACAAACAGTGAGTTGCAGGCAGCCAAAGATGGAAAGAATAGTGCATTAAGATGCAGTAAAAAATGAAAGATGAAATTTAAAAGTAGTAAAAATGCAAATCAGCATGCTGAAATGATGCATTGTAGCCTCTTTTCAGAGATGTGTGCTGTAGTATGCTGCTTTCTGTACTGATATTTGCAAGTATCAGCATACACTACATAGTATAGGTTCCTGTCTTCTGCTGGGTGTGGAAAATGGATGTGAGTGAGACAGAAAACAAAAAACCTTTTCTGGGAAACTGCATTAGATCTAGGGAAAGAAAAAGCACGAGTGAATGAAAAATATTAGGTGTTGTATTTATAATAATCACAAAGATCTGCTCACTTTTAAGGAATCTACAGTTGGTTCCACTACCGTTTTCTGGGTCAGAGCTGGTTTTCGTGGTGAAAAAAGCTTTGGTAAGCTATTTGTTTAATGCATTTGTCCAGGTGTATTAGAAGAAAGTTTTCTCTGATGCAGTGACCAGAAAGATATTTACTCCATGTAAATCAATAAAAGCACCCCACACTCCTCTTTCTTATGCAGTCCTGGCGTTGTTAAAAAGACGACGACAAATGCTATGCCTAATAAACATGAAGAGGCATGTGGGCTCTTATTTATATGAGATGCAGCATGCATGATCCACTTCTGATGGCCACTGTCCTGCCAGCTGGAGAATTCTGCCGGATAGTGGTCCCCAAATAAGTTGCTGTTATTACTGTTTTTTCCTCTCCTTTGGATAAGCAAATGTTCAAGAGGGGTGATTCATGTAAGAATAGTTGTGAAGTCTAATCCCTGAAATAGAAATGAACCTCATGGAAATAGAAGAGCATGCAGTCAGTCTTGCTTTCAAGGTATATCGTTATCCTACACCTTCAATTTCTTCAATTCTGGGATCTAGCTGGAGCTCAGAGCAGTGAGAGACAAACTACGTACAACAGCTATTCTTGTGAGATTATCAGGCCTGCTCCTTTCACTTCAGGAAATGACATGAGTTACGACTTCTGGGCATTTTCTCTGAGAAAGATTGGAATGTTTCGGTGCCCATATATTACGGCAGGCAGGATACCACTATACTGTACTAAAACACAAACTTTCCCTGCAACAGGGTTAATTCTGTGTATGCTACTTTTTCAAAAACAAAAGCTTTAAAAAATGAAACTTAGTACTCTTGATAATGTTCAGGAGGTTTAAATTTCAGAGGGCTTAGCTGTAAATGATTGCGTGTTTCAGAACTCCAACCCAAACAACGACACAGAGTGTACAGTTTTACTAATAAAACATTTTTTGGAAGATGTATTTTTTTACAATGGAGAATTATAAATTGCTAGCAGAATTAAAATGCTGATTTTCTAAAATTAACTTTCCACTGTGTGATATCATCAGCTGCTTGCCTCTGTAAGTAGAGCAGACTTTTATCATGTTTCATTAGTGTGCTCTATATGAAATTGCATAAAAGTGACATATCTGCCACCGGTAGACCAAAGCTAAATGCTGTCATCACCACGATTGCTTTCTTTTCTGAAATCAGCACTTTTTGCACCTCATTGTCAGTGACAGGTTTTTGCCTTTGGATAAAAATCAACCCAAATCATTCCGCACTGAAATTAAGATGGCAAAAGTGCACAGAATGATCCCATGGACTCTTCAGATAACTCTTTAGCCTGTGTTTGCAGTAAATTATTTAGCAGTGGTTATCATTAAACTGGCACTAAACAGTGGCTTTGAGTTGCTTTTTCCTTTTAACAATATAAACCTAGAGGGATGCTGAGGGATTAAAAGAAACACCAGAGCAAACCATTGTGTGCTGAAAGATACTGCAGAATCTGCTCTTGACATCTTTGTTAAACAGGAACCTATTTAATGCCCCCAAGCACTTATTGTTATGGATTATTTTAGTATTGTCATTGTCCCATTTTCCACACAGGTAGAAGTCCCCATTCTAAACAGCTAACAGTCTCATTTGAAGTAAAGGTATGATGAATGAAAGGAGCAGAAAGGGATAATAGAGATGGTACAAACTAAAGCTGCATTGTTCCAGTGACTATTTATTGCATCACTGTTAGCAAAAAGCTTTTATTTCTTTAATTTTTTTAATCCGTCATCCCCAGCTACTATTTAGGTCTAATTGCTTGGCTGCTTTTTTCTAGGCTTCAAAGTAGAGATTAATCTTGAGGATGGGTTCAAAGGGGGAGAGAGAGCACAGCTCAGTTCAGCTCAGAGACATTGCTCACTTCTTACCAGCAAGGTCTGGAAAGAGATCTGTCCTGGTCCATGGCATCACAGTTTGCTGCATGCTGGGATGGTAGGTTGGAATACAGATGCAATTAGCTTTTTGTATGGCTTTGTCACATGGAGCTGTGATAGCAGGCTGGGGAAAGTGCTTTGGGTTTCCTGCAGTATTGGCATGATGGTTTCAGGGAAGGGCTACTTACTGATCAAGGCCAGGATAATAACTGCTTTTGCAGGAATTTGTTTAATTTGACTCTCTTCTGTTCCGGATGAGCTACAGCGTTGTGAGATGAAGCATAATGCAGCAGTATTGCATTATTTAGTTGGAGCAACCTCCTGTTTTTCTGCCTTTGTTACTTCATTTTTTTTCTTTCTCACTCCCCGTCCTTGTATCTGTCACCAGGCTTTGCACTCCTACTCGGGTAGCAGTAGCTCAGATCCCTCCTACGTCTTAAACAGCTTTTTCTTGCCATGATGGCTTGGTGCTTCCCATTTCTCATTTCAACCTCTCTTTCCCAGCAATGGCTGATCACACCTCTCGCTATAAAAGTGCTTCTCATCCCCGCTTAGTTCACACATCCAGAAACTATCTCTAACTGTCAATTTTAGCTGCCCAAGTTGGCAGCTCTCCTCCTGGTATAGATTAGTTTCACATTCTCAGCTTAGTATAGATGAGTTTTATATTCCTGACCCACTGAGATGCTGCCTGTCCTCAGCTGCTGTCGCTCTCTGTTCTCTCTCTGAGCAGAAAACCAGGGGACCACAAGAAGGCAAAGCAGGGCAGCATTGGAGGTGCTGCTTTTCTCCCGGAGCGGTGTAGTCTGACAGCTGCTGTGAGCTATTTCCTGTCTCAGAAAAGTGCAGGCTGTGATTTAGTTGTCTCATATTCTGACCCTTCCTTCAAAAAACCTGGCAGAAGGTTCCTTGGTTGGCTTGCACTTGCCTCAGGAATGTGGAGGCAAGTACACTTCTGTTTTTTCCTTCCCAGAGACTGATTTTTTTTCCTTCCAGGTTATTCCACAGATGCTCTCCAGTTGGTCTGTTTCTCAGAGTAAGTCTTAAAAGCCTTATGCCATCTCTATTCACACCAAGTAATTTCTTCTCTGTGAGAAACCCTGCTGATTTCTCTACCACTTTCAAAGTAAGATGTTCTCAGTGTGCACGTGGATAGCATCATCTCGCTCATTAGTATTGACTACATCATGGAAATCTCCTTTTCTGAAAAATTATAGCTAGCACAGACTCAGTTCAAATAAAGACATTCACTGAGAAGGTAGGGCAGAGACAGGGGCCTCGCAGGAATCAGTATATGGAAATGAATATTATCATAATGAAGGTGGAAGCCAAGTTCTGAAGTCCTTACATAAATGCCCTGAAGTCATGGCAGTTGACATAATCTCCTCTCTAGAATTCAGAAAGACCTGATAATATGAAATAGTTTCTCTAATAGCGGGGCTGGTAATAAATCTTTCAAATCAGGGGCGACCAATCAAAAGAGGAAGACAAAATGATACGGCCCTCTGCAAACCTATTAATCTGTTCTGAACAATATGCAGATTTCTAGAGCAAGGAAAGAAATAAGGAATAATTAAAGGCACAGGTTAATGGAAGGCTGGTAAAACACAATGACGGCATTGCCAAAGACATTTTCAGATACCACGTCATTGCCTTTCTTTGATAATGGACTTGACTCCTTTTTTGAAGGGAGGCATTAGATCTTACCTGCGTTTTAATGAGGTGTGTGATGCAAGATTATGTAGAAAACTTTTGTTAGCTGAAGAAGGTGGAAAACTGTAGAAAGTCCTACAGTGACTGGCCAAGGCTGTGGCAAGCAGCGGGCTGGAGGAGGGTCATGGTTCTCAGACTTTGGCTGTGGTTCTGATTTCCTGTGTTATTCCCACTGAGAGCTTCATTGTGAGAATTAGACGAAACCAGTTGAGTTTGTTGAGGAAAGCTGTGAGGTGTTATCAAAAATAATAATGGGTAATATTGAGGACTGTGTAACAGAAGCTGATTAAATTTGCGGGGCAGTTATAGGGTAATACACATTGTGGTTAATCACTTCTGCTGTATCATGTTGGTTTGTCAGCTGGAAATGAGAGAGGAAAATGACTCAGGATTATTAGATCACAGAATGACTGAGAGTGAACAGTTTGCTGAAGCCATGGCTAAGGCAATTGCTATCTTAGGAGGTGTGTTGTGAAATATTCTCGTGAAAATAGGGACGAAATCATGATGTGAAAGGTACTAGCAGGGCTTGGTCTCAAAATCATTTGTATTTGCAAAGGGTGAACGCAGGCTGGAACTGGAAAAACAATAGGGAGAGCTTATTTGTGAAGAGGAGGCTAAAAGAATTTGGCTTGTTAAACCTAGCAAAAGTAAGCAGAGAGATGATATTGCTGCTGTCTGTAAATACATCAGACAGGTAAACAGCAAGAGCAGCTGCTGAAGCTGGAGGGCAATGCTGGCACAGGAGCAAATGGAGATAAACTGGCCACAAATGAGTTGAAGCTGGCAAGTGCGTGCTTAACTATCAGTGGGGAAACTGAGAACAACCTGTCCAGCAGGGGACAAAATAGCTTCATTAGTTTTCAGACAGAATTTAATTTCTTCATGGAAAGGGGTCCCTGACTTGTTTGTCAGTGGCAAAGGGAGGCTGAATGCAAAGAGGTAGTGTTGTGGAGTCTGGGTTTCTCTTTAGCTAAATTTTCAAACAGAAACACATACTGCTACTGTTTTAATTTTGTGGCTAAGCAGCTGAATAAAGACAGTCTAGGTTTTCTGGGTTTTGGTTTCCCCAGGAAGCACTGGCATCTGCTTGTGTTTACTGAGATTTCTGAAGAACTCAGGCTTTTGCACAGGTACTTAGCTGCTTAAATATACTGAGGAAATTACCACCAAGAAAAGGTGTTGCTGCAGCAAAATATGTAATCATCGGAAATCTAAAGAAGCTGGATATGGGGTTTCAAAATCTGACCTCAATGTTTTTAGCTACATAAAAATGTTCTATATACTATGTTGGTTTTTAATTAATATTTCTGAAGAGTGCATCACAAGGATCTGTACAGTTACTAAAATGTGTATATTCGATCCCCAGTGTTGTTAAGCATCTCTGCATGATGCTGGTGTAGGGTTGTAACTTTCAAAGGGACGAGCTGCAAGTACATGTTGACATTTCAGAATGGCCATGTTCCACACACTTTTTTTTTGTGGTTTTTAAATGCATGTTAAGGGTGAAGCTTCAGAATTATTTTGAAATATATTTTGAACAGCTTTACAAAACACAGTGGTAAAATCTGACATTATTAATTCTTCTGACACTGAAATAATATCTAACTGAAAAATCGAAATATTTTTTGTCACTCTCCCACCCCTTGCCATTAAATACAAGCAAACAAACACTCCTGGAAATAGTTTTTCTTCCCAGAGTGGAAGAGATAAGGAAATGGTTATAAACATAAGGTAATAACTTGATCATTCTCCAGAGTTTAAAAACTAGCATTGTGCTGGGCTGGAACAGAATCGCAATCAACTGTGGAGATGGTAGTTAGCAAGAAAAAGAGTGCACTGCTATGTATGTCCTCCTGGGCTGATGGTGGCAAGAGGAGTTTATGCAATCTTCCTTTCATGTGGTCTGGTTTGATCACTGCTGAAACAAAGGACATTGGTTTTGTTGTTCTTTTGTTGCTTTCCCTTTCTTTTTGTTTCTACATTTTTTTTTTGGTATGGAAGAGATTTGATCAAGTTGATTGAGATCAGCCAGAACTGTGCGTGGATTAGGTCCCCCTAAACTTGCTTGTGCACACATTTATCCAGATACTTTACATGTTCCCAGCTAAGTACCAACAGCAAGTGACACAAAAAGAGTATTTGCTATACCAGTACAGTTCCTTGAAAGATAATTATGCTGTCAGTTGCTATCATCATTTCAAACCACAGCAATAAAGACTGTGTATTACAGTACAGCCCCAAACCAGTAACAGTTTCAAATAATGCATTAAGAAATGTTAGCACACTGTAGTTGCTATCCTTCTAGGTTGGTGCACACAGTGTAACTTTGATAGGCATTTGACAGAAAGTGCCTGCAGGTCATCTTTTGTAACAGGCTGTAGAATATGTAGGAAAATTAAAAATGATTAAAAGGATGTATCCTATCCCATGAGAGAATACAAATGAGTCTTTTTTTTTTTTTTTTTTAACCTGCCACCATCTCATCCTCTGCATATTGAACTGCATCTTTATTTCGGACTTCCTTCTACTCTTGCTGTGGCTTTCTGTGTGCACTGTGTTGTTGTCCTCTGTGGAACTCACTCAACACCTCACCCTGTTGAGGATGTTGAACCATTTAGAGAGCTGGCAAAAGGCTGTGGTACCACAGTCCTCGATTAGCAGAGCTGCAGAACACAGGAACAGAGGGAAGATCACCTGTATGATGTAATAAAATATTTATAGATTGAATATAAGAAGAATGGTCAAAATACTATGTTGTCCAATTGTCAGCAGCCCCACTTAACCTGTCAGTTAACCTGTAGCCTACTTAATGCCAGTTTCTGAGCAGAAGGCTGAACAAATGCAAATTTCTTTTCAGAATTCCCAAGAGGGGTTGTGTATAGGTGAAAATTGAAGCAGTGATAAAAGATGCTTCCAAGGACAACTTGTAAATCTGCTAAATGCTGTAGTAACTGTATGTGTGATTCTGTAATCAGCTCTTTCAGAAGAAAAATGGAAATGTTCTCATTAAAACATTTCTATTATGTAAGCTAATAGCTTGGGTGGTATTCTAAAGGGATTTTATTTGCTTGTTTTGTTTTGGCAGAATTGAATAATTTTAACAGCACAATATTGTAAGTGAATCATCTTGCATGATAATGCTGAAAAGTGCTTTCCTATGAATCTGAAGAGAACTGGCTCAAGTGTTTGAAGAATGGCATCGAGACTTCAATAAAAACTAAATGTTATTGCACAGATATGGCAAAATGTCAAGGACATATGTACGCTTAAGCAGCATTAATGAGGATGAACTTTGCTCATATGCAGGGTTTTTGTGATAAAGTGAAAAATTTGAAAAGTCATGTTTAAACCATTTTACAAAAGGTTTCAGAAAGACTGGATTTCTTCAGCCTGATGATAAAATATGGTGCTGTTCACCTTAGAGACACATGCCCCACTCTGTTCCTTTGTCCTTATAGTCACATCCCAAATAAAATGCTTCAAAGTAATGAATTAAAATAACTTGAAGTACATAGTTATTCCTAAAATCTTTGGTGGTCCTAAAGTTTATTTTCTGAGCCACATTTTGCCATCCCTTCCTATTTTACTTTCAGGAGTTGCATCAGGAAAACAAATAGAGATGTGAGAGGGTCTTCTGGCTGCTGCTCCCAGAACTTCCTCTCTTGCTGAGCTGACAGCACAAGAACTCACCAGAACAGCTGAGATCTTGCAAACCCAATAAAGCAGCAGAGCAAAATGCTACTGTGGTAGGCTTTCTGGTGCTGCAACATGTCTGAAAAGGGGAGAAAAGAGAGAACATTGTGACAATAAAATGTCACATTTTTACATTGGTCTCTTTCTGTGTTCATCTTTGCCTAAAGACTTTTTTTCTAGAGCTTCCCATGGAGAGGCTTTTTCTGTAGCAGCCAGACATTGTTGTCATTTGACAACTGTTGACCTCTGTGAAATTGGCTGAATTGTCCAGTGCCAGGTACCCATTTCACAACTTCAGAAGAGTTATTGTAGTTGGCAACAGTTAGTGTGCCTGCTAGGAGCTGGAAAAAGTGGAGGATTGAATGATGGGGAGGGAATGGTCACCCAGACATGTTGGCTGTAAAGAAGTAGATGAACAGGATTTCCTTTTCAGGCTTGGCAATTATTTTAGCTCTTTTAAAATTGTTTAAAAATATAGGTGGACAAATGGGGGAAAAAAAAACAACCACCCACACCTTGAGATAGTCAACAGGTGTTGGTTGACCTGTGTCCCTACAGCGTCCTGAAAGTCTGTATCTCCCTTTTGGTTAGAGGGAATCTCTTTTTTCTACTTCCTCACCCTGTGAGTGAAAATACTTGTGCTTTTGTATGGCAATGCCTCTGTACGTATTAAGGAAGGAGGACCAGATCATCTTGATCAGTGGTGTTTGCTGTGTCACAAAAGGCATTGGAGTTTATTCTTACACTGCTGTCTGAACTTCCAGCAAAGGAAAAGCTAGTACTGATGGTGGTGGCTTGCTGTCTAGATCTGTGGTTTAGATTTGTGTGTTGCATCAATATGCAACAGCAAAATTAACATATAATGCCTTAGCATGTATAATTTAGGGAGGTCTGGTTTCAAGATCTGCAGCTGACGTAGCCCATTATGTCCTATTTTATGACCTGCTTTTACTTGCTTAAAAGTTTGCCAAGCATTCACTAGCTACAGTTTTTTCTCCAGGAGGCACAGATGGCATGTGCTTTGGACAAATCACAGCTAAGTAGAAAAAAGATGCTGTTGTTTCAAGGAGCTTCATAGGGATGTTGTGTCATACCATATGTGGCAGAACTGAGAAGATGAAAAAATGATGGATGCGTGTAAGAGGGAAAGGATCACACTGTGGCCAAGAAAGCTGCCTTGAGAACAAGCGCCTGTCTGGGCCTGTGCATGAGTCACCCTGTACGATTTTAACAGAAGTTTCCAACATGTCCAAGGAGAGATCTGAAGGTCTGGTTTTGAGTGGCTAGAAGGCTAGACTAGGCATCAGTGAGGAAGCTAAGTTATTTCAGATGGGATGCTCAAAAATAGTGAGCATTTGTTTTTAACGTATCCTTCTTAATATCCCCAGCTCCCCATCTGTGAAGTATATTGCAATATTGCTTCTTTGCCCAGCTGGCATAAATCCATGAATGCCTGTAAAGCTCAGAGAAACACCAGTCTCAAATGCTAGACAAAAGTTTACACTGTTTAAGAGCATTTTTAATAGTATTCATTTAGCAAGTTGGGGATATGAGGAAAGAAGAGATCTTTAGATCCTCCTTGTGTTCAGAGGTATGGTATGTTTTGTGACTGTTAGTAGGCTGTGTGCTGGTTAAGGAACAGTGTGGAAAAATATTGTGTGTGATCATATACTTAAATAATTCCTCTTCTTTAGTTCTTTACATCTGAGTGCTTTAGCAGACTTTGTGTGTGTATAAGGCACTAAACGGTGCAAGTGGAAAACTTCACATTTCTGACACGAGAAGATACAGAGGACAGAATGTCAAGAGCAAGTTATCCAGTGTTTGTGTAGGCACATTCCTGCAGGCAAGGGGTGGATTATCTCACTTTACTCAGTAGCGTGAGCTTCCAGATAAATGTTATGGTTTTACCAAATGACAGGGCATACACAAGAACCGTGTGCCTGCATTAAACCTGCCAGGCTAGCCAAATGATTTACTAGAAGAATGAGACATTCATTCATTCACCTTGGGAGAGAGTCCATACAACGGGGAATTTGTTAACAACATGGCAAAGCTTGTGCTTATGGATGAGGACAATAAACAGGGATTTGTGCATGCAGTGCCTGTTGTCTATTGTCAGTTTTCCTGATCTGAGTTCTGAACGGTTCCAATTACCTTTTGCCTATTAAACTATAGAAGTGCTTTCGTGAGTACTGAATGAACATTGAGTCCTGTTTCCTGTGCTACAGGGAAAGGTCTGATCTGATATTAGGAAAGTAGAATGGAGCAAATATTGTGCTTTTATATGCTTTACTCTCCATCTGCCCTGGAGATCAGCTTTGCCCATTCGATTCTGTGATTCTATGACTTCCTTAAGTCTCCATGCACAACAGACATCCACACCAAAACTTACTGTATTCAGTCCCTGGCAACTACTAGAGAATCATCTGAAAGATGAGGTGAATTTTCAGGTGCTTACTTCAGAACTGTGTTGTGTTGAAAGGAGTAAGCAGATGATTCCTGAAACAGGTGGGCTATATTTTAGGGCTGTTCTCAAAATTCAAGGAAAGCGAATGGGGCCTGCAAGGTAGGAGAATGCATGTCAGCAACGATATAGGCATAGCACCAGCATAACCCTAAATGTGAGAATAGAGGTAGAATGCAGTATTTAAAACAGGCAGGAGGGGGAACAACTTTTTACACGGGTGGATAATGGTAGGACAAGGGGGAATGGGCTCAAACTGAAAGAGGGGAGGTTTAGGTTGGACATCAGGAAGAAATTCTTCCCTGAGAGAGTGGTGAGGCACTGGCACAGGCTGCCCGGAGAAGCTGTGGCTGCCCCATCCCTGGCTGTGTTCAAGGCCAGGCTGGATGGGTTCCTGGGCAGTTTGATCTAGTGAGCTAGTGGCTGGCAGCCCTGTCCACGGCAGGGGGGTTGGAACTAGATGATCTCTGAGGTCCCTTCCAACCCAAGCCATTCTATGACTCTATGAAAACAAGAAGGTCAGCCCAAGCCCGGTATAACTCTGAAGAGATTTATTAGCATGGTGTTGTCCAGATTCAAATTGGGAATTACATGTTTGTACCTCTAGGATGTTTATATTGGTGTAGTTGTACTGATAAGCAGAGAAGCCCTGCAGTAAGCCCTGGAAGGGAAGGGGAAGAGGTTTCCTTTCTTTGTGAAAACAGGGCGTAGCTCAGTAGCCACTCAGCACTGGTATTGTCTCTTACAGAGACATTTGCATCTGTAAGGAAGGAAACAAATGGTTGTTCTATTAGAAAAAAAAAGTATTAAGTCCATCTTCTGGATGAAGAGGGATTAGAGTGCATTTTGGAATGAAAGATCAGATCTCTCTGGACACCTGGGAAACTTCAAAGGAGAGATTAGCTCTAAAAGCTTGCACACTGAGGCAAGATGGAGCCACGGGAGAGTGAGCTCTGACAGGTGCTTCCAGGGGTTTTCTTTTGTTGGATGCTCTCCATGGGGAAACTCCCCTTTGCAGGGGCATTTTCTGACAGAGCTCAGATGAAAGTGCTGCCAGCAGATGCAACCTGGGGCATAAACTGTGCTCAGAGTGAAACTGAAAAGAGCGAGAAGTATAAAGAAGACAGTTCTCAGTAGTTTTAGCACTGCTTTCCTTCACTTCTTTACCACTGTCTTTTTATAAAGTTATGTAACTCTGTTGCCTGTTTTGTATGTTCCAAATGTGGTGCTTTTATTTGTTCTTATCTTAAACCAACTCTAAGCCCAAACAACATTTTAGCTGTGTGAGCCAGATGGGAAAGCTCTGCGCTGTGGCTTCAGGAGAGTCTAGAGTGCCACACGATGAGCCTGGATGGCATTGGGAAAGTGTCAGGGTGCCTTTGTGAAACCAGAGTTTGCAGGACCGCATTGCTCATGCTGGTTGTCTAAACATTATTTTACTCACCTTCCTCTTGTACTTTAGGAGCACAGTGTGGCCAAACCACTGAGCTGGGGGATATTCTGTGATTTATCTGGATTTGCTTCCAGCAAGTATGACTTAGAGATGATTAAAGAGGCTGAGATTTTGGCTTGATTCCATTATAGTTTCATTATAGAATTTTAGAATAAAAGGCAAGCTCTGCTTTTACCTAGGAGCTTTGTTTTGCAGGGAGAGCCATAACCTACAAATCACAGTTTGTTAGAAAGGATTTGGTAGCTCTGCGTAGTGAAAAACATGTACATGCATAGAATCCAATAGTGCTGTTTTCTGTTTGAATTCATCCACCCTAGAAAGGCTGAGACAAGCTGCTGATTGTTTTCTAGTCTGCCGTGTCAAACTTCCTTCTGCATGTGCACAATGTCGTTTTGGTAAAAGTTTTTGGGATTTGCAAACATTCCTCACTTTCTCCGAATTGTCAAAAAGCAACTGCCATTTTTCTAGTTTTATCAGTATTAGCCTAAATTTACTTCTGGTGCTTTGAGTATTTGCGTGTGAAACTGTAAGAATTCATGTAATAAGGTATGCTGTCCTCTTTACTTAAAGGGCATTTTTAGTTTTATTGGAAAAGGTGTTTGTGCTAATTGCCTGTCAAACCCTAATATATCATTTTTAGTTTCTCCGATAACCACCTAAAAACACTGTGAGTTTCTTCCCTAGGGCATGCAGTAGTATCATTGAAACCAATGCTTAATTTAAAGTAAAGCAGTGGAGATGTAAAACGATAAACACTGGTTTAGATCCAGGGTTAGAAGTATGCTGCATCCTGTCCTCATGTATTTGTACTGGTGCCGGGGATGTTGATGTGCAATATCCAGAGGGCAAGAGATATTATTAGATGCCTGGGGATGTTGTAAACCCATGGTGGGAACTGCAAACCTCTATTGCTTTCACTGCACCATACATCCCTAGGTTCGTAACAGATATGAATGAAATAACATACGAGGGTTTCCACCATGCAGATACTCCCTGCAGAGTGACGTTAAGTTGTAGGGGGAGACAATAGCATTATATATTTTTGGTAGAGCAATCTGAA
Source organism: Alectura lathami (assembly GCA_013399715.1). NCBI lineage: Eukaryota > Metazoa > Chordata > Aves > Galliformes > Megapodiidae > Alectura > Alectura lathami. The sequence continues at coordinate 454,244 of VXAV01004428.1, forward strand.
TGCTTGCCAAAAACACATATAAATCACCCATACAGCTATAAAACCAAAGTATTTCTCCAAATTAGTAATTTGATCAACTCCTATTGTTTCTCTCTAACAGTAACTGTTCATCAGGTTGTGTAGCAAAACATTTTGTTTTTTTTTTCTCCCCCTCCATTTCAATATAAAAGATCAGCTTTTCCACAAGATGTCTTCTGGGAAATTTACACCTGAACTCTTGCAATGTTACCTTAGGGGCATGTTTAATACAGGAAAAAAAACGTGTATGTTTCTAAGGCACATTTTATATGTGCAGAGGAGCTAGGCATGGTCATTCAGAAGAAGCCAATGGGTGATTGCACTTGTGCTGAGACTCCTTAGCTAAACTGCTTGGAACTCTACTGGCCTCAAGCACAACTTACTCATTTTATTAAGAAAAATTCAGTGGACATTTTCATAACCCTGAAAGGAGTCAGAATTTTTTAGGTGTTTCATCCAACCTTAGGGCTAATCTACTTATTTTGTACTGTATAATCATAGTTACCGTTCCCCAAGGCAGTGAAGACAAACGGTGCAGAAAGCCTGTGAAGTAGCAAAGGCTGGAGAAATGAAATACCCTAATTTTAATACATTTTAAAATGAAAATCTGGGAAATTTTATTTTTTAAGTCTGTTTTCTTTAATAGCAAGCGAGCTTATTTTTGAAACATTAATTTATTAATTTTTTTTCTTTTGAAGATTACTTTTCCTAACCTCTGGCAGGTTTTAGGTTCAGAGCATTAATTTCTAAATGGATTTCACAGGAACCTATTGACATATGCCTCTGGTCATGGAAAGAATGGAAGATATAATTTTAAAAATGTGATCCTAAAAATCTACAGGACACATTTTAATTTAATTTACATCATTTTTGCTTGGAAGCATCTGAAGCTAAAGGAGTTGTGAACTACCCTAAAACTACATTTTTCTTTCTGCATTTTGCCTAATGTTGCATACATGATGCAGTTAGTAGGGTCTAACTTCTTCCGAAGGACTGACCAAGCTCTCCAGGATGTCATGCTTAAAATCTGGAATGAGATTATTTTTATTGCTGGCAAATGCAGCTAAAGGGCATGAGGGAATTCAGTTGTTCATGACAGAACTGTTAACCAGCCTTCCGTATATTCATCTCCTTATCAACCAGGCTTATTTTTCATTAAGTTCATAAATGAACTTATTTTAAACTTTCTTTATACTAGTGTATAATTAAACTCCATGCTTGTAAAATCAAGTGTTGGTTTAATCAGGTTGTTGCTAATATGAGATGCTTCTTTTTTTGTCTTTAACTTTTTTATTTTTATATTTATTTTTTCTTTTTCTTTTTGTTTTTTTTTTTTTTCTTTCCTACTTTTTTAAAAACCTTCTTATAAAAAATTATCTGATCTTGGATGAAGGTAAAATTGCCTGTTGATTTTCTGGACTGTGAAACATTTCTTGAACAACTGCACTTCAGATTTTTTTAATATGGGCCTTCAGTATTTCCTGAGTCATTTGAAGAGCCCAAAGGCTTTGCACAGCAATGCTGTGCGGGTACAGGACTTACCATCATGTTCACAGAAAATCTGATGTAACCGCAGTCAAACCATGCTTTAGTTGACATTGTATCATTTAAAGAGATTGAGGAGTATGTTTTGTGGGAGGGTGATTGAGATGCTGTTGTCAGGTTTTGTTTCTGGATGCAAAGGGCTGGACACTAGCTATAGGAATGTTGCACATCAGCACAGTTGTGCTACTTTTACTCCCATGACCCAAATCAGAACCTAATCTCACATATTCTACTGTAGTATCTTCATCAGAATTTTTTTTTTTCATTGCCATAGGTTAGAGCTCATGTGTCTACAGTGGAGAGACATGTTTCACTCTGTCAAAAAATTTGCAGGTTTGCAAGCACAAATAACTGGCTTTTGCAGAGGGTGTGGATTGTTGCAATTGCTGGGTGCTGCAGCACTGACCTAGGGCTGTGTCTGCTCCTAATCGTCAGCCCAGGGTGCACCAAATCCTGGGAACAAGGTAGCAGCTGAAATTAGAAACAGCCTTTGTCAGCGAATTTTCCTACTGTGAGGGACAGAGTTGTTTGAGATGCTTGTTCTCCTGCGTCTGTGTTCCCTGCAAAATTTTGATTTAACACTGTCCTGAGTTTTCATTCCTTTGTGTTATGTTATTAGTAAATGTCTATTCACAGTTGAGAGATGATTTTCCTTTGTGAGTTCATCAACTTGTATTGTTGCACTGCAGTTATGATGACTGTTGGAGCAAATGTTTCAGGCCCAGGAGGATGTGAACCAGTGAGTAATCCCAGCTCACTACTTGAATTGTGTATATAGCTATTGGCTGCCATCTCCCATTTAACAGTGTACTTCCGGATAATGATCCTTCTGATTATAGACTTTTCTGAAATATAAAATGTACTTCTCTGACTAGATCATAATTAAGCCAGTAAGCAAGCATGTTACTTATGCTGCTCAGATATGGAATGATTTACTATTTGTGCTTGTAAACTTGTCTAAGGCCTAATTGAAAGCTCTTCAAGGACACTGAGTTTATGACAATTTGTTAATATCTTGGCACCCTCCACTCCTCTCTCTACAGTGCCATGCTCTCCACTATCTTCTTGTTATGTTGTTGCCTACATCTGTTCCATCTTCTGCTGGTGTTTGGTTTCTTTAGCATGATTGAGCTAAGTGACCACCTATTACTAGTTACCCTAACGCATCAGTGTTGTTGAAATTTCATCACTTGCTTAATTAGATGGAGATCCTTGAATCTGAAATATGGAAAAGGTGACCAGCTCTGTGTTAGCATGAATCCTTCTTTTCTTAATACATGACCAAAGAGGGTTGAGGCTATTCCTTAGGTATCAAGATGGACTGTTGTCTGTTCATCTGGTAAAAGGTACAGTGATTTCTTGAATGTGAATGTATGTCTATTAATAGAAGTGCCCTACTGACATAACTCTGAAGACAGATGTTGGGAGAGACACTTTCACACACTGGTTGCATCAGGAGTGCTTTGGCTTGAAAATACAAGATTTGCTTTTGACAGTTTGGAGAGACTCTTTAGCAGGGCCTGTTGTGATTGGGACCAGGAGAAATGGTTTCAAACAGAGAGGGGAGATTTAGCCTGGATATAGGGAAAAAGGTTTTTTTGACAGTAAGGGTGGTGAAGCACTGGCAGAGGTTGCCCAGAGAGGTGGTGGATGCCCCGTCCCTGGAGACCTTCAAGGTCAGGCTGGACAGGGCGCTGAGCAACGTGGCCCAGCTGTAGATGTCCCTGTTCACTGCAGGGGAGTTGGACTGGATGGCCTTTAAAGGTCCCTTCCAACTCAAATGATTCTATGATCCTAACTCCAAGGTCAAATTTACTGTGAATGTTCTTGTGTTGAGATGTCAGAAGTATCTAAGTATATAGCACATGCCCAACTTGAGTAAAAATGTAAGAGGATATCTTCTTAACATGCAGTCCCCAATCATGATGCAGTTTAAATTGGAAATGTTTGAAACATCTTTAAAAACACTGGACCCAAATTCTGGTGTTGCTGGAGTCAAAGCTTCTGTATGCTGGTGAGACCTGAATATGGAGAGGAGCAGGACAGGAGCGGCTGATGTTCGAGCAGCTCTGTTTTAGATGTTTGCGTGTACATATGTGTGCAACTATCTATATTTACTTAGGCTCCGGTTTTTTGGAGGGGACGGCAATTATCAAGATGGTTGTGAAGCAGAAGCACTCCCAGGACCCCTCACGCTCAGTCTCTGTAACTGGGATATTCAGTTCTTCATGTTTGCTGCCACTGCACCCTGTATCCACTGCAAACGCAGCTCGTGGTCACCCTTCTGCCCTGTCAGACCATCGGGATGCATGTTGCATGACATACTGAGCCTTAGTAAATACTTAATTCCACCTGAATTCTCTATCTACTGGTAAATGTATTAACCTTGATTTGCAACACTTGGGCTACTTTCCCATCTTTTTGCCTGTGATATAAAAATGGAAGCGCGTTTCTGCTATTCTTCAGCTGAACTTACTCTACCTTTGATCATCATGTAAATTTCTGGCCGATTCAGGCAGAGCTTTTCAAACCACAATCCACTGAGCAGGGGTTTTCAGTCGCTCCTCATCACAAAGCCTCGCAATTTAGCTCTTTGTTACTGGTGTTCAACTTGCAGGCCACGCTCCCTGTAATAGTTACTTGTTCCCCTATAATTATTCACAGCCCTATTTTGGCTCTTTGTGAGGGAGTTTGTCAGAGCATACAGTATGCCACATCTGTTGCAGATGATCCTGCAGTAGCTATGTCCGCTGCTGCCTCGACAGCTTAAGATCAATGAGGAGCAATGTGAGCCCCCCCGAGCGCTGTTTGTGACCTTGCAAGGACATAAGCGACAGCACGAGCATCTTGCAAGGTTATTCTTCCATATCCGAAGTTACTCCCTCTGTGTTATTGTGTCCATGTTTTGTGTGGATTAGGTCTAGGAAATATAAGAGGATTGGGGATTATTTTGCAAGGATTTTAAGCCACTTATCAAGGTATTTCTTTTTTTAAACACTTTCTTGTTTCTCATTTCTGAGTATGCTTACAGAATGGCTGCCCAGAGCACTGCCTAATTCTCTGTCTTCCAGTCAAGCATTCTAATGGTAATCTGGAGTGTCATCTTCCATTGCTCCTTGCACACTCCTCTGCGTTACCATGTCACTCTTCCCACCAGAGCCCGTTCCTTACATCTGTTTGGCTTGTCGCAGAGGTGGTATGCCCTGAGTGCAGAGGTGTGCAGGTACCCACGTGGAGAAGTGCCAGCTTCTGCTAGGAGGCAAGTGCTCTGCATGTGGTGAGAGCTTGTGAGCCACAATGTGTATCTGACTTTTTTTGAAGTGCAAAAAACTCGTGGTTTTGTTATTATTATTATTTTTTATTTTATTTTTTTTAAATCAGTGACATACACCAGGCAGTGCATTACATTTTGGTTTTGTTTTCTTTTGTGAGTACTCGGATGTATAGACTGGACTTGAATTAAAAGCGGTACAGTGACTGCAGCAATAACGAACTTTTACTGCATTGAGATTTAATTGGGATCTGCTAGTATGTTAATGGGATTTAGAAGAAGATAATTATAGGTATTTTTCACTTCCACAGTGTATAGCTGTAAAGATGTTTACTGTTGAATTGCAAATCCAATTACAATACATGGAATTGTACACAGATCTCAGAAGATCCTGTTTTATTATTACAGGCTCTAGCATCACTAATAGGCTTGGCTGCCCTTTGGACTCATTAGCCACACCATCTCAAACCCTTTTTCCCTCTTTGATTCTTTGTTCCTTATAGAGGAACTCTTTTAGTTTGATTTTGTGATTTTTAAATATTTCCATGTGTCAGCTTATATGAAAGCTCTCCGGGCTGGTTTTGTTAACGCGTACAGCCCACCTGATGATGTTTTCTCTATATAAAGTCTGGTGATGGTGCTTGTGATGCACACCCATCCCACACTGGAGAACTTGCTACACTGTTGTTTTTCAACATGAAGTGTGTCTTTTGCTACTGTTTATTTTAAAATGTAGAGTTTGGGGCCTTCTAGCAAAAGGTTTCTTATTTTCGCAGCTGACTATGGAATAGAGTTGTTTTGGATCTGGACTCTGGACTTTCACAAGTCCAGACTTTTATTTCATTGCTGCATTTTAGTTTTTAGCCTCTTAAACATCCCTCTTCTCTGAAATACACTGAAGATTGATTTAAATGAGTTTTGAGTTCTGCCCGTAAGATCTGGTTGATAATCACTATTGCAGGAGTATTTTTCCTATACATGAGGATTCTTATTAATACTGAGATAAGTACTGTAATCTCTTTCAACTGCAGGTTCTTTCACACAGTTAACATTTGTCTCTCAAATTCATCAATATCAGTGATTGATTTGACTTTTTCCCAACTGCCTATCAGACAGTAATTACAACCACAAGCACAGATGAGCGAGGGTGGGAGTACCAGGTTCCTGGCAAATATTTATGAAATAAAATGACAGAATAGACTGATTTTCATAATATGTTAAGTGTTGAATCATTTAGTTTCTCATCAGGTTTTGGCTGAGTTGGTTTACCTTCCAAACGTTTTTTACTTTGCCACCTTCTCAAAGGTTCACAAAATCAATTTGACCACTTCTGTGGTGAGAGAAAAACAGCTTCTCATTACCTTCCAAAATGGAGATCATACGAGCAATCATCAGACAATTCTGAAAGAGCTGGAATTGCTTTTGGTCAAGGCTCTGAAGCGTATTTAAAACCTGTGTTCTTAGAAAACCAAATGAGTATTGTGTGGGTTCAGCACCTGATGTTTTTATTGAGGGTGTGTGTTTCAGGCTCTTTGAAATCACCCCAAGCACCCTCTGAGGTGTGCATGCAAGCTTTATTGAATGTAAGCTTTGAATTGCCGTGCTCCACATCTCTGGACTTCTCAACCGTCTTTGTGTGCAGGGAGTGCATGTTTGTAAATCGGTGCAGAAAGCTTATCACTTTGATTTAGACTTTACTAGAAGCTGAATTTTATGTCAGTGTTATAAGCTCCGGTAGTGTTTTATCTGCTGATTAGTCTTATAATGTAAAGTGCCTAGTGATGCATTGTGTGGAAGAAGCTATAAAAATAGTTTATGGTGTGATAGCAAGGAGAAATGTGGGGAGCACAGATTCACTTTATTAGATGAGCAGGAGTTCCTAAGCAATCGTTTGTCAGCAGTAGTTAAGGATTAGTTTTTACTTGATCATTGAACCTTTAATAAACATGTTTTTAACTGAAGCAAAATGGTTATATTGAAAATAAAGTAAAGGGAATTTATATGTTTGTGTCATTTTTATCTACTGAGAAAAAAAAATTGAATGTGTATCTGATTTTGGAAAAGATACTTAGTGTAAAAAATAGTGTTGGGGAAAATAATTTTTAAAAGTATTTCTCAATGTTATGTGGATAAAGTCCTGTACTCAAAAGGGACTCAAATGCAGCTGAAGATTGTTTAATTATGTCAGTATATAGATGTTTATTAGATTTAATAATAATTAAACACAATCTTCCTATATAGAGACATCATATTAACTGCAAACATAATTCCTTCTTAAGGCATTGAGCCTTATCTGGCATTGATCAGCTTGTATTCAAGCTTTATTTGTCAGAGGCCTTGGACGATACAAATCTGGATGAAGTTAGCACCAAAGAGCAGCTTGGGGACTTTGCTTTCGCACCTAAAACCTCCTCACAAATTCTAGCCCACAAACTTCAGGCAGCCCTGGTAGGTGACACTGGTATGACTGCCTTCATCTCACAAATGGGGAACATAAGGCTCAGACAGCTTTAACCAAAGTATCAGAATTTACATATGCTTGGTGGGGTTTTGTTTGTTTTTGTTTCTGTTTTGACAGACTTCAGAAGTATTACCAGAATTCCTGAATCTTTGACTAGAGCTTGTTCTAAAACCTTTTAAACATTAGCAGTAATTTTACAGTGGCTGCTTGTGTGACCACACTGCAACAGCTTGGGCTGTGGCTAGAGCTGCAGGAGAGACGTTTCTCATATGTGGCCTAGCTGCTGCTGAGCATAATTGACCTCTTATGTTAGCTACAGTCTGGTTTTTGCGTGCAGTTTTTTTTTTCAGAGAATGTTATTGGCCCATTATTGTTAGCTGCAGATAAAAGGATCGTCTCGGGATGGTTTTGTCAGTTCATGTTTGTGGGACAGTTTTACCGAAGTCAATGAAACCAAATGAAATTGGCTTTCACAAGACAAACGTGCATTAACTGTATTTTTCAAAATATATGGGGATGTGCTTTGTTTGTGTGTAATTAGATAACCAGCACTTGCAGCTGTGACATCTGATCTTTATCAAAGATGGAATATGAGACTGCAAAATAATTAGTGTTTTTAAAGTAAAGGTTAATGGGGAGAACAGCAACCTCCTGTCTTTTCTTTTATGTGTGCTGAACTCTAAATAGAACTGTGGTAATGTAATTCTGACAAGCTACAGAGTAGTCTAACACTATCAACTAGCCTCAAAATTCATCCATGAGTCGCATCTTAGAATTTATTTCTGTGAAATAGCTCCCAAAGCTGAATTTTTTTCAAGTGACATGTGTGCCAAGTTTGTATTGATTAAATGGTGAGATGCAGAGGTGCACAGCCTGAGTCATCCACCGAGCTGGGAGAGACTCCTGGGTCCATAAAGCAAGATGCTAAGGGCAGCCCCAATTCCTCCTTGGCAGGGAACAAAGTGCCAAATAATTCTGGATTCCAGTGGGCATCAGGACTGTGTATCCTTTGAAAACCTCTTACTCACTTGCATACTTCAGAAACATGTACGTTTTTTCTTATTCATTGTCATGCCTTCAAGTGACAAGAGGTTTTTCATCTGCTGGTATGTAGGATTTGTTTCCTTGTGTCTTTAGTTGTTACTGTTGTTATTAATTTACCTTCAGAAGCAGTTTTGATCTAATTGGCTTAATGAAAAGGCATTCAAACAACATTTTTTCAGTGTTGGGTCTGGATATCTAAGGAGGGTGGGGAGCAGGGTGAGGGAAACGATGCTACATCACTCTCATATGAGAGCATTTTAAGGATAACTTCTGCTGAGGACTTCTGATGACATGGCAAGTATTTTAGAGGACCTATTTATACTGTAGACATCTAGCAAATGAAACACAAAAATGTTCCTGTTATTAAAAAGGAAGATCTTGCTGCAGGCTGCTAAAATCTACAGGATAGTCGAGAAATGCTGGAAATTTTGAGAAGTATAATTTAAAGAATTATTTTTCACAAGTCACTGTATAATATAAGCAGGTTCTGGTAAGGCTAAAGAAGGAAAAAATATTATTCCTTTTGCAGCCTATGTTACAATTTGCAAAATACAAATATTGTATATATATCAGACATTATTTGTGGAAATTTATCTAAGTTTAAAATTTTAAGTGATTTGGCTTCGAACTCTAAGAATTTTAGTGGAACCTGAGCACCTTTGTCCTGTTTCTGGAGGGAGGATGAATAATACACATTATTAATGAGAGTAAAAAACAATCTTGTGAGTGTTCAGATTGATTGGTTATCATTTTCGTAAAAACACAATCTATAACAGAAATTCACAGTAAGTCCGCTTGAGTGGCATTGTTATAATAATTGAATATCAAAGTTAATGAAATATTCAGAAGGTTCTGTCCTTATTTTCTCTCTTGCCTGTCTGTTAGCAAGATTGGCAGTTAATGAGTCTAGAGGTAACACAATTATCCTGTTACTTGCTCAATATATATGGACTTCCAGAAGAAAGGAAATTTTTAAACCTACAATTTAATATCTTTTCATTGTCTAAGAGCTGTCTTTTGCTAAAAATATTATTCCTCTGTATGGAAAGGCTTAGAAATGAAATATGCTAATAAAATAATATCTGATTCGTTATCCAGAGGATAATTGAATGCAGAAGGGATTAGAAAGTGTGTGGTTCATATTGAAACGTAGTTTTCCATTGAATCTGTGACAAAATTTTCTGTTATATTTTTGCAGTAAAAATTAGATTGACTGCCATTAAATGGGTGCTTGCAAGGCAAAAGAGGAGGAAGTTTTGTAATAAACTCAAATCTTCAGATCAATCAAACCAGCAAGTTTAGTCCCAGGATTTCTAAGGGTACATTTACATAGTTTATTAATTCAGTTTACAGTAGTACCTATGCTCCCTACCTGAAGTTGGACGCCACAGAGAAACCCTTTGTAGGATGGATCCTGTCCTGGAGGTCTCAAACTTCAGAAAGAGAAAACAGTGGGATGAGAAAAAAAGCAGTTCTCCGCTGCTACACAGAATCACAGAGTGGCTTGGGTTGGAAGGAACCCTAAAGCCCACCCAGCCCCAACCCCCTGCCGTGGGCTGGCTGCCACCCACTGGATCAGGCTGCCCAGGGCCCATCCAGCCTGGCCTTGAGCACCTCCAGGGATGGGGCACCCACAGCTGCTCTGGGCAGCTTATGCCTGTGGCAGTTCAGAAACTGATGGGCTCAGAGAGGGTGCTGGAGCTGCCACAAGTGGGCTTCTCTGTAGGGCCAGCCGCGAGGGAAGTGGCCAGCAGCCCCATTCCATGTGGGATTGGTCTGGTGTTCTTGTTCCTTATCACTATCTCCATGATATGATAGGAGGCAACTGGCTTTGTAAATATTATTTATTTTGAATATTGATGTCCAGGCTGTCTCTGTACATTCTCGTCACCACTTGCAGTGAGCCTGCACCACCTCATTCTCACATTAGGTTTCTTTAGGCAGATTAATTGCATAGCCTTGTCTTAATCTTCGCTGCCTTAGGAAGAGAATTGCTCGTATTTACAGCTGTTGTTAGATGCCTGCCCTGATGTGGTTTGGTCCCACTATTCGCAAGATTGCTTTGTGCCCAGATTTCTGTGGCAGCAGGACTCCTAAAGCCACTCTAATTAGAAAAGCCACTTGGCTAAGTTGCACACTTTCTGAGCATTTGTGCAAATGTAAAATAGTTCAAACTATATGAGAACATAAAATGTGTTAAGGAAAGGTTTTTAGTAAACTATCTGCCTCTCTGTTTTTCTTTGGGAGAGAAGGTACCCATTTTTTCTGACGTGAGTGTCTGAAGTTGGACTCCAGTAGGAATAGCCTAGTTTTCAGTAGCACTGAGCACCTTGATTCCCTGCTGAACAAGGAAGGGCTGCCAGAAGTCCCAGAGAGAGGCACTAAGTTAGATTTTAAACAACTCGCTCTCACTGAAGTGTGCTTGCTAAGGATGGTTATGAGACAGCCATATGAATGACTCAATTTCTAGGGTGCGCGGCTGCCCTAATATTTCTCTATTCAGTGCCTACGTGAGCACTGAGCAGTGCCTTGGGACACATAGACTCCTCAGACCTGTGTAAATCCAGTCAGTCTTTGAGCGCTACATGTGCAAAGCAAATGTTAGGTAATTCTTCACTTGTAGCTCCAAAACCGCTAAAGATTCATGAAATTGTGAACACTCCTCATTATTTCCAAGCTTATTTTTGACTATTCTGATTCATTTCAATATATCCAGTAATGTCTGTATGTTTACAGTAACAGGGTGAGAATTTCTAAGTAGCACAGAAAACCTGAAATTGTCATTACACATTAACTTAGTTTTAAGCCACAGCCACTTGGTATGAGGTAATATTTAAAGGTACAGTACAAGAATGTGGACAGAAATGCCATGGAAAATAGTTGTGATGTAGCTCTCTAATCCAGCTGTGAGAACAAATAATATACCTTCCGTTTGGCAAAGCTGGCATGTGAAAAACATACTTGAGAATGAGAATTTATAGCAAGATGACAATTTAATGACTGTTTTTTAATGGTTTCAGGAGGTTTTCCCCCTATTCTTGACTAGTCTTGATTATTAACACAAGTTTAACAAGCATTAAAAAAACACTGGTAATTGCTAACAGTTTTTATAAACTTCTTCATTAACTTTCTCACTTTCTAAAATAAGCATCATTTAACACCTAACATCCAAATTGTACAATAAACTTACATAAACATTTAATAACACTGAACATCTAAATCTTATAAGAAACCATCTGGGACTGGTTGTTTTCACAGCTAGTACAAAAATGAACAAGATAAGTAGGAAGTAATTCTTCAGTTAACACATTCAGCTGGAAGACTGGAATGCATAATGCCTATTTCTGAATATTTTAAACATGGATTTTAAGTAAGTTGAACTAATGGATTAAAGATGAGAAATTGTGAGAAAGACTAGATAGTGGGAATCTGTAGAAGCAGACTGTTGATACAGTCATAGTTTCAGGGTTTCTTGCAAGTTGGATATGATTTTCAAAGAAGAAAAAGTCAGGCAGAAATTCGAATTGGTAGTGTAACTTAGAATGAAAATAAAAGAAAACTTAGTTTTTTAAAAAGTTTCCAGCCATAGTGGAATTTGTGGTCAGCTATGCTCTGATCAAAAGGCAAATTTAAAAGTGAATGCAAGTAAGCAGCAATGAGAATTGAGGACAATTCTTGTGTTTATGCTAGATAGCTACAGCAATTACTACAGCACCTTTAGTGCTGGCAGAGAAAGCCCATACCATTTTCAGCTAAATAAAGGAAACCGCAACAATGGGTAACTACTGGTGTGGCACACTTAAGAAAAATTACACTTTTGAAAGATGTAACAAAAGCTTTAAAGACTTAGAGGTTTTATTTTATAGTAAAAGTTATTCTTTAGGGAAGTTCCCTACAAGTGAGGTATGGTATTTTTAGCTTATGACTTGGAAAGGCATGCTGTGTGTCAGTTTTGAACCCCACTGACTAAAAATTGTCATAAATACCCATTTCTTCCGTGTATTTATGTGCATTTAGTTCAGTGGCCCTCAGCCTGGGAGTTTAGTAGAGGACCGATGTGTGAACCTGTCTCTTGATACTGAAGCCTTTCAGAGACTGCCTTATAGAGACACTTGTCTTAAATGAGTGTCTGATGGAGTTCAGAATCATTACTGCTGACATGGATGGAAATGATAGATGAATTTCTGGAGAAATAAGGAAAAGCAACAGAAATTGCTAGCTAGGTAAATGTCAGTTAGAAATGTGAATTGAGACCACAGTTTTATCACTGCAAATACTAGCTCTATACATTACCACTTCACACAGAAGTACAGATTTATCTGATGTGATGATGATCAAGTTACCTCAAGCATGCAATATGTAGCTTATGATAGTTTACATTATTAGGAGTGAGGGTGGAAACACAGATGTTTCCAAATATGGCTTAATGCTTTTTGGGGGACCATTAACCCATCAAAACAATTGTTGACTGGTATGTTTATATAGAGTAAGTTTATTTCAGTCAATTGTTGTACCATGGAATTGGAGACTCGTGATTTAATGCTGGGTGTTGGAAAGCTGGACTGTATTATTTATCCCACAGCTATCACAGATCTGTCTATCCAAACTCAGGATCAGAGGAGCTCTGTTGCAGGTTGTGTATCTTGTGACAAAGGTCTATGAATCCTGTTTACAGTCAAAGGTGAAATCCACATGCACTTTTGGTAGAATTGTGCCATATAATTGAAAATACTAAAAGAAGTAAATAAGGGCTTCTGTAGTATAGTAAGGGAAGTAACAAGATCTTTAGGTTTATTACAAGTGGTTTAGTTAAACAGATACATAGCATTACTACTCTGCAGAGCATTAGTGAGAATGGTGGATTTGTCCTTTTCTGCTGTCCACACATAGGAAAATATGGTGCAAATTCAAAACCAAAGAAATACAACTATTTTTTTAATTAATTAAAAGCCTGTGAAATTTTTCTGCTGTATCTTAGTGTTGTCTGGGTTTTGTCTTGATTTTTTTCTGGTCATTTATTCTTGTAGACTGTAATGAATTTTTTTTGTCAGTAGTAAAATTGCAAAGAAAAAATGTGGGTTTAATTTTGAATCCCTCATTACTGGCAATATTTTTGGTATGTATCCTAAGATCTGAATCAGATTGTCCCACTTAATGTCAACATTTAGTACAGTAGGAGAAATGCTTTCTTTTTTTTTTTGCTTTGCTGACAAACAAGAAAAGTTCCCAAAAACCTAGGAAAATCCACTTAGTATACTGTAAAAATGAAAATGCTAAAGTTAAATTACTGACAACTGAAAATCCTATGGGGAAAAATCAGGAGAGAAGACTAGGTACATAAAAATAGCTAAGGTTTCATAAAGGCTAATGGTGCCTGATGAAAGCTTAAGATAACTTTTACAAGCTGATGTGAGTAATCTGCAGGTTTGTAAGCACTGTGTTGGTGTCCGTAGCACAGACAGAGGTATTTCTATAACTTCTAAAATATGAAATTGGCTGCTAGATTGCAGAAGATGGAAATAAAATTTGTTGCATCTATTAATGTTGTTATTAAATAGCCTTGGCGTTCTGCCTATCTCTCCTTAAACCGCACTAAATGGAGCTTAGAGTTATATAGTCATAGTTGAATATCCTTTTTCTAACGCGTACATTTAATGCTCAGATTTTACTTCCTGGTGAGCTGTATATCATGTTCATTTGTCTCTGTGTTACAGTGCTGAAGTAACATGAATATTTATCAGCTTGATAGAAAGTGTATTAGAAATCAGCATCGCTATATTAATTGACCTTAAAAAAAAATTAATCAGTACATAAAGGGGTCTCATGATAATTTTATGTAAAGTCAAATTCATGTAACTTTTAAAATGTTCTCCTTAATATATTCATGCTTATTAAAACTGTGTATTATTCTGCATCATACTTTGGCCAAAGAATCTTTCAAGAATCCTTTAAACCAACATCCACTTATACTTTTCCACTACTTTATGAATAATATACAAACTTCATATTCTGGTTTTCATTGGCAAATACCAAACATGTCGCCAAAGATGTCATATGTAACCAACCACCGGACTGAGCCATTTAAGATGCTTACTTAGGTGCAAAAAGGAAGAGGCTGATGTTGGCAGGGCGAGTCCAAATCCCCAGGTTAGCCTTTTCTCCTTCCCCTGGGCAAGAGTGCAGCACTGCAGGGCCACGGCCCGGAGGGCACAGCCCCCTCAGGTCTGCAGGTCTCTCCAGATTCTTGTTTGACAACAATTCTTTTTCTTTACAAAAGCCTCAAGTAAAACCTAAATAATTTTATTTATTTATTTATTTTTTCCTTCAAGGGCACATCTATTTTCATGCATCTGTCCTCACAGTTAAAGCTGCTGGTTCTAAATAATCATAAATACAAAAACACAAATGTGCAAATAATGAGAATGCAATTGCAGGCACAGACAGCATGTTGTGGGGTCTACAGCAAACATTTGGTCACGTATCTTAGAAGTTGTCCAGGATGGCATGTGCTGAGTAGGATGGAGAAAACCTGTTCAAGCCTAAAGTTAGCCCTACCTGTTTTTTCAGTTTTTTGTTTTGTTTATTTATTTTTAACATTGAGGAGCATGGTTCTGTCCTGAACAAGGTCAAAAGCATTTTATTCTTTATCTGGTAACTGTTCTGTAATGGTTTTCATGATTAGGGATAACCTGTAGTCTTTCTGTACTTGTGAGATAGCATCACTTCTGAATCTCAAGTTCCACTGAATTCTCAAGTTCTTGCTTTCTAGCAAGGGAGGAAAGAAAGATGGTTTGAGAACAAGGCAGACACTTTCCACAGTATGGAAATAATCGGAGTGGCTAATCTAACTTACGATCCAATATTTGCAAGCAAAATGCAAAAAACCAAAGGCTTAGAGTAGGACGCGCAGCTTAGTCCTTGTCTTACCATGGTTATTGGTTTATGGGATGATTTAGAATTTAGCTTGCATGTTTGTTTTAGGTAGAGTTTCATATTGTTACATGGGGCTGTAAAACAGATTTCCATTATGCTATGCTGTTTATACTCATGGCCTTACAAAAATTTTTAGGGCCTTTAACCTAGATGACAGTGTTGGAGTTTCATTACATGGTTGCCTAAGCACTTTCTTTTTATATCAAAATGATTTATATGTTCTGTACTTTTCCCATTTCCTCTTCTGAGAATGCCAGAAAAGGAAGACTGCTGCAAGAGTCATGGTGATTGATACTATACTTCTGAAGACAGATGGGAATTATTTAATGCTGGAGGACTTTCCAATTAGTTCTATATCCCACCCATGTTTAGAATTAACTGGTAATTTTGTAAGCTGAGTTAGCGCAGCAGCTTTTGTCACAGGCATGCTTACAGCACCAAGAGCTGAGAAGCTAATATCAGATACTTTCCAGCTGATTATTATATTGTATGCACTGGAATGGTTTTCCACATATTTGTTCAGGAGTGATATCAATATTTAAGGCAGTGTACATCAGCATTGGGCCACTGCCCTTTAGCAAATTTCTCCCAAGTCAAGCTATTAGTGAACTACTTTTACAAGCTGATTTTCCATTATGAATGAGGGAACATGACACTAAATGTGACTGATATTCTGTCCCCATTGGTCTACCCCAAAACTTAGCAAGTGAAGTTGAAACACACAGAAGCCAAGGTTTTAATAACTAGTAAGTGGTCAGAGTTTCTTCAGTCACTAGGCTTCTGAAGCCATATGCTCTGACACCCAGTGTGGAGTAAGGACCCAGTGTGAGATATTTTAGGCAATTTACTCTCATGTTATACCCAGAAATAAGCGCTCCTGCAATTGCCCTTTTAAGAAAGGTATTGGTTGATAGGATTGAAGTACTGTCAGTTAACACTGAAAATCTGTAACAATTTTTAAATCAGAAACCTACACAGGTAATAGTGCATATTGTTTCTCTATAAAAAAGGGTATGTAAGTTTTTCTCCGGAATAACTCAATAGTTTGGGTAGTTTCCTTCTCTTCAGCTCTGTTCAAAGAAAATGTTAAGTTGCTTGACAAGACACCACAATTATAAGAATCCAGTAACCTGTAACTCGAAATGTGTAGAACTTTCAGAGAACCTGAGTGCTAGAGCAACAGTCCTGTTTTACGTGTTTTACTGGGAGACCCTGTGCTACTTTGCGGGCTTTGTATCGTTCCTCTCAGCTAAAAAACTTAGCTCCTATTGTGTTATCATTATTACCACCTGTTCAGTTACAGTGGCAGAGACTGAATAAAACGTCTTCCTTGAAATATCCTTTCCCATAGAAGCGTATTTAGCAACAATGGCTTTGTTTTATGAAACATATGTTTCTGTGAGTATCCAGAATTATTGAGGCACTCCTGCACTTACTTGGGAAAATAGTTCAGAAACAACTATTCGTTAGTAACAACGAAATTCTCGATAAGAGATGTTACTTGTACTCGTGATAGTATTGATTACTCTTTCAGTGCTACATAGCCATTTTGAAAAGACATTTATCTTTACTGTGAACAGAGAAATATGAACACCACAGAAAGATTTTCTCTTTATTTACCAGAAACTGTCATTTAATCTATGCAGGTACAGATTGTGAGAATCACTTACATTTTCTTACCCAGCTACTAATCATAAAGGCTGGCAGATAGTGTGCAAATGAATTTATTGCCTTTTTTTTTTTTCTGCATGAGATACACTTTGCATTATTAGACAGGTCTCACTCGAGAAATATATTAAATCCAGATTCTCATTAGTGAGCTGATTGTTGTGAAAAAACTCATACTTCTTTAAAGGGAAAGGAGAATAAGTAATGTGTAAGGCTAGAAATCCCAGTGAAATACATTCCTTAAAAAGAATGTTTCTGCGATTCTAATGAGTGAGATTATCAAGTGTCACCTACACTTGCATAGGTAGTCAAGATTAATTTTTAGCCAGTCTGCTTTTTCTTTGCCAAGTATTCATTCTTCTTTTGTTCAGATAGTCAAGAAACAAGCACCTGCCCGTTGTCATCTCCATGCTAACTTGAATGTTGCACTGTAATTGAACCTTTTCTTTAACCTTATCACATGAAAAACTTAGGTGAATTGAAAATCTTTTACATCTTCATTATCCATTACTTATCTTTCATGGCTTAAGAGATAAAATACACCCATTGATCTCTACTTGCCCAGAAGATTTATAAAATGCTAGCACTCTGAAGATTGCTGGTTTAGTCTACTTAGATTCTCACTTACAATGCAGACGTGCTCATTTTACATTCGACTCATTCTACTGTCCAACCATTGTTATGCCTCTCCCTCTATGCTGTTGCCAAGACTCTGGATTGCCAGCTTTTTGTAGCCATGACTGTAGACTGACTCCAGGTCTGCTGACATCAATGCGTATTTTGTCTTTGACTCCTGTAGGTCAGATTTTACTTCATGACCTTTACTAGTTTTGTAAAGGTCATGGTTTGTGAAACCAAGCACCTGAATACTGTCTGTTTAGGCAGATGCGTAACAGCCTTCCTTAAAACCACAGCTAATGCTGTCAGTTCTTCAGAATACCTCCTCCTCTTGCACAGCACTGCAGTATACGTACTCTGACAAATCCTTCCTGTTTCTTCTGCTCCCAGGGCTCAAGGCCAGTGTTTGCTAAAGCAGTCTGAGCACTTGGCAAAATACAGTTTTTAAACCCCAGTGGCTAGATTATTTTTCTTTTTATTTATCAAAAACCTCCTCACCCAATTTTTTTGTTAGTAGAAACAGTCTAACATGTTAAGGTCAGGGCCTTGGTTTTGTAATCATCTGTCCATCTCCAACCACTCGGTCAGGATCTGGGCTGTGGGATTCTCCTCTGGAGCTTTCCTGTAGCCTAATAAAGAAAGGCTTACAGAGAGCCGAGCCCATCCTCCTCGGGTGCAGTTGGAGCCGAGCCAAGCCGTGGTGCTGCTTGTGCCTTTCTAAGGCTTCATGTGCAGTTACAGATGCGATGCCAGGTGTCAGATTTTGACTTAAAATCAATTCCCTGACTCCCTTTAGTAGCTAAAGGTTTCTAAAATCACTCTAGGACTTGTAGTTGGGCTCTGCAGGTAAGCTGTTAGGGTTGGTGTGTTGTAGGTTGTTAGTTCAGACTATTTGTATTGTTTGCATCTGTCTTAGGCTGTGAATGTGCACAATGGCTGTGGCATGTTTGAATTACTTTCCTGGATCAGGGTCTTGCTTTCAGGGCAATGTCACTGCTTTTTTTGTTTTTAATCCAAAAGAGGTTACATCTGTATATACGGACTGAATTCCGCTGTTGGAAGCATAGTCCTCCTATATGTTTTAACAAGTTCTGCTTCTGGCACATTTTTTCATTACGACATCATCCACTATATCCCTGTTCCCATCTGATCACGTTGGGCTTCTCTCCATTGGCACTGTGTCTTCTGTGTGCAAGTTTACTTTTGCCGACTGTCACACACACTTGAAAGCAGACTCCTGCAGCCCTGGCACTCTCACACTTCCCAAATCCCTGCATTCCCGGCAGCGCTCATCTCTGAAACAGACATGATTGGATGCCAGGATGTATCCTAGGAGATACACTCAGCCTCCCAAAGCCGTGCAGTTTACATTATTAATGGCTGGGTTGTGGTTTGTATGTTCATTCCAACAGAGATCGTACAGGTCCCAATTATTTTTGCACTTGTCTCACCAGTTCCCACTTACCACTATCAGTTAGAAATTTTCTAAAGGGAAACAAAAGCATAGGGATGGTTTTCAATTCCTGGACAGATATTTGAAAGGGGTAAAGACTTAACAAAGCTTTATATTGGCAAGCATTAAATGGAAATCAATTAATTAGAACTGATGCTTTAGAAAGGGACATCCTCAATGTCTCATCACTTTATATCAGGCAGCCCATGATTCAAAATCATAGGCTGAAATCATATCCTAAATGTTGCTTAGGTCTAACTTTATGTAAATGAAAGATTGGCATACTGAAGAGAGATGATTTCTTATTTTTTCTTTACTTCCTCTTCCTTCCTCCTCCTTCTCCTGCTTTTATCAGGGTATGGACTGCATCTCTCCTTGTTTTGAAGGTCTGTGTCTGTTTGTGAGTCTGACTGCTAGTGCTTCTATTTTCTGTGTTACAGCATCCTACTGGAAATGTGTAATTGATTGTCAAAATGGCAGTGGACAAGGAATTGTTCAGAGTCAATTTATTCGTATTGGAATAGTATTTGTGTCTATCCCTTGTTTCTCAGGATCTCCTCTTTGCTTTGTTCCTGACATTCGTTATGTCAGACACATGCTCGTGTGCTGAATTGAGGTAATTAAAGATCAGCTCTGTCATGTCACGGCAGTATTTTTGTATTCATAGAAAACACTTGTACTTGCTTTGTGAAAATACTGTGCCTGCTCTAAAGCTCCTCAGACTGTTTTGTGGCTTTATATCAGCCACAAGTTTCCCTTTGGCTGCTCCAAACCATGGAAATTGAAATAAGTACTTCTGTTAATGTGACAAGCTGTGATAATACATGATGAAAGTGCCTTGCATAATGTTGTCCACCACAGCAAATGCCTGTTTCTGCATTTCCTTGTGAAAATCCCCCACTCCATTACAGCTGGGCATTTATAACTGGCAGTTGATAGTAGACTCATTTGCTTGCTGATTTGCATGTTATGACTGTCAAGGAACCACTGTCCAGCAATTTAAGTTGCATCATTTGATAAATGGGGAAATACGCCCTTATGGGGAACAACTGGATAATGTGTTTTTTTTTTTTTTTTTTTTTTTTTTTTTTAATGCGGGTCACCTTTGCTACACTATTTACCATTGTGCAAATAGAGCAGGTATGTCCCAGTGGTGCTCAACCCAAGTGCCCAGCCTGGCACTGAGCACAGCTGAGAGCCAGGTGCCCTTGCTTTGAGCCAACTGAGCAGCCCTGGAGTGTGTGGCACAGCTCCTGTGGTCGGTGCAAGCCCCCACTCCTCTAAAAGGTTAAACACCGTGCTGGAGAGGACAGGGGTTCCCAGCTGTGCTTCAGCTGCTGTCACATCTCAGTGGTGCCGATCACTAGCGTGGGCAGCACTACTCCTTCGGATCCCTGTGCACTGGTTAGAACAAAACCAGAGGGGTTAAGGTGGCAAAGTGCTGTGTATGACCGTGTTTCCTGTGCTGTCTTCACCTCTAAAGAAGGCAGATGAAAGTTCCATCACACAGACCCTGTTAAAATGAGAAAAATAAAAATATATTAAAAAAAAAAAAAAAAGAAGAGAGAAAAAGGGTTCAGGGTCTGACGCATCTGTAGCTCAGTGTTTCAAAACATTTTAGCATCTCTTGTGAAGTGCTGGCTGCTCTCAATTCTCACTCACTTTAATGGACGTTCAAGGCACTTAGCGCCTTGCAGGAGGCATTCAGCACTGTTTAGGATTGGTGCGTTCCTAGGTCTTCACTTACAAAATAACCGGTTTTGCAAAGCAGAATAAAAGTTTATTTGGGCAACCTGCTGTGATGCATGGGTCCAAAGTCTCCAGACTTCAGTTGCTTCTGGAAATTTTGGGGAGATAATTGAAGCATAATCTAAAACATGGAATTCTCCTGTATATTATATTCCCTCTAGGCAACGAAGTAAATACAGCAAGGAAAGGAATTAATGGAGACTATAACTCACAGTGGGTTTTTTTCTTCATATGCATTACAGTACTCTGCCACATTCGCTGACTTTTTCCCATCATTCTTCCCCCACTCCCAGTTCTCCCTTCTCTTATCGTATTTTCATATCAGCATAACTTTTGGATTGCTTAGACTCCACTCCTAATTTAATCTGATGCCAACAACATGGATGTTGGAGATGTAATTTACACCATCAAATTGAACTGGGGCCAGACACTTCTCTAAGAGCTGCACCTGCTTTCGCTAGGCTGTTTTCAGTGGAATTTTTCCTTTCATGTTTAATTCATGTTCCTTCTGGGAAAATATTTAGCAAGCTAACCATTGAAGTTAGGGATAGGGGAACTTAGTACAGCTTGAAGTTCTGCGATGCAGATAAAACTCTTTCCAAATGTTTTGGATAGCACAAAATGAGTTTTGAATTACGTGAATTTCTCCCCCTGCTCATTCTCATTATTAAATCCATGTCTCTTTTCATTTCATTTCCATTAAGAGCATATCTTTTTCTACCCAAAAGGAAAACTTTAAAAAAGAAAATGAATAAATCATGAACAAGTAAGCTTTACAACTTATCCTTCTGTTCTGGAACAGTGCTTGATCACTGGCCTTTTCCTCTTACTGGGGAGAAAGAATAAGTTTTGCCTTGTGAAGTAGTCTGCCATTTACAACATTCAGCACACAAAGCACTTAACTTGATGCCTGGAGACATATCAATGAACATGAAGAGTTTAAAATGAGCATTATTTATGGCTTTGAGGGTGGTTGCCTGATGTTATCTGAAGTTAATGTAATTTAGTCAAGACAACTGCTTTTCTGTGTTTCTGCATTAAAAACCAGCGCACTATACCTCATCAACAGTACTGGAGCTGCTTCCTCCCTGTTTCTGACCCAGCTCAGTGAAGATGGTTAGATATCCTAAGGTACGGTGATTAGGAACAAACTCTCTACTCTTATAAATGTTGTTTGCTCTTGTGCTACCTAGTTTCCCACCCTTCCACTTCTCAAGAGCAGTTAATCCCTGTCAACAACAATATAATTTTTTTCTGAGTGTTAAATAAGATTCTGTGACTGTGTACTAAAAGCTCAGTCCTGAGCAACAGCACATGATAACAAACAGGGTTTGATGGTCGGTGCATGGGACAGTGATTCCAGCAGGCTGAGGTACTCCCTGGCTCAGACCCAGAGCTGTTGGTATTCCTAAATTAGGTAATCACTGCTTCAATGTTGTCTGCAAAATGGAGAAATAGCATCAACCTACACAAACCAAAGATGGTCCCAAACCTCTCATCTCTCAGCTAGGGTGTGTCAGCCTCTGAGACAATACTTATCAAGTGTTTTTTTTCTCCTTGATGGGAAAGAAGTTCAAAGCCGATGGCTTGGACTGCTTCAGTAGGGCATACCTCTTCACTGATCCCATTGCAGAAACAGGAAGCTACCACATTTCCATTGGTAAGTCTAAGAAAACATGTGAGGTAAGTATACTTCTACTGGATTGCGTGAAGACCTTGGTACATTTACCTATAGCATCTGAAAAACTTGTAGTCTATAAGAGAAGAAAAGATGCATTTAGAAATTCACCTTGCAGTTTATTAGCCCAGTTATAGTCCTCTATGGATGCAATTTCTTTGAGGTCTTGTGTCAAAAATGATAAATGTTCAAATTGCTGGTAGCAGTCTGTGTCTGCTAATTGTATTCCTCCTCAGCTAAACATCCACTTAGAGCAGTTACTTTTTAGAAAATGTAAAAATTCAAAGGGAACTTAAAATTTGAAGACATTTTTTGTTTCCTGATAGATATAAAGGGAAATAGCTTGCGGTACCTTTAAAGAGCTCATTGAGGTAAAGCCAAGAAGGGAGGGGAAAAAAAAAACAGGAACAGATTGCTCAGCCTGTGGCTGGACTGGTACAAGCAATCTGTGCAAGATTTCTCCAGAGGAAAAATCTTGAGACTTGTGCTGCTGAGAAACATGAAGTAGAATGGTGAACTAAAAATTGTTGAAGAAGCAGAACCTATAGTGGGCTTGAGACAGGAAAAAAAAAAAAAAAAAAACCCCAGNTGGTGCCTGTAATTCTTCATCCCTCTCTGCAGTGTTTTTGTGCTAGAAATAGATACTCTGCGAGGATACCAGTGGAGCACAGGAAACTTTTGCCACCTGTTCTGTTACTGGAACAAGCCAGTCATTTTTTCATTTAGCTTTTGGTCTACTGCAGAACTCAGTTCTTTGGACTTGGCTTATCCATATGCACTGCTTGCTCAATATTTAAGTTATAAAAGAATTGCTTAACTATTAAAAGCCTATTTCAGAAGTTGTCTTGGAGTCCCAGACCAGAGAAGGAAGAGCAGCCTTGTGGCTTTATTGAAAACCATCTGTTTAAGGAAACTTCCCTTGGCTCCCTTGATTCACTGTGCAGTGCGTAGGTGATTCCAATCTGATGCAAAACCAATAGTACAATGCATTCCTGTTTTCAAATGTTATTGTTTCCTTCCATAACAGCAGCACTGTCAGTAGCTCCATGTTGACTTGATGCTTTGCTCAGAAGCGAGGTATTTCCTCTGCTGGTGGAGGCACGCAGCTGGGATAAACACAGTGGCTTGTGTAAAATGTCCCTCTACTTGATATGTTTTTGATTGTCTTGAATTTGTTGCAAAGCAAGAGAAAAGTGGCAACTACTGATAAAGACAATTCTTTGGTTTGGCAGAGTAGTGCTCCCTTTGCTTGCTGTCTGGGCTGGCTATTGCCAGCTGCGAGGTTTCAGGGAAAACCGCATAAAACAATCTGCTCTGGGCTCTCTAGGGGTGTTGGCAGGATGGGACACCCTGGACAGAGCAAAACCCGGTTCACATGCACTTGGGGCTGTTGAACATGGTCAGTGTTCCCTTTTGATTGCTGAAAGCTGATTCCTGTGGAGATCAGGGCTGCCCGAGCAGCCAGGGGACCGTGGCTGGGTGCCCAAGGTGTGAGCCCTGTGTAGGGAGCATCACAACACTGTGCCAGGGCTGCCATCATGGGAGGAAGGCAGGGCTTGGTTCATCCTCAGCCTGGAAACCCCCCTTGCTGGATGTCAAGGGCTGAAGGCTGGAGCTTTTCACTGCTGCTTCTGTCCTCATCTCCTGTTAGATGCTGGCCCAAAGCTGATTCTTCAGAGCTCTTTCATGGGTTGACAGGAGAGGAGATGTTCTCACTAAATTACTGGTAGTGACATCTCTTTGTAAGCAGCAGCATGTGGGCACAGCATGTTTCTGTTCAATAGCATGTCATAACATATGCCAGGATGTTCTAGCCACATATCCTGGAATCCTGGATATGTTTTTTTTTTTTTTTTTTTTTTTTTTT
>VXAV01004428.1:487515-504500 GCA_013399715.1 Alectura lathami
GCCTTTGGTTTGTATTGAAGTTAATGTCAGTCTGGAAAAAAATAATGCTCTGGTTCTACATTGCTGTTCTTCAAAAATAATTACCCGTATCTTATATTCTGTTCAACTCTACTACTACTGCTGCTCCCAGTTTAAAAGAAATTGAGGTCAAAAGGCCCATAAATAACCATCTGGTCAGTAGCAATACGGAAGAGTGATAGCAGTGGTATTTCCTACAGAATCTCAGGTGCCAGCTGTTACATGATGTTGCCTCTCTACTTACACAAACAAATTCATCAGGAATGTCTGGATTTCCAGAATTTTTAGTGTTTGCATTTGGAGTGTGAAAGGACAAAATCACTCTAATTTTTAAAAGGGGCAAATTAAAAGAGAGAATGTGTGTGTATATATATGAGAATATTTTCTACCCAGTGCTTTTGCTGTGGAAAAGACTTGTTAATTCTGTTTTCTGCATCCCCAGTTTAAGTACATTTACAAGTCACGAAAGTTCTAGCTTACAATGAAGTATTCTATGCCAGATGTCCTTTCTGTTTGGTGCTTCATATTACCATGTTGAAAGAAAAATAAAGCTCGAGTTGCTCAAGTAACAGATGTTTCTATCCATGCCCATGGCCCATTTACCAGTGTTACGTTACAGAGTTTTCTCTTCCAGGGACCAGTCAATCTGATTTTTCCATGACTCCAAATTCTTAGCATCAGAAGGCAAATGTTCATAACAAACAGAGCTTTTTACTTAGACTGTGAAATTCTTCCCTGAACGAATCGATGACTCATTTCACTGTTCAGCTTACAAGTGCTGTGCAGATGGCATTATCTGGATTGATGCAGTGCTGCCCAGCAGAGTGCAAAATCCTTCCCACTTGTGAGGAAGTGGTTCATTTTGGTCCCAAGGAGGCAGGGAAGTGCTCTTTAAGTTAAGTCTAAGTTTACAATTCTGCAGCGTTTGCATCAGTTTTATTTTTATATATAAAACTCCTATTTTAGGGCACTCTGTAGCAGTTGTTGATTTATGCTGAAGGCTGATCCCACTCTCAGCTAGGTATTGATAGCTACTTGGTCGATAAGGGCTAAAAGGCCAAAGTTGCCACAGACAGTAATCATGTTTTTCCCTGTAGCACCACTGGGTACAGAAGCTGGTATGCTCTAATCAGGCTAGACTGTGGGCTGTGTAAATGGAGGACAGAAATTTTGCTGCTTTCTTTAATCTCTTCCAGAAAAATGAGATAAGTCATGAATTAGGACAGATAGTCAATTCTGTTGTAAGAATGAGAGATTCTTGAGGAGGGCATTAGTGTCTTTTGCAAATATAATCACAAAGTGCTACTGAATGGCTATACTGGGTTACATGCACTCAAATCAGAATTCAGAACTGTTCAAATAAAGTATTTCTAAAATTGTGGTTGACGACCAAACAGCTTGTAGCCAAACTGAGATTTTGTGGCTTGCTCTGAGACTATCTTAAAACTCTGTGGGTGGGAGGGAAGCAAACAAGCCATCTAAACTCCAAATGCTATTGTTTAGCTCCAATAATCAATCCCAGAAGACATTTACATATACAATTGGATTGGCTCATTAGAAGTTAAGCTCAGCTGCTGCCAATTAGGATGTGCTGATTTGCATAGGCAACTTGATTGTGTGGCATTGTTAGAGATGGCACTAGGACTGTCATCTGAGAAAGCAACAAAAAACCTTACTGAATTGTCAGACGGATTTAGCTGATCTGAAGTCAAAGTGTCTTTGGCGTATGAGACACAGAATGCATTCATGAACGTTCGCAATTTTGTCGCATTGTATTGTTACTGCATTTAACACTGAGACAGGTTATCGTTTTTTGCTGAGAACTGTATATATCTTCCAACCTACTACAAGGAAAGTGTTGGAGGTGTTGTGAAATGGAACTTTTATGGGTCTTGCTTACTGGCAGGAGATCAGTATGGTATGCAGCTCCCCAGAAATATGCATCATCTATCATCTGATCAAATTTTTTAAAGTTATCTAAATCCCTAAATCCCTTGGTTTTGCAAATAACTAATGATATAGCTTGTAAGATTGAGAGACCGTAAAATGACTCAATTTCAAAAATATATATATTTCTGGAATACATGTCAGTATATACCTATTCTTTACAGAGATGGGCACATTAGTCATTAGTAGACAATGTTATTGCTCTGCAATCTTGACAGGTGGAAAATCATCCTGGTGTCATGCCACTTGATTATCTGAGCACAAAGCTACAGGAGAAAACTATATGGTACTTCTATGTGATTATCAGTTTTTTTTCTTCTGTTTCTGGCTTTTTGAGTGGAGTAGTGTCAATTATAAGGAACAGAATATAGTTGTGTATCTCAAGAGATAAGCATTAAAAGCCCATTAGAAATTTAAATGTGAACTGCAGATTTAGTAATTAGCTTCTTCTGGTTTCCCACACTAGATTTCCTCTGACTCCCTATGTCCATTCGTTTGTCCAACTGGATGCGAAATTGCAAGTTGTCAAATCAGAATATATCGAGTTGTTTAGCCCTGTTTCCTTTCTGCTTTTCCTAAAATAGCGGTGGTCCTCAGCAAAGCATTAAGTTGGGAGCAATGCATTGCTTTTATGTTTCAGAATACCAAGCTGGTGAGAAGCTAAGAAAATTTGTTCTATTTCTGGGGAGCATTCATTTATTGCAGCAAAAAACTTTGCTGCACTGTTGAAGTTTGCACTGTTACATGAGAAATCTTTCAGAGGGACAGTTATTTATTACAGTTAGTATATCCGGTCATTCAGAAAACATTTTTAGGCTGATCAATCACAGACAAAGATTAACTTCAGCTATGAACAGTGTGTGTGTGTATGTATATATAAAATATGGTATGTTTAGTCTTAGACATACAAGGCGGCGTGCTGAAAGTTTAGAAGCTTTAGGCTCCGAGCACTGTAACTGGAGTGCAGGCAGGTAATTATAGAAAATTGTGGTATTGTAGGATGCTTATTTTTATCAAGTGAACAATCTGTCAGAGAGTGGGCACATGCTTTTTTCTGCATTTCTCTGTTTGCCTTCTGAATGTATTTGGCAGAGGTCAGTGATGAAATGGGCAGAAAAATCTGAATGACCCTCTTTTTTGCTCTGAAATGTAGTGCCATTATTAGAAAGTTTGGATAGAGGATTTCAGGATCTGAGGGACAGTATTCTGGCTTTTTGGAGCATTGACATTTTAAAAGTATTTAGGAGAGAGAAAAGCAAGGCAAAGAGAAGATTTTGTCTTAATTTTCATTGAATTTGTCATTGGTTACACTTTTGAATTTGAAGAATTACTACTAATATTCAGTAGGAGTTCATTTTTTTTTTTTTTTTAATAGCTTTTGGTCTCAGAAGAGTTAAATACAATTTCTTTCTGAATGTTGTCTTTCTTGCCTAATTTGTTGTTCACATCATGAACTCAGCCTGGCTACACTAGCAGTCTTTGAGAACATTTGCACATACTTAGGGACTCTGAAGTTTGAAAACATCATATCACAGGGTTATGGTAAGGTTCTGGCCAAGTAAATGCACCATTGTTCATTCCAAATGCAAGCCAGAATGGTAACATGTCATTTCCATCATTATTCAAATAAAAGATCCATTCAAAGCTTCTCTTTCTTTCCCTCCTCATCCCAATTAATCTAAAATATGGACAATATAAGAAGTGTGCAGAAGTGGATTCCACATCTCCTTGTGCATTGTCAAAACCTGCATTGAAATGAGCAGTTAGATCAGCCATCAGCCAGGAACTCAGTTTTCCTTCCTAGAGGCCAAAATATACTTGAAGAAAAGGGGGAGATCAGGAGAGAGCTGAGGGAGTGTCACTCTCCAGCAAGTCCTTGGTGCCTGCAGGAAGGGGAGCAATGGAATTTCACCATCAGCGTTCCCCGTTCCAGCAGGCACCCCCTGATCTCGTGTCTGTACCAGAAGGAGCACAGAGAGGGTTGAACAGGCTGTGTTGGGTGGTTGTGGAGTCCCCATCTCTGGAGGTATCTGAGATACGATTTAGTGATGGGATTTGGTAGCTCTGCTGGACAATTGGGCTCGATGATCTTGAAGGTTGTTTCCAACCTGAATGATTCTATGAAAGAAACTGGCCTCCAGGGACCAGGACTGGGAACCCGTTCTCCTCTGTCTTGTCCTTGTGGTGCTCCCACGTGGTCTGTGTGCGCTTCCTTGGTGGAGGTACCCCATCACACCAGGGTTTGGGCTGGTGTATGGCAGTAACAGAGGTCATAATTCTCCATGCATTAATAATATTGAGAGCATGCCTTTAGATTAAGAAAAAAAGGACAAGTAATGATTCAAAAACTAGATGCACAGGAAGTCTGTTGAGAGAATGACTGTGTTGTTGGAAACACCACCAAGCTGACAGCTGTTCGTCCTTCTGCTAATGGTATAGAAGTGGCTGCTGCATAAAAGCAGGAAGGCAGCAGCTCTTTCAAGGAGAATATCTAGTGTGGTACCAAGGGGTTGAGAGGCTGGATCCCCTGAGGCATACATTCTGGGAACTGACCTTTGGCACTTTTTCAAAATCTTCATTCACAGGTGTCTCACACCTGGAAGGGAATGGCTGTCTGGGAATTGTTTTGAAGGAGCTGGAGAAAGCTTTGCTTGGTGCGGCTGCTGCAGGAGGGTGTGCCCCGCAGCCACAACACGCCTGCTGCCCTCTCCAGTCCTGCCTCGCTGTCTCATGAGAGGAGGTTATCCTGGTGGAAATCTGATTCCTGAAAGAGCAAACTTTCCCTAAGTTCACTGAAATATGTATTTTCTGCTGGGGATTTTTGTTAGTTCAGGATTTACTTGTTGTAATTTTGAACCAGAAATCAGCTGTGGAATGCTAAGGTTTGGCTGTGTTTAGCCCCATTTTTTTTTTCTCTTAAATCTTGTGTTTTTTGAGATTTTTTATTAGGAAAATTTTACTTTTAATGAGTTATTTGAAAATTCAGAGTTTGCATATACATTTGCAGTTAATTGCCTATAGTTATTAAAAAAAAAAAAAAAAAAAAAGAAGGAAACTGGATATAGATACAGAACATAGTCGTTTTTAAGAGGAATAGTATAAATAGAGAAAAATTTGATCTTAAAAAACAGTGTTTCCAGGCAATTAAATACTAACTTCAGAGTTGGTAACCGCAAAACCAGTTAATGAGTGTACTGTACATGCTCCAACATTGTAAATGTTAGCCCTAATAAGGTGCAAGGAAATAGTTCAGCAACTGTAATGCATATAGGGAATGAGTTCCTGGCATGTAATAGTTTAAAAAATTGTCCTGTTTGCTGGGGTATGCATCAGTGTCAGTTTAGGGACAGTTAAAGGGCAGGGTAACAGGGTGAGAAATGACAGGTTGGTCTTCAAAGTGGAAAAATATTTGGCTTGCGTGGCCAAGAAGTGACACGATGGGACATTGTGAAAGCCTGACCTCAGCAAACTGAACAGCAGAGTTGGCATTGACCTTACAAGAGTACCAGGGTGTCGTTTGTGAGCCGCTGTCTGCTTTGATTCTTTTCTCAGTGGAGTAAAATTGGTTGAACTTGTCTTGTTCTCGTGTGTCTGTAAGCTGCTCACTTGCCTGTGGGAGTAATAAGTATTACAGCTTATGAATCAAATATAGTTTTGAAGGGTAAAATGCCATCTTTGTTGTCCTGGTTTTAGCAAGGCAGTGGACAAGAGGCTTGTTGTTGTTTTTCTGATGCATGAATCTTCAGAATCAATTAACTGTGCTCCTCTTTACATTCTTACATTGTTCATTGTATGTGGAGAGAGAGCTTGATCTCTTCCCCTTCCCAGAGGGCTATTGTTTTTTGTTGAGAAGGGTCCTGGGATCACAGTGGATGTGAGTCCATTTGTAATGTTTGGACTGCTTTCCTTTTTCAAACCTGGACATTGGTCAACTATATCTAAAGGTTTTCCATCTTTGAGAAAATGGTTTTTCACTCTTTGCAGCAGTTATCAGTTATATCAGTTCTGATGTTTTGCTCTGCTGGATATAAAATATGACCTGAAATGCTGCTATCTCCCGCTTCACTGTAAACAGTGTATTTTAGAGCTGTCGAGTCTGTGTATTTATGCTCCCATCCATGCTCTTTTATTTATCTTTATGACAAACCTTTGAAGTCCTGGCTAATAAATCAGGAATGCAGCAACTAGATTTGAAAAGTACAAATCTTGGCAATTTTGTTGATTCCATAATTTACCCAATATTTGGTTAATGCCAACAAAACTGCCTAACTCTGGATGTTTTTGAAGTCAGCTGATGCATCCTAAATATAAATCTATCTTTACAAAGACCAGGGGTAAAATACCTTAAATACCAAAGCTCCGCTCAGCATTTGTGTGATTGAACTATTAATCTCTCCCAGGCTTTTAGAGCGGTCAGAGTGGAAAAGCACAGTATCACTACCATCCCCAAAGTTTGATGCTGAGTTTTCACTCAATGTGCTTAAAATGTTAGATGCTTTGCAAATAATTTAAACGAAGTTAGGAGATCTGAATGCTGAGCAGGTGCCTTAATAGCTTCCTGTAAAGCTTGTAATTTAAAATACACCTTCTGTTATCTGCTGCGCTGACCTTCGGGGCACACTGCAAAGCCTCATTTCTTGTCAGGGCCATGGGTGGTAAGTGGATGTGTCTGCTGAATAGAAGACGTGTGTCTCGCATGCATACCTGTGCACATTGCTCTTTCACAAGCACATTGGCACTGCCTAGCTTTATGCATGCTGTTAGTCACAGGGCTTGGACTTAAGCACATTCCTTAGCGATTCTTGGAACAGCGTTTGAATTGTTGTTGCAGTTTATGTGAATGCTTTTAGGTGGTTATGATGCATACATGTAAGCACCGGAATAAAAGCAATTAAAGAGGTAATCTTCGCTTTCCTGCTGCATTGCTTCCTGGTGAGCTGAGAAAAAATCTCTTTCTATGACTTGAAGGCAGTGAAAGAAAGATCAGCCAATGGATAACAATAAATACAGAGAAATACTCTGTAAAATGCAGGCTCTGTTTTTTTTAAAGCAACATTGTAGCCAAGTTGAGTCTTGTGCTAAGGTGGCGGTATTTTCAGTGATTGGGTTCAGGTATGTGTTGGTTTCCTGTTAAGAGTGTGATGTCTGTGGCAATACTTGCATGTCTCATGTTTGAATTAAAATTAACCGAGGGCTTAATGTTCTGTCCATCCTCAATTGGTTATGACCTGGAAAGCATCCAATGTTTCTGTTGTCTTAAGAAGTGATAAATCAGTTGATGGCATTCTTAACCCTGTGAAGAGAAGATCAGCTGGAGAGGTATCAAAGCCTGGAGAGCACATAGCTTGTATGGGTGAAGACCACAGGCAGGCAAGGTTGGATGCCCATGATTATAACCATTGGCAGCCACAAGATTAGAAGATAACTGAATAAAAGAGCACATACTTTTTTTTGGAGATGGCTTCCGTGGTGGCAGAGGCTCTCAATTATTGCATTTGATTTCTAGAATCTGCTGTGTTTGTAGCCCCAGAGAGGAGGGTCAGGTGCTTAGGTAGCTTTGAGCACAGGGGGAGGTTCAGTCCAATACTGAAATATTTTGCAAAGGACTAAAGCTACAAGTATCTGAACTCTATTGGCATGGGCTGCCTGACCGGGTAGTTGAAAGATGCTACATTGCTTCCCTAGGTGAGCTGGTAAAGGGCCTGCCCAGGCTGCGTACCCCTTAGGGAGTTATCTGCTGAAATTCTGGCGTCGTCCAATGTTGTTTTCTTCTGCAAAACCGTAATCCCAACAGGGCATGGAAAAAGAGGTGGAAGTCAAGTGACGCTGGCAAGTTCTGCTTCATTAACCACCTGAAACAGGGGAAGGAGAGTTGGAACTCAGACATTTGCCAGGTGCCCTAGGGGATAGGAATCTTGCTTGAAAGAGTTATGCTGATTTATTACTCACTAATTTTCCAGCTCTTCCTGGCATTTCTTCCTTTCCCACATACCAGCAGAATTCTCTTTGTTTTAAACCCTGCAATTCTAGAAAGAAACCCTGCATTCAGTAAAGAAGTATTATCTCTAATGATCACCCAGGAGAAGTCATCAACTTTTCCCGCATTTCAGGGTGAGGACTTGGGTGGTGTCATTTAACTTTTGAGGAGGAATCCCTGGGTAATTGAAAAAGGCTCTCTTCACTACTGACTGCACCTGGAACAAGCAGAAACAATGGCAATTAGTGACTGGTGTGCAGTTGTGTGTGGTAATGACTATTTGTCCATGCTTTTTACCTGCATTTTTATCAACAGGAAAACAGTGCAGTGACATTTCCAATGAGTGCCCAAAACCACGGGAACAGATTGCCATCTGGACCGAACTGGTAGTCCAGTTTATCTCATTTTCATCCCTGGCAGCTGCTGAACCTGAAGCTAAAGATTTTTTTTTTCTCTTTTTAAGCATCAAGACATTCAATAAGAAATTGAATTATTTCATCCCTAATTTTGGCAAATATCCAACGTTTGTCAGTGTTGCTTTCCTGCAGATGGTGTAGCCAGGACCCAGTTTTATCTCAGTTGCAACAGCAAGTTTTTTGCGTGTCATTTTAGTAAAACATCAACAATTTGTACTAACAACCTCCTAGGGGAGGGCTGAAGATTGCTTTGAATATTTGTTATGATGGAATCAAAAATGGATGATTAAACATAGAGCACTGCATCTAATTTTACTCAGTCAACAGTTCCATCCTGAGAAATCATTGCAGACATCTTCTGCCCTTGCGTTTTGATGTTGCAACAAGTTTGCTTATAAGTATAAATAGTGGCCTTGAGGCAATTTGAGATAACTTACACTCTGCCTCTCTGTGTTGCAGCTTTTGGAATAATTTGCTTTTGGGGATTTTGGGGAGTTGTAATATTACTTCTTTAATGCTGCAGTTGAATGAAACGCATTTTCTTGACAGACAGTCGAGGAATTACAGAAACAGGGAAGTTAGTGGCTTGGGAGCGTTCAAGTGTCAAAGTCTTAATGGATTTTCTTCATTTTAGAGATTTAATCACCATGCAGTAGGCATGTCATTGATTTTTAAGCATATTTCATTATTGACTCCAATTGGGAGTTAATTTAAAAAAATCAATGGCATGATATGGCCATGTGTCTTTCTACTATTTTCTGCAATTTGTACAGTGCCGTGGATTGGGCATTGGGTTGTATTAATTCTGTGAAGTGGTCTTGGGCATGGTTTATATGGAAAATGCTCAACTGCCTGAAGTCAATTCATAATTTTTGAGTGTGTGAAAAATAGAAAAAAGGTAACTGGAGATGAAGGCGCATGGTCTGAAGAAAGTGCCTGCTGATAGACACGGCAGGCTGAGGGAAGTGAAATGGCTTATGACTGCTGACGGAAAGGTGGTGGGGAAATTGGTGAAGAGTCTGTCCTTCACCCGCAGCGGTCTGCTGCTAAATTTGGTGCACAAAAGATCAGTGCAATTTTAGGATCTCAACAAAAGCCCTTTTGGTCTCTTTTCATCACCAGTTATCAATCTCTCGAGAACTGCAATATTTGTATTTTTCCCTGATTTCTCCATATGTGGATGTCTGCCACTATTTCTGACACCAGCAGAGGTTTTAGAGATGAAAATAAAAATCAACTGTTTAGTTCATTCACTTCAAAGTTACTGTTGCCATTTTGGGTAGCAAATTGAGAGAGCAAAGCAGATTTTTCAGTGTGTATAGCTTTTCTTGGACCAGTGAAATAGGGAAATAGAGATTGATATCAAAGAAGTGTTGAGTAAGAGAGAAAGTTTTGATCAAATCATTTTGGGTAGAGGATGGTTTGGTACAAAATAGCCAAGAGAAGGAGTCTGATGACAGATGATTAGAAGTAGATAGAGAGATTTATCCTTAGGGTGGGAGGAGGGAGTGGATGTAGGAAATGGTGTAGAGGTTTCACTGCAGCTTGAGAAAAGGAAGGGTGGGGAAGATAACAGACAATAATTTACAGCAATGATTTATATCACAAAATAATGTTTTGATCTGGGTTTCCAGGACGTAATGACTGGAAATGACCGCTTTACTTTGTTATAAATAGAGATATGTTAATACAGAAAAGTACAAAAGAATCAGAAAACTACCCAGAATTAATGCAAAATAAATAAATTAATAAATTCTGGCAAGTGACTGTACTAGTGTTGTTGGGATGGGGGTCAGAAATAGGAAAAAATAATAAAACTTTGATCTGTGTGGCTTCTGCAGACTGAGTAGATTAATGGCAGAGGAGAGCTTATTTTGGGGGTTTTGACATTCTAGCAACAAAAACTATGTTAATTTATCACCTTGCAATGCCCAGTGGTTAATACAGCATCATCTAGTCTGGTTTGGGGAGCAACATAAGATATAGTTGTATTGGGTACAACATAGCACGTTTGGATTTGTAAAATTTAGCTACCAAGTCTTATGTATTCACACAGGATAAGATTCAAGAACATATAGATACGTAGAGTTGCCACTAGCAACACCATAAAGGAGTTGTCTAAAACCTGCCACCTGTCCATGAGACGTCTGCTTCAGCTGTAACAGATTTGTAGGAAACTGCAAATGCCTACCTGACATTTGCCGTGTGCAGTCCAGGAACTGATGCCTCATTAATTCCTCCTGGGACTTTGCTGTCCATGACAGTTTTGAGTTGCTGTAAACAACATGCTGCAAAATTTGCTCGTCATATTTAACTGTCAGAAAACTTTCTTCTGTAGCCTTTCGTGCTTGTGCTACAGCAGCGTGCAGCGGAGGGCTTACTGGCACTTGTATCTAGCTAAGTTTTCATAAGAGGTCATTATTTTATAATCACATCTGAAATGAAGGGTGATAAATTTTGCAAACTCCGTCGTTGCCAGCTGTCCTAAATCCTGTAGCTAATTCACATTATTCGTCTTCAAGCCATAAGTCAGAACCATCATCCTGGTGCCCTGTTACAAACTTACTGCAGATTTTCTTCTAAAAGTGACAACAACTAGTGTTTCTCAGAGTTTAATAATAAAACTGGGCATTAATGAACAGTTCATCCCAAATATTTCAAGTGACTGCTTGTATAATATTTACAAGTCACTGGTTTTATTTGCCTTGAAAATGACCATGCAATTTGTTTGAATACCATGTATAAATGTTGGTTAGAATGCCAAGAATAAATGCGGTTTTCTCTGGTTTTTCAGGCTGAAGTGATGCTACAGCAGAGATACTTAATCTCCTTTTAGCATTTATCATAAAGTGCAGAGCTTCTTGGAGAGTAATTTTGTGCTGTAATTGTTCACAACAGACTTAAGTTGTTTTATGAATCGTTCAAGCAGTTTAGGGGAGTATGCTACCCAGGATTTAAGGAGTAATAACATCAGAACTCCCTGTTTCACAACTTTGACTGCAAGTGTTATATATTATGGTTGCCTTTTGGTAGAGTATATGCAGCACAGACAGGACATCATGAGAAAAATAAGACATCAGTCATTGGGAAAATTCTTCATAAAGACCCCTGTGAGGAACTTTCCTTTGTCTGAAAGCTGTTTTATTCTATTGGGCTTTTCTCCTCAAGGATGTAATGAGGGTAAGACATGAATTTATAGAATACTGCCTGCTGCCTTATGGGGTGGCCCTGTTTCCCCAGGTACTTTTTCCAATGCTGGGGAAGCTTCTCTCTGGTGAACAAGATCAAGGACCTGCCCTGACTCTGAAGCTCTCCAAGGGAATATCCATCCTGGTACACGTTGCTGAAAGAGATTTCAGGTGCCTAAAATTAGCCATGGTGAACGCTCAGCTCCTGAGATCCTACTACCTGTGTAGGTTCATGTACTTGAAAGCTTGACCTGTTCTAAAACCCAGTAAGCCATGTCTGTGGCTCCTTGCAATGGAGGCAGAAAACAGCCATACTGATTGGCGTAAAACAGCATGTTTCAAACTGCTGTGCTAACTCATTTTCCCTAGTTTTCCTAGAAACCTGGCAATGACATGGTATGCTTATTACTACAGTGATAGTATGCATGAGTTGTCATGATCATTTTTGGAATATCTTGGTAACTAATTATTTTAAATGACAGTTTTTTTTTTTGTTAGGTGTGCAAACTGAGTAAACTGTCGGCAGCTTTGTTGCTGTGTGTACTGTAACAGGTTAAGGACAGCCCATTTGTCGAGTGCAGAAGTGTTGGGAAGAGAATTGCTAAGAGCTACATCCAGAGTACTAGCAGGCTTCCAGCAGAAATAGATATATTGATATACTTGGGAATTCAGGTGGCTCTCAGGAGCAATTACCTAGCCTGGTTACCCAAGCTCTTGGTTTTGAACGCTGGCCAAAGTGTAATTAGCTGTAATTAATGTGAGGGAAGTGTCAGAAACGGGGAAAGCAGCTCAACAGCGAGGAGAAGGGAGCCTGTGCCTCCCCAGGGGAGCAGTGAGGTTTTGGGTTAGTGGTGGGCATGCGCATCTTTGAAGGCTGTGAAATGGAGCAATCACTCATCTACGTGGTAGGTCTTTCTGTTTTGCATATATAACTTCCTCGGGGCTTCCTGGCTCGGGAGGAGCCAGTGCATCTCATTGAAATGCTAGCACCAGAATTATGTCTGAACTTTCTTTGGGCCAGAAGAATCCTCCTGAGTCTTCAGATCTGCGTTTTGCAGCTTTTAGCACCCTGTTTTCCAAATGGGTTGTGTATGGGGCACTCACATTATATTTTTTTATGAACCAGCCCTTTCCTTCTGTATTTTCCACCTGTGCTTCTCTTGTATGACATTTTCCTCACTGTTAATTTTCTAGAGCAGATACTCATTCTATATAACTGCGTCTCTGATAAGCATAATACCAGAAACTTTTCACTTTAAATTGTTTATGGACACAAAGGTAAAGAGCTGAAGTGGATTTGTGACCCCTTCTGTATGAAGCAATCTGTAGAATGACATGATGATTTTGAAAAAATCAGTCATCTCTGTGGGTATCGGTAATACAAAAAGCACATTTAATAAGTTTTTCAGGAGCTGCTTTATTACCTTATCATTGTTCCTAGTGGCAGGGTACTGTAATGGACTGAGCATATAAAACACCCTCGGGAACTCCTGTGATTAAATTGAATTTCTGATAATGATTTGCACTGTGAACTTAAGAGAATCATTTAAAGCCCACCTGTGAACCTTTACTTCCATTTTGGAACAGCTATTTCACAGAATCATCACTGAAGCAATGTGATGACTCCAGTGAGCAGATGCTTGCAGCCTGGACCTTAATCCATTTCTGCTTGCTTCTATAAAAAGAAATGGGGTGTTTGCCTGTCTCACAAATTATTGTGAGGATTGATTGTTTGATGTTTAAGATCTGTTAAACACAATTTTTCATGGAGGAAGAACAAGGGAAAAGGCTAATTGCAATTGCTCTTTTTTTTTTTTTTTTTTTGAAAGATAGCGCAAGGGGGNTTTTTTTTTTTGAAAGATAATGCAAGTGGGCATCTGGGTTTTGGGTTTTTGGTTTGTTTTTTTTTTGTTGTTTGTAATTTTGCATTTTATTCTTTGTCCACTTCAATTGTGGCAGCATATATTTGGAATTAAGCATGCATGTTTCTAAATTCACTGGCAGAATATATACAAAATACATAGTCAGCAGGATGAAGCACATGTTGTATGTGTTCTGGCCTGGTGCCCTGCTAATTGTGAGAAGCAGGGAATGGCACACTGAAGACAGGTCGCTGCGTGAGACAGAAAGCCTGGAAGGGACAATAGAATCATCATAGAATGGCAGTACATGCAGTGAAAGATGCTTTGCACACTTTTCTTTTTTTCTTTTTAATTTCCTGGCATAACGTACACATCTGATAT
This sequence comes from Alectura lathami, assembly GCA_013399715.1. NCBI lineage: Eukaryota > Metazoa > Chordata > Aves > Galliformes > Megapodiidae > Alectura > Alectura lathami. Next base: position 501,305 of record VXAV01004428.1, read on the forward strand.
TGAAAATCTGATCCAGAACATTTTACAAACAAACCCCAGAGGCTGCATATATGCTAAGAAAGTACTTTACAGTTTGTTTATATCCCTTGCAGAAGGTTGGTATGATATAAATTACTGTTTGAGATAACTTATTTCTGTACTTGCTTTAGACATATGCTCATTTTAGAAAAAGAAACCTTAGAAAGTTTTGAGCAGAAACAACCATTGCTTCGCATTACTGACTTTTTCTCAGGCAGGCATAGTGATCAGCTCTCACCCTTAGGATATATGCAAAGATCTGTACGTAGATTTTGCTGGCTGAACTTGTGACTGAAGCTGAAAAGCTTCAAGCACCTAGTAGGTACAGAGGGTGCCATGTGTTCATGTTGACAGCCTCACATCATCTCTTTGGACTTTTACATTTTATCAGCTTTGTTGATGTTTAGTTCTTGCCAGGTGTGTTTTGAGATTTATGAGTTTGTCTCCTTGAAGTAGGAATCAGCTTGGACATTCCAACCACTCTGCCTGCAACAGTGCTTCAAGCAAATAACTCAGTGTTAGTAAACACCGAGTCCTAGCTAGTCNTTTCTTGTTTCACGATAACGGAGAGGGGATAAGCATTTAGTCTGAAGGGGCAAGAAGAACAGGTTGGAGATTTCTTGTTTCACGATAACGGAGAGGGGATAAGCATTTAGTCTGAAGGGGCAAGAAGAACAGGTTGGAGATTTCTTGTTTCACGATAACGGAGAGGGGATAAGCATTTAGTCTGAAGGGGCAAGAAGAACAGGTTGGAGATTTCTTGTTTCACGATAACGGAGAGGGGATAAGCATTTAGTCTGAAGGGGCAAGAAGAACAGGTTGGAGATTTCTTGTTTCACGTGAGTGAACTGGTCCAAGGGAGCCCCACTAAAGCTTGCACCTTCTTGTGCTGTGTGGTTGTCTCATTGTAGTCATGGCAGCTGAAAAAAAAGAAGTGAAGAATTGGCATTCCTGGTGACTCAGTCTGAACTGATCTTAAAGCTAAATTCAAGTTCATCCAACTAATAATTGTTACTGAGCAAAGTGTGTATGAAAGCAGCTTACAGTTCAGAAACAGATGTGTACAGGCTGTGGGCAGCCATAAAGGCAGATCAGAGACAGGTGCATGAAGGCCTTTGGGTAGGTGTCTGGGGGTTGCTCTCGATCTGAGTCAGTGCTGACCCGTGTCTTAAAACCACCCTCCGATAACATGGGTTTTGCTGCTACTTAGTTTACTTTTTACTGATGTTTAACTGTGAAAGTACAGTGAGGCAGTGTGACCTAGTACCTTAAATTTATGTTGCTGAAGGTTGAGCTGATGAAATCTCAGTTTCCCCCTGACCAGACTTGTGGAGTGTTTCATTGCTGCCCACATGTGAGCGTGTTGCTGGAACACCTTCCTCAGCTGTCTTCATGTGGGCTGAACATGCTCGCGCACTTTTCTGACCCTTTATGAAAGCACTGTTCCTAAAATCTGTGTCCTCCTCTGGAGTCTCACCAGTTTGCCTGGTGGTATCCTCTTTGTCCTCACCTGAGTCCGCATTGTTGTTGGGCAGGTGATAATGAGGGGCACGTTGCTCAGTAGCTACAAATGACACTCCTGGTAATTCATTTCGTAGCAGGTTGTTTCTCATCCTGAGTGGCAAACTTTTCATTGCACTATTTACTCATCTTGTATGTTAAACTCTTCAAATCCTGCTTTTGTGGTCTGACACTGTATTTGTATTTATGATTTGTTATTGCAGGAGAAGTGCATCTCTCTTGCCTTTGATTGCAGACTGCTTCTTCAATTCAGTGAGATTTGTTTTCTAGTTCATCCTCCAGAGCAATTGTCCTTCCTCCTGGTTTTGTTACCAGCCATTGTTATATGTGGATTTATTCCAACATGGATGGTATCAACAATCAAACATCAGAGCCAGTGATGCCTGTGTTGATAGATCTTCTGGTTTTGCCAGTAAATCAACAAATTGTTCCTGAGAGCAGTTTTTCAGATAACCCTGCACCTGTTCTGTTCTGCTTTCACACTAACCTACATTTCTGCAGCTTGCTTAGGAGACTGTCATGTGGAATATGTCAAGGGTGTGACTGAAGTCAAGATAGATCCCATCCACTGCTTTCTCTTCAGCTCACTTTAGACCTCTGTAGGAAATGAGGTTGGTTTGACAGCATTTGTTGTTCACAGTTCCATGTTGGCCATCTTCAGGTATTGCTATCCTCTGACTGTTTCCTTAAGGATGATTTTCTAGATTACTTTTCTGGCTAGATTTTCTAAATAGTAATCTTTCTGGTTTCTTTTATTACTCTGTAATTTCCTAAATACTCATTCTCTTTCTTTCATTTTTTTTCCACATCCTTACTTCCTAAAAGCCCTTTGGGATTTCTCTTACCATCCATGAATTCTCCAGGAGAGTGGTATATTCCTCTGGACTCTCTGGAATTATTTCATCAGGCTCTGTAGACAGTTCCTTTACTTAATTATGTTCAAATGCATTCCTTCTTACTATTTTTTCATCCTTTTTCTCTGTTGTTGAAATTAATTATGCTAGGGGTTTGATCTTAATGGAACATTTTTGTGAAGTGTGAAACAAAAAAGCATTGAATGCATCAGTCATCTCCATTTATCCATTACCTTAGTATTTGTAAGGAAAGGATCTTTCCTTTCTTTCTTTTTATTGCTCCTAATGTATTTAGAAGCTCTTCTCTTACTGCATCTTTTCTTACGGCAGTTTGTATCCTCACACCAGAGTGTTGTAAAATCACTGTCAGGCTAATAACACATTAGTTTAGTAACTGTAACCAAACAGTAGCCATTGCTTATTCTGCATGATAATCCTGAAAACCTGGAATAGATACTTACAGGTTGCTCTCTACCTCTCTGTTATTTGTTGGCTTGGTATTTTTTTCTGGCCTACAAGTATGCTAGAAAACTTGCAACTTTGGCAGTGTTAATTCTGCAGAAAACTCTGGCTGGATTAAGCTCTGCATGCTTTGAGGGTGGCCATCAGCTGTACTCGTGCACACTCCGTTGAGGACCTGGAGCGTAACCGCATGTCTGTTCTTCTCTGTGGTGCTGCAGTTGTGAACGTCTCTGGGCCACCCTTTCCACCCTTCCTTTGGGATCATCACCTCTTTGCTTTGCCAACTTGCTACTTGATACAGGGAAATTATCTCAGTTTCATTTAGGAGGTGGTGAGGGAAT
>VXAV01004428.1:511891-541274 GCA_013399715.1 Alectura lathami
GTTGAAAACTGAGCAGAAGGGGGCCATCTGACCTGCTAGTTCCACATAAGATGTAAGCCTACATGACCAGCAGTAAGCAATTCTAAATTATTTGTGAGGAAATAATCTGCAATTGTTATCCAGGAGGATAAAGCAGATTAGCTTTCAGGTAAGAGTATTTTGTTTCAGAGATTGCATTCTTCAATATTAAGAAAATAGAGCAAACACAGCTTTTCTGGCTATATATGTTATATCTGGACATGCAGACGGAAACCATGCGTCACTTTATTTACAGTTTCATTTCATTGCAGTGTATTTGTTCTTATATCCTAAAATGCAAAGCAGAGAAATGATCAAATCCAGCAAAACAAGATTTCCATAGTGCATTGTCGAATGTCACAGATACAAATCATTTGTAAATTAACTGTGAACAGAAGACCCTGTGGTACCCTGCTAGACTGGCCCACCAGGTAGGTCATCCCTCTTTTAAACCAGGCACATAGCTGGAAGACCCTGGGGTTTCCGCAGCAAAGCATTCGCTCATCACTGCATGCATTAGCCCACAACCATATTGGCAAAGATTGCACATCATCCTGGTGGTCAGCTTGTTACTGCCCAGAGCATAAGTGAGAGGACTGATATCCTATATGCCATCTTCATTTTGTGGTTTTGCAACTCAACTGCAGGTAGTAAATCCACCTGGTAGGTGAAGGAGAGTGTGTGCACTGACTAATGCATCATCAAAATTCATTGACACTCTGGCAAAGGAAGGTCTGCAACGTTTAACCATGTGGAAGTTAGACAGCAAGAACTTCACTGGGCTGTGATTCAAGGGATCTCTAGTGGTGTGTGTCTGCAGATGTACTTGTGTATTATACCTCTTTTCTGTACTGGACCCGTTGTTCTTCTGTCAGATCTTAATAACTTGGGTAGGTCTGTGAATGTACCATCATCTAGCCAGTTGCTTGCTGAAACCTTGCTCAAAGCATATGAAATATAGATGGAAGGGTGTTGGCAACAGAAAAATTAAATTAACAAAACTGTCCCGCTCAAAGCATTGTTACTGCTTATGATAGAGAAAGGGAAAAAGAATTAGCTCAGTAATTTGAGGATCAACCTCATTATTTAGGAAATCCAGTTGTCAAATCCTCAATAATAAATTTTGAATACAAGTTTTAGTATATACTCCTTAGCTGTCCTTCAGTTCTGTGCAATGATTTAGCTTCTTTCTCACAAGGAAGATCATTTACTAAATGTGTTCTGAATAATATGGAAACTGTGGTACATTACAGCTGGAAATGTTTTTCCCTTCAAACCGTTCAGTTACTGTATGTGACAGCTCCTCCATTTCTGTACCACAGTGGATCAGATATACCAAATCACTTCCAAGATAAAAGTACTTTCAATATGTTCATGATCTTTAAAAGGGCACAGTACAGATGTTCCTTAACTCCTTGACTGCCATTGGAAGAATCATATAAATGCTGATGTTACACAGCATGTTTAATGGAATATGATTGGCCTTCAGCTACAAGCACAGCAAGGGTTAACAAGGTCTGTTTCTTTCACACGTGCTCCAAGTCCCAGCTATTAACTTGGCGCAACCTAAGCTTCATAAAATAATGACAACATACTGCTGAACAAGCTTTGTTTATAACTTTCTCATCCTAATATTGCTCTTTAGCTGCAATTAGTAAATATAGAAAATTATGTGCTGCTAGTCACTTTCAAATTGATTTGAAGGAAAGATAAATTTTGAAAATCTATAAACAGATCTTCTAATTAGGCACCCTTAGCACAGACTTAGTGATGACATTTCTGGCTGTTGCCTCAACAATTCTGTAATTAATTATTACCAAAAAGAAAATTCACTTTGATTTCTAAATAAATGGAATAGCATAAATAAACCCCAAATTTAGTGGGTTTAGGCATAAAGATTTCCTGCTTTGATTCCTTCTTTGCTAAAGATGAGAGCATCAGTCTCAGACCACTAGCCAGAGAGGAAGGAACAGTTGATTTCAGTTGCCCTTGATTAGGCTTGTCTGCGTAGGATGGTTGTGTGCAGTGATTCAAGGTGGGATTTAACAGAATATTAGCTGCTCTGCTTTAACTCTCATGTGAACACACTTGATATGCACTAGGAGTGCAGTTATGCAATGTGGCCTGCTGGATTTTACAAGTGGAAACAGTGAGCTGGTTGACTTGAGGGACTTTGGTTTTCCTCCATTAGCCTGATGAGAGAGAGAAGCTCAGTTCTTGGAGATCTTTCTGTTTTGGGCTGACCCTTTGGTACCCCTGTAATGCCAAGCGAATGATGGGATCCAGATGAAGTGTCATATAGAAGGAAGGTACAAGGACAGTAACAACAGGAGAGATTTCATGGGATTAGGCTCCAGCTCATTCACTTGCATGAAGTAATTCCTAAATCTGTCAGAGGAGCGTGTTCAGGCAGGTGGCAGGCAGCCAGCTAGTGATGCTGCTGCTAGCACAGTCTGCACCAGCGCTTTCCTAATGACTTCTCAGTAAAACTTTCAGAAAACTTTTCCTCTATGGGAGCATCTTCTAGAAACAAAACACCAGGAGAGGCTCCTCTCCTGGGCTGGGGAGAGGGAAAGGAGCCTAATACTGCTGCAGGTGTGCAGGAGTGTTAGTAGACTGTGCTGTACAAACATAGTGAAACTATGCTGAGCAGGTGCCATAACAGCTTTGCAATGTATAGCTAGACAATGGCAAAGTTTTGTAGGGGGTATAAAATTAAACTGAAGAGAGGACACAGAACTCGGCATTCAGGTTCTCGTTATTGGTCCGTGGCAGCCCATCGTCCTCATGGACATCTCCCTATCATGCCTTGGTGGATGAACCAACATCAGTATAGCCAAGACACTGATGCTTAATTTCTAACAATTGCCTCATTCTCATTAAACTTCCAAAAGAATGGCTTTGAGGCTCTAAGACAAACATCCCAAATTTAAGGATGTGATTGAACTCCTTATCTCATTACAGTGCCAGAATGACTGTTCCAACAGCTAATAATGGCAGCTGTAATTTCTTCCTCATGGAAGCCTGCCTTGATTTCTTTCTTTTGCTGCTAAATGATAAAATAAGCTGAGAACAGCAAAAGAATTAATTGGGTCACTAATAAAGTGTCAGGCATAGTCTGCCTGTTAAAATCGAAGGTTAACAGTAGGAGCAATTGTGACAGAGGGGATCTAATGTCTAGAGATATGCGAAGTAATAAGATCGATTTTTATAGAATATGTTCACTGCCCATAAAATGCATTTTTAGGCTTATTAATATTTTTTTAGTTTATGGTGTTGCCAAACACAGGAGCTTACATGGTCTTTTACTCAGTAAGCATGCCATTTAAAATCATCAGATTAGAAAATGCAGTAATTACTATACTGGGATTGCAGCCATCTCTGGAGATTATTTTTGTTCAGATTCTGCAAAAGATAGTTTTTGTGTTATAAAAAGAGATGTTAATAAATATTGAATTAAGGCCCAAAACTTTTTGTATTGGAATCAGAAGTGAGCTTATTTGTGCAATGGTGCTTAGGAATTTATGTGGTTCATGTGATTGAAGAACCTGACACTCTGTAATATATTGCAGAGCTCCTATTTGGCATTGACTAATATCCCCATTTTATAGATGGGGAATGGAGTACAAAGAGATCAAGGTATGCTGACACTCCCAATGGGAGTTCAGTGTAGATAAAAGCTTTAGAGGAGCTATTTAGCCCTGAAAGTGTATGGAGGCTCTGCTTAGATTCCCTTACCCTGGTTTTCATCAAGGTAAATGAACCTTCATGCCAACATAGCTAGAACTGCTAGCTCATACACTTTGCTGGAATAAATTTGAAAATCTCATTCTTATATAGAAGAGCTACAGATCTTTTTCTTTCAGGAATGTTTAGCTTGTGACAGTGCTGGTAGAAGTACTGGGAATTATAAACAATGATTTTGAATATCTCTATGTAAATATATCCCTTTACCTATAAATATGTGCGTGTGTGTGTGCATGTGTGTGTTTGCAAAAAAAGAACTGATGATTTCCTAAAAAAGAGAAGACATTAAGAGTGAATGGCAGGTGAATTTTTAGAAGCTTTGAGCCTCTGAATGCTGGAGAAGAATTTATGAACTGTCCACATAATAGAAGTGTATTGTAGCGTAATATTTGAATTTTACTTTGCTGGATATCCTGTGCTGTTTGAAGATTGGCAGCAAATCTTTGAAGTTCTTATATTATCTGGACAGTGTATTCATATTAATTGGGTGAGACAGATCAGGTAATGGCCGAAAACATTCAAAGGAGGCATTCTTTGTAGCCTCAAGGTAAGTTTCTTCTAGGCTGAAAGCTTTTTGCATTTGTTATGTCAGACTTGTGGCTAGTTTGTCAGTTCATCTATTGTTGATATAAGATGGAGATCAGATGGTCTGCTTTGCAAGGGCGGGTGACCTGCTTTGATCAGGATCCCCAGAGTTTACAGTCAAGCCTGTGTTTCCACTTAAACAAAGCATTAGCTGTCCTGAGGAGTTTCCCTCTTGTTTATCGCATAGATAGCTCTTGGGGCTGCTGGTCCACCCTCTCCCTCTCCTGTCAAAAACTCAAGTTGGTGATTGAGAGTGAAGCCTTAATGTTTCATACCAAACCAACTTTTTCCAGCCTTTCCATTTTGTTTGAAAACTTCTCTTGAGCAGCAAAGAGAAAATTGTATATTTCTATTGGCAAAACTGACAGTTGTTGTCTTTAGACAAGAGACAATGTTGTTTCTCTTCTTCTACCAAGCTGTGAAATGAACTAAGAGAAAAATTCCCCAAACCCTTGCAAAGCAACACCCAGGTTCATGAAGGCACCTCCCATATTTTTGCATACTCAGAAATATCTGGTTTTTAGTAGTAAAGTGTTAGCTCACTAAAACTGAATGACTAGGATTACTGCCATAAAGTAAAGCACACATTTAAGTGTTTTCCTGGGTCAGGGACTACTCCTTCATCGTGTTCAAATTGGATCTCAAAACCTGTATGACTGCCAAGATGTTTCAATGTGTGCTCCAAATGTGCCAAGTTCTCAAACCTTTTCCATGCAAAAACAGAGAGGAAAGAAGGATGGCCCTTCATATGAGGAAAATTAGTTAAGGCACATAGCTTAAATACAAGGTCAGCGAATTGTAGCAGTCAGATGGGCTGCATCAAGAGGGGTGGCCAGCAAGGCAAGGGAGGGGATTGTCCCCCTCGTGAGTCCTCCACCTGCAGTACTGTGTCTAGGCCTGAGATCCCCAGCACAAGAAAGATGTGGAGCGGCTGGAGTGGGCCTAGAGGAGGCCACGGACATGCTCAGAGGCTGGAGCACCTCTACTACAAAGAGAGGTTGAGAGAGCTGGGCTCACTCAGCTTGGAGAAGAGAAGGCTCTGGGGAAACCTCATTGCAGCTTTCCAGTACCTAGAGGAAGCTTATAAACAGGACAGAGACCGACTTTTTACATGGTGTGACAGTGATAGGAGAAGGGGGAATGGTTTTAAAGTAAGAGAGGGGAGACTTAGGTTAGATGTTAGGAGGAAGTTTTTTACCCAGAGGGCGGTGAGGCCCTGGCCCAGGCTGCCCAGAGGAGCTGTGGGTGCCCCATCCCTGGAGGTGCTCAAGGCCAGGCTGGATGGGCCCTGGGCAGCCTGAAGTTGGGGTTGGGTGGGCTTTAAGATTCCTTCCAACCCAAGCCATTCTGTGGTTCTATGAATATCATCTGCTGCAGGCCAAAATGGTTTAGTGATAGCCCTGCTCCAGAAGGAGTAACTTTACCCCACTTCTTTAGTTTCTTTGTTTCTTTTTTTTAGTTTCTTTGTCGCTAAAAGTATGGTGAATGGGGCATGCTCTAATCCGGATGATGGAGATGTTGTTCTCAAGTGATGAGTTCTGATGTGTCCTCCAAGAGAAATGCAAAGGCCTTCTGCACTTTGGGTTAATAGAAGCTGTAATCCTGGTCAATCTCCCATAATGGTCTCAGCATCTTAGAGGGATCTGAAAAGAAAAAGAACTATACAAAAACATTTAATTAGCCTGTACAGATGGTAGTACACCAAATTAAGTTAGTGCAGGGGCTCTAAGACCATGTTAATCCCTCTGTAGCTCTGGCTAATAAAGTAAATTGGGCTGAAGATGTTGTAAAATCTTGTTTCTTCTAGGCTGAAAGCTTTTTGCATTCTGACAGCTTTTACATCGCAGATCAGAGTCAGAGATTTATTCCTGCTATGTGATGCTGTACTTTGTGAGCAGTCATTCAGAAGTCTATCTGATGTTTAAGGTACTATTAAAATATGAAGGAAGGGTGCATCTTAAAATTCAGTATGTTTAGGAACTGGAATTTTTATGTTAGCCTGGTATCTTTCAACCTTCAGATTCTCTCCATAGGTAAATTCCTATACAAGTTCATCTTGAAGTTGAACAAAGCTGTTGTGAATAACAGCTATTGCTAGAAGAGAGTTACGGTGCTTTACTCAAAGGTTGGCCTGTAGCATGATCAGTGTATTTTATAAGATTCTCATGCCACCTTCTTGGCCACTGTTTTCCACCTTTGTTCCAAAGTTCATCCAAATGCAGGCTGAGGTTCCAGCTGAAGTGTCACGGATGGTTGGTTTGGGCTGGTAGTGGGGGTTTTACTTGTCAGCTGGTCACACTGTGGTGTGTGGTGGCACCATATTATAGACTTTCTTGTAAAGTTTTGTGGGAGGAGTTGGTTGGGAGTACTTTTAGTAGTGAATCTTCAGCAAACCACCTGTAAAAGCAATTGCTTTGCAATCATCACAGTCAAAATGGAATAAAGATTTCCTTAAATACCTCATGCAAGTATTGTTTCTGTTACATAGACCAAAAAAAAAAAAAAAAAATTTGGCAATTAAAGTAATTGATTTTTTTTAATATGAAAATAAATGGTCAGACTTTTCTAAACTCTGTTTCTTCACACTGACTAATAGTTCTTTCAAAACACTGACCAAATTGTGATTCTTTCAAAGCTTCCTCATTTGACTTCATTTTCTACAGAGTTAATGTGAAAAATCGCACAAAAAAGCATACTTCAGAAATGTTAATGAAAGACTGATTGATAAGGAGTAAATGACTCCTATAGTAAAGGTATAGGTAGACTTCAATTCCATTCAGGACTGGATGGCTACTAAATAGTAGTAAATGGTGGAGGTTTTTTTTGCATTCTTAATGGGAGGTTATGGTCTCTAAATGCCAAGGATTCATAGCATGGACCTTGATCTTTGGTCTGTGTACAAAAGATAGAAAGCTCCATGTAAATGTTGTTGGCTAGTAATGAAAAAGTTGTCTAGAGTATGATTTCTCTTTGGAATACACAATAACCTGTATTCAAATACTCAGTTTTTTTAAATTACTCCGCTCTGATGTCACCTGTGTAGGAAATAGCTTAATTAGACCTTGTTCATTTAAGACCTGTAAATTTGAGCGTTGAGTAGATCAGTGCCCTGTGGATGATAAAGAAATCAGATGTTGAAGGACAGGGAAGTTTGTCATCTCTTCATTAGAGAAACATCAGAGGTCTGAGTTGAGAAGTGAACTTTCCTCCTGATCAGTGAAGTCCAGCTGTTGTTGCTTGACGGTGGGGACACATATTGTTAGGGGCAGAATTTGGAAAGGTGATTTCTGCTCTCAGGAAGGCATGACAAATGAGAATTACAGCATACCACATATTTAATTGCATTTGCCATGACGTCTAACAGATGCTGGGAGAAAATGGGATCAATAGTTTTGTGTCCCAAGGGAAGGTCAGCTCACACCAGATGTACCAGTTTTCTTCCCTCTTTTTATATCATAAAAAATGTGCTGTGAATTGATTTAAGTCTTACTTGAATCTCCCTAGAGAAGGTATATATGTGATAGTATTTTGGTTTCACTGACAATATAGGTACCATTCATTTACTCAGACTCATTCCACCATGCTTAATGAGGTAATCTTACTCTGAAAGAACAAGCCATTAAGAGTAAAGTTTGTATAGAGACGCATAACGCTTCTTAATGGGGTGTGTACTGTCTTTTGCTAGTAATCACTGGGGAGTTAAAAATATGAAAGAATGTGGTTTTGCCAGTTACACACCTTTTCTATGATTTATGCTATCAAAAATGCAAAGCTTAAGTTAAGCTTGACTAAAGGCTTAGGAACAGGAATGAGAATTGCTTATGTAGGGAATATAAGGTGTACTGTGATGTGTTCTGCAAAACATCATTACTGTGGCAGTAGAAGGAAAAATGTAAACTTTAGAAGAGACTCAAAGCTGATGGATGGTGTGTTATAAAGATAAATTTTGACACATGCCTATCTTTTGATCTCAAATAAAGCATCTACTCAATTCTGATTTTTTTTTTAATCCTTACTTTATAGGCATATTCCACACTAGATAGCTGAAGCTCTGTCTGAAAAATGGCAATGGTTTAAGAAAGGAGATAATTAATCTGTGTGTTCACCTTCAAAATTCAGAATGTTGAGAACTGGGGAAGTTGCTATCTCTCTGCTTAGATGTAAGTTAAATCTGCTGGATGCTGTCAAACATTTAATTTGATGAAAGAACCATGTTACAGATGGGCCTGTCGTTTTTGGATGCCACCTGGGAATTAAGTGTCATGTAAAGGTCAACTGTATTTGTAGAAATCTGTAGTCTCTTGGTGCTCAGAAAGAGATTTCCTGGAGAAACTGTTTATTAACTCTGTGGTGTGGTATGCAGCCTCATATTTTTGATCACAGAGAGCAAGTGGCTATCAAAGAGAGGGCATTGCAAGGTCATTAAATTCCTTTTCATGCTGAGTAATCATACCCTCTGTGGATAACCAGTTGCCCTGTTCCCTGTGTCTCACAGCAGGGTAAATTACAGAATCCCTACAGGTGCACTTACTGATTTTAGTGTTTCGCATCTGCAGGTCAATTATTCACTTACGGAAAATACAGTGTATGGAGTTAGTAGGTATTGGGCATGTGTTGCCTTTCATCTGGTATTGCCAAAAGTAAAGATGAGAAATCCTCTTTTTCTCTCCATTCTGAAAGAGTGACTATTTCTGAAGCATTTGGTCTTGTTTTCCTTAGTATCAATTAAAATATAAATGATGCTTGAAGATTCTGCTGAGAAATGTCTGTCACTTCGTGACCATCAGCCTTTAATGAGTTTTGATTAGTTATTTTTCTAATTATCGGTTCAAAAAGAATGATAAGAATTGAGTGCAACTTGTGAAATAGTAATAAATAATGTTCCCTTAGAGTTTTTAGAATGTGAACAGATAGAGTTGCGAGAGTTAGGTTGAGAGCTGCTGATGCTGATGGCTATCTGTGATCCAGTTGCTTTTGCCATAGGTGTTTCTTAATTCTATTTCTTAATTCTATTAAGAAAAATTGATGACCATAATTGCTATTGCTAGTTTACTTATCCAGATTAGAGCTTGAATAATGTTCACAGCAATATTGGGAATTTGATATTTTTAAGGTTTTCAATGTCTTTCCGGTCCCTCACAGAGTAAATCCTGGTGAACGAGGACTTCTTGTACCTTTCATGCAAGAAAAAGTTGGAGGTGATTCCTTGAAAAACCTTCTTTTTTGACTTCTACAACTCTAGCACAAGGGACATATGGTACAAGAGAGAAGCCAGCTACAAAAAGGGCAAAGTAGAGTTGGGTGAAGTTAGAAAGGGGAATTTAAAGGCAGCCGGCTTGAGCCACTGGGCACACTCAGCCTATCAGCCATATCCACCTCTGTTCTATTGCCAGGCTGTTGGAAGATTTGGCCTAAATCCATTGTGTCCTTTTTGTCTTGTAAGCATTTTTGTTATGCAAATTGAAGGTAGAACAGAGTAATGAGGAAAATTATCTTTGCAAAGTGATTATTATTGTTCATTTAATAGCGTTACAAAATCAACTCCCAGTTTTGGGCCTACAGCAGAAATTTTATTGACTGAATTATAGGTGTTCAACACCTGTCAAGCAGCGCCTTTCCCCATGAGCAGGCAAGAGACAGTCTAGAAAGACTATGTGATTCAGGGCTTTCCAGAGGGGATGTATTGTATGAGCTTCACACTCTTCTTAATGGCTTTATTGCTCCTTTCAGCAGACCTGGGGAGAAAGTTGTAAAGATGTTCACTTAATGTAATGAATAGTCATTAGCTGATGTTTCCATAAACACATCAGAGGGTGTTCTTTGAATGAATGCTTCCTATTGCAAAAACCCACCAGATCTCCCTCCTCCTCAATTTAGCATACAGAATGTTCAGGGAAAGAAAATTAGTTCCGGTGATCTACTTACCCAGCCAGAAACAAGTATAGCCCCTAAAGCACTCTAAAAATTAGTGTTTGCTGTTATAAATTATGTTTTCTACATTTTTTGGTTTATTTTTAGGAAAAATATATTTGAAACATCTTAAATTACTTTTGATAAGGTATATTTTTCCATACTGCAAGACACATTGAACAGCTTTTGTTGTTTGAAAGTGTTCTCATTTGGTTTAATGACAGCTTTCCCATGTTTTTCCACTCATAATCAGAACTGTTCAGAGTAATGGATTCCTCTGAGAAAGGACTGAAGTGCGGTTAATCTGACCTGTCTACCAAGAGTTCCTGGACTAGACTCATAATCTGACACAAACCAATTGACCTGGTATTACTCTGGGCTCATAAACTATTAATTATGCTGAAGCATTGTGAATAATTGAATAATAGACATGACTTCTAACAGTATGAAACTCAGTCATTATTTACCTTGGGATGGGGAGCTCTAACACTGCAGGAAGCTTTCTGGGCCTTTGCTATCCTCCCTGGTTTGTGGTTCACCAATGACACAAACATTATTTACAGAATTTAGTAAAGATGTGTCAAAGCTGCCGCTACCGCTGCCTCCTATTTGCTTTCTCCTTTTGTTGACACATCGAGCAAGATCTGGATTCTTGTCCAAAGGACTGTAAGTGTCAAAACATTACAGCCATGGGGAAAAAAAAAAAAAAAAAAAGTACTAGAAATGGCATCTTTTAGTTGTGATTTCTGCCTTCCATCAGCAAGGAATGATTCAATTTATTAAATGAGAGGATTCTGCTGAGCCAGTTAAGGTATAATTGAAATGGATTTTGACATAGACTGCTGCCTAAACAACCAGAGATTTCAGCAGGGATAGGACACAGCAAATATATCCCGTCTATACATCGTTTCAAGCACCTTGAGGTTTTATCTCATGGCTCCCGACTGTGTTTCCCTCTATGTTTGTGGTGGCTGGAACTGGTATGACTTGACTACATTCCTACTGTAAAAAAGAAAAGAAATCATGTGACACTCTAAAATACTGGAATAACAAAGTAAGTCACTTGTTGTTCTGCCAAGGTTCGTTGACTGGCTCCCATCTCCTCCTGCCTCTGTCACAGTTTTTCCTGTCATTGCCATTGCTAATGTGTAACTCAAGGAGTGAGCTGACTCAGCTGAAGCGTTGCGTGCTTGTGCCATAGGCTATGAAATGCTCAGTGAAGGGAATGATCCGGCAGGGAAGGTGGCCTGTGTGCATGCTCACCAAATCTCACTGCTGCCTGCATTTTGTATTGGTGCTTGATTACTGCACGGATCTGGAAGTCTTTTAAGCTTCATGTAGGTAAAGCAAATTAGGAATGTTTGAAAATGCTTTATATTTTTGTGTGCGTTTGGTACAGGGGATGAAGGTGACAGATTTGTTTTACATTTCTGTAAGCAGTAATAGCATTTCAAAAAGAATACAGCTAGAAATATCGCATGGCAAGATCCTGGCAAGAAAATGTAACTTGTGTCAGACGGATTTGTGTAGCATTCTTTTAATTGCTATCAGAGCCATGATATATAAAGCTTCAAAAGCATCTGGAAACATTTGGAGATGTTATCAACAGGAAAATGTTTAAAAGTAACATAAAATAAACACAGCTTTTTATTCCTCTCTGGTAGATTTTTCTAGGAGGATTAGGGTCTCCATTACATCAGCAAGCGAGCAGCTCTTGAGGTGTATTGTTAGCACATTATTGCTTCTACAGAACCATCTTTGGCAAATCTTTTTTTTTTTATCATGATCTCAGTCTGATCCTATTCTGCTGATCCATGGCTCATGGATCATGGCTGATCTATGATCTCCAGTGAGATGCTTCTTTGTTACCTCTGTGGAAGCTCAGCATTCTTTCAGCAGCCTGGCCTTGGGGAATGTTGCTTTCCCTCTCCTGTTTGCTAATGGCGAATGGTTGCTGGATTTGGGTTGCAGGGTCAGGCCACCTGCCTGCAAGGAGGGAAACAGGGCCTTCAAAGGATTGAGGGGCAGGCTGTGCCCTGAATAAGACCATTAGGCAGGGAATCTTTCCTGAAAAAGTTCCTAGTGGACTCCCAAGCAGGATTGTAAAAAAAAATATATATATATATTCATTTCAGTGGAACCTCTTCAGAAAATCCCCAGACAAAGAGAACACTGAAATCTTGCAACTGGCAAGTTTGCTTCTTGCCCACTTCTCACAGTCCTTCCATAGCTCGTGTGGTAGCCCAGGGACAGCCGGCAGTGCCCGTATGAAGGCCACAGCTTAGCAGTGTCCTCACGGAGTGCTTTAGCCCTGTGGTCATGTGGTGAGCTCCCTGCTGGCTCCGGCATGACACATGGTGGCATGTCCCGACTGCCTGTTGTAGCAGGTCGTCAGCTCCCCCAGTGACCCCATCCGTCATTTGTACCCCCTGAAAAACAGCAGCGCTTTCCTCCCAAGCCAGTTGCAGATGTGATTATATTGTGTGAACACAGAACTTGACAGAGTGTATTACAATCTGCAGTTGTCTTGTTTTTATAATAATTAGCTATCTAATTGCGTGTCCAAGCCTAGTTGATGCATTTGCATTTGTAAGTAATTAGGATTTATTTGAAAGCATGCTGTTTTAATGTTTTGTCTCCATTTTCTGCAAATGAAATTACAGATAAATTTAATTTTGAAGTAATAAACTAGAAGAAAAAAATACATAAATGACAACACTGAACATATTGATCAATCCCAACTCACTCAGCACCAGCTTCTGTGAGCTATGACAGTGGAATAGTTTGCCTTAAATTCTGGGGTACTTGCCTGAGTAAGATTTACTCTCTCACGTAAAGGCTGGAAGCACGTTGTGGTCCCATTACAAATGCATCCGCATTGTAATAAACTTTCACACCCAAGTCCCAACTGCAAGTATGTACCTGCCTAATAATTTGTTTTACCAAAATTACGTCCCACAGTATCTGCCTTTTTGTCTAAATGCCAACAATCTTATTTATCTTTCTCTTGCCAGAATGTTCAGCAAAGTTCAGACAGAATAACAAATGACATCATTATCCTTCTAAATGAATATAAGGGAGAGAAAATAAAATTAAGAGTGAGGCAGGAAATTGTTAATATGTTTATAGAATTACCATTATTGCATTAACGAAAATAAGTTTTCTCCTACTTCTGTCTTTCCTTTGGACTGCAGTAGCCATTTGAGTCAAGCAGGATCGAGATATAAGTGGCTTTTCAAATTGTTTCTGTGCAATTGCAGACAGGTAGATGTTACATCACCTAGCAAGAGGATGAAGATGTGTATATTGTTATAAAGGCAAAATATTTTCAAAACTCAGTTATGACTTACAAATTCAGATGATCTGGTTAAAGCACTGGATGTAGAACGTACTGGGAGAATATTTTTTATTTTCTTCTTGTTGTTGGTCTGTTTCCCTGGGGACAAAAACAACATCTCAGGGAAAAAGACTTTGTGTCAGGGGTCCCTGGTGCTCTTCATAACAAGTTTCCTTCAGAAACCACTTTATCACCCCTGTGATTTTCCTGTTGTGCTGGAAAGACGGAATACGCAAGGTGCCCAGCTGCTGCAGTGTTCTCGGGCACTGGAGCCATGGGTGCACCCATGGCTGGTTGAGTGGATGCTTTCAGTTCTTAGAAGAGGATGGTTTTGTTTTTGTTTTAACAACATGAGGAGCGTATTTACTGAGTGAGTGCTTTTGGAGATGCACTGACTAGACAGAAAACTACTTCTTATATCCAAGAATGTGTCCAGCATGAAATACAGATGCTCCCTGACTGCACTCAGAATCAGAAGGCCAAAGCCTCTGAGGACCTTAGCACAGCTGAGGTGGCATTAAGCTGTCTCACTTGGTTAAACTCTGGCTTCTGAAAGGCTGTGGGATGGGAGGAAATTGTGGCCTGTCCCCCACCCCAGAGAGGCTGCGTGCCCAGTACAGCTGTGTCAGTGGGAGAGTATTTTTGCTGTGAGTCTGGAAAAGACCCTCTGAATCTCTAGCAAGATACTATAACTATGCTACCACTGTTTCTACTCCACTTTTGCTAGCTGCTACTTGTGTTATGTAAAAATATTTCCATTTATTTTTGTGTGACTTTGTACATGTGGTTAGACCTTATGGGATGCTTAAAATGTACGTTTTGAAAAGACTGCCTTTTGGCTTTGTGCAGCTTTTTTTTTTTTTTTTCCTTTTTTTTTTTTTTTTTTTTTTAACTGTGGGCAACATCAGCTGGGAAGCGGACTATTTATGAAATTATGTTGCCCACTGGCGGTGAAGGAAGAGGCAGATACAGTAAGTGGTTTATGTCATTGTGACAGCTTTCAAAGCAGCTCATTCCAACAATTTAGTCCAGGAGGAAAAAGCATTAGTGTGTGCCTGGAGGAATTTAACGCTACAAGACCTACATATAAGTTCATATTAGAAAAGATTACATACGTTGAACAGAAAGGCTGCAGATCTCAAGGGGCTTCAATTTCAATGCCAAGCCTCACAAAACAGGCACAATAAATGTGATATTGCACACGCCACACTGTAATTACAGAATTCAGAAGCCCCTACATAAAAAAAAAAATCATAAAAATGGCCCTTAATAATGTTTATTATGGTTGTAAAGCAGTAAAAAAAAAAAATTAAGGAACACCAATGTTAAGAACATTTCTCCAATGAGAATCCAGCTGCCTTCTGTAGTCCATGCTCTGGATTGCTGCAACTTCTGCGTATGCAGGAGGGAGATGAAGGAAGGTAGCATGGGCAGTTTACTTCATGCATTTCCCACCTTTTTGGTGATGACTGCTTTTATGGTGTTCCTTTGTATAGGTCTTTAAATGCAGTTGCATATGGTTTTAAAAGCAGAGACTGTGATGAGATGTCCATCCACTTGATGCCTTTTGCTACCCATCATGTCACTCTGTGCTTAATGAAGAGAGGAGCTGGTGGCAGAAGTCAGAGTTAACCCTGACTCGATGCAGCACCAGAGGCACTGCATCTGCAGCACCTTAGCATCTAAGGGATATCTGCTGGCAGAGAAGCATGGAGAGATGCTGCAGTGGCTCCATTTGGAGGAGAAGCCTGGACTGTTTTGGTGTCCCCAAATTTTGCCTGCCCATTTGTTTTCCCAACAAACTGCTCAAGCCAAGTTTTCACTCACGAGGCTCTTAACCTTCTTCATGGTCTTTGTGCCTGATTACTAGTCTACTCTTCTTCTCGTGCTTGTAGCCGTATTCCTCACCTGGCTGTAACGTGGCTCCCATCTCACCTGTTTGCCTTCTCCCCTCCCTGCCTGTATTTACCCATGGAGGGTTTACCTGTTTACCTGGTTATATAGAGTAAGAGCAGCCCCATCCTCAGAGCTGCTGTCTGGGCAAAATTTGCCTTCTCCCCTCCTCTTCGGCAGACTTATTTGTCATATGCCATTTTAGTTTTTCACATAGTTGAAAATAAGAGGCAAGTAAGATTGTTTTTTTGTTTTGTTTTGTTTTTGTTTTGTTTTTTTAAATGACTTATGTGCCAATGACTGACTCTGGATGAACCTTCTTCAGTAATTGACATTTTGGAGTAACATTCCTGGCAGAAAACTGATAAAACCACTGAGCAAAGCACGAGTTTGAAGCCTGGTGGTGTTCTGATGGTTCAGTGGATTCCCACTGCAATCCATCCTGCTTGATCTGGATTTGTAAATATCAGAGCAGTTAATGCTACCAAGGAGGGTATTGGCTATGTCCAAATGTAAAGCTGTAGAGTAAATATGAATGGGGATGTAATGTATAATGGGAATAATTTGTTTGGACTGAAGTGATCCTCTGCTATGTGTTAGATTAATTGGCAACATCTAGGTATATCCAAATTTGGATTTCAACGGAAATGAAAAAAGTAATTTTATTTAAATAAAAAAAAAAGTATGTTATGCCTTTGTACTTGCATCTGGCCTGTGATTGCTGATTTTTTTTTTTTTTTTTTTAATGTAAGAGAATAGTTGCCCTGTTCCAAGCAGAGGGTTTGTGGAAAACATTGCAATGGATGAACAATATTAGCAATTTGCTAACTATATATAATAAAGGAGGGAAGCATTTCAATGTATTCAATTCTGTGCAATTATGGAGTTGGCATAGCATTAAAATGAGTTCTTAATATTAAGCCATCAGTCACAGAAAATGATTACATGTAATATTATCATTTATCTGATTTTTAATTTGGTTTCAGACAAACTCTGTTACGCAAATATCCCTCTAACTATAAAAGCTGGACAGTCAGTGTAAGCCTGATGCTTACTGGGACTGAATGAATCCTAGGTGTTTGCTGACAATACAAAAGGTAGCATATTATGCAGTCACCAGGCAGGCAGAAAGAAAAATTGTCTTCAGAAGCCTTGAATTTTTCCAGCTTCTTTAACAGCTCACATAGGGTAGTAATGATATTTCAATTAGAAAAAATTACAGCTCCATGCCACTGCTCGAAGGGACCACTTCATAATATAAAAAGCAAGACTGCATTTTCTGTAATCGTTGCTTTTAAGAATTGGCTTGAACAAAGAATATCTTTCATTAGCTTTTATAGCTCTACATTGTGGCTGGGGAGAGTATCGTCCCACAAATCCCCTTTAGTGGGAACCTGCTGTAACTACCAGCTCAGAGACTAAAAATGTGTAGGTTTGGGGTGCTTTTGTGAAGACGCATTATTACTCCTTTCTTCTTTTCTATCTGAAATAAGAGTCATAGTGTAATTGAAAAACAAATATATTCATTACTAATATAAAAACGGATAGCATGCCATGCTAGTTAAGTCTTGCACTGTCTTGCAGATCCATCGCCAGGTTTAATCATGATTCATATTTAGTTTTTGTTGTGAAACTTGGAATATGCATACCATAAATAAGTGCACAGAAAATCTGGAAAATAGGATTTTTCCTTTTTCTTTCTTTGTAAGAAGTTAAACATTCACTGGTGTGGTCCGTATTTTGGGGCATATTCATTTTCGATAGGTCTTTCCCAGGATTTCCAAAAAAGAACTAGAACATTTCCTTTTCAGCTGAAGGAAGGCTCTGTGATGTCGTCTCTAGTGCTACATGAAAGTGGTTTACAGTGGGTGCAAAGCTGGGAAATAGGCTGACATGGCTGGCTCACATCAGACGCGCATGTGCTAGGGCAGGGGCTGTACTCAGGAGGTCCTTAGCTTGGACAGCCATCCGACGGTGCTAACTTATGGGGGAGGTGCCAGTTGTTTCGATGCCATCTCCAGCCCGCTGATCTCCAGCTGAGGACCTGAGCCTGTTGGCCATGTGTCGGCAGCTCCCTGGGGCTGAGACTCAGAACCAGGATTTGGAAAGGGGCTCAGTTAAACAGCCAGGGACTTGGCGCTCAGCACCTTGGGTTTGTGCTGCTCATTTGGGGGGCAATAGCATATGGTTATTCCCAGCTCTGCAGTAAATGTTGTCTGAAGAGCTAATGAGATGCAGTTGTTGTCTTTGTCCATGAATACTAAGTAGTTCTGTGACTGAGTAAATTGTTCTCAAGTTGGCTGAACAGTGATTTCTGTAGTCTCAATAACCCTGCAAAGCAAAAGACTTATCTATTGTGTCTTGCCGTTGTGCATTAAGGTAGGGCAGTCTTCAAGATCAAATCTCTCTTTCCGATCTTTTGGATCCCTGTCCAAAACATCTGTCGTTTTCACTAGAACAGCATCCAATGACTCCCCCTTTTCCTCCGAAGTAACAATAATTCCGTGGAGAATTAATGTATATGTGCAGAGAGCTTTATCTGGGGAGAGCAGCGGGAGATAGTGATTTGAGGAGAGGATAGCCCAGAAGGACAGGTAGTTTACTCGTATCGGACATCCAGAAAGCATGCTTTAATTTTCAAAATCATGCAACTGATGGCAGTTTGACACTTTTTTTTTCTATTGTGGATGAATATGATGACAAGGGTGTGTTTTGATTATCTGTTGTTAATATGGATAATACATAACCCGTGGATCTCACGTACTATTTGTATTTTTTGATGACCGATACAGTCCTGTTTCCCAGCTGTAATACAATCAGGGCACTAGTTCAGAACCTGCTGCTGTGTCCTCTTAATTAATGTACAATTTGAAATCTGGATGAGAGCAATGGATTAAATGAACACAGAATCAGTCAGGATAGATGTCAAACATCTATTTAGCAAAAAGACCCAATAGGCAGAAAAAAAAAAATTCAGCTCTATTTCAAGTGTTTTCCTGTATTATTTTCATCTTGTGAAGCAGTATGTGGGAAGAAAACACCTCAGCATTTGCCACAGCAACAGTAGCTGTACACTTAGCACACAGCAAAGCCTGCAATATTTCATAGATGTTTCAAGGGAAAACATTTTATCTTTTTTCCTATGCTGCCTCAGCATAATAGCAGTGCTTCCCATGTAGGTCAAGAGACTGTGATTCTGTTGGTCTCTTTACCCTAACATCAAAGTGTATAAGTGTTAGCTTATTTGAGTGCCAGTGGGGCTTTCTTTCTGACTTCTATCTTTTATTATTTGGGTGCAGAGAGGGTGAATGAAAGGTCTTGTTGAATGTAAATTGGAGCATACAAATTAAAAAGATACTTATTATAAAAAAGACACAACTAGTAGTACACTGTGTGCTAGCTATGTTAAGGAGCGTAACACAGTGCTTTCCACAGTAGATATCTTTTTTTTTTTTTCCCTTGTTTTCTCCCTGTGATTACACTTTACTCCCTCTCATGTCACTTCCACACCTTTTAGCCTCTCCTGACCTGCGTGACAGTAAAAGCACACTTAGCATCTGCAGTGCCCCCGTCTAAAGGATCAGTCACCCCAACGCAGACTTTCTTCGGGGTCTGTGCTGGCAAAGCTCACCATGATGCTTTTCCCCGGAGAAGTTTCCCCACTGCCAATCCAAACTTCTTAAGTCTAAGTAGCAGCTCTGGGCAGAGGGAAATGAGGAATGTCCTGAGTGGCGAGTGAGACTGGTGGGTAGGGACAAGCTAGCAGCTCTACCCTCTGTGTCCTACTCAGTCTCACTGAAACATTTTTGCATGTCAACACCTAAAATAATCTTGTGTATGCTTGCATGAAACAGCAGCATTAAAATTGAACTCATTCATTGTTGGTCAAGGTTCAGTCAATAAGATTGGAAGGAATTGTGATGATGGCCCAAAGGGTACATGGGTTGAAAACACATTGGCTTTGGTCTTTAGGCAGCATTGGTCAAATAGGTTTATTTCATCTACATCAGGCTCAGGCAGGACTTTTTTTAAAGGAAGAATATTGTGATGTTTTGTGAAATGTCAAGTGATCATTTTGTGAAAATCTCAGCTGAAGTTGAATATCAGTGGTTTAGCTGAGCTAAAAAATTAGAAAGAATCTTTGTCATAAATGTGTGTCCTGGTTCTGGCTAAGATGGAGTAAATTTTCTTCCCAGTAGCTGGTGTATGGTGCTGTGTTTTGGATTTAGGATGAGAATAATGTTGATTACACCGATATTTTAGTTGTTGCTGAGCAGTGCTTATACTAAGTCAAGGACATTTCAGCTTCTCATGCTGCCCTGCTAGCGAGGAGCTGGAGGCGCAAAAGGAGCTAGGAGGGGACAGAACCAGAACAGCTGACCCAAACTGGTCAAAGAGATGTCCCACACTGTATGGCATCACTTGAAGCTATACAACTGGGGGAGCTGGCTGAGGGTGCTGCTGCTGCTCAGGGACTGTCTGGGAATCCAGTCAGCTGATGGTGAGCAATTGCCTTGTGTATCACTTGCTTTGTATATTTTTTTATCTGTCCATATCTCAACCCATGAGTTTCGTTTTTTTTGTTTGTTTGTTTGTTTGTTTGTTTTTTTCCAATTATCTCCTCCATGCCACTTAGTGTGAGGTGAGCAAATAGAGGTGTAATGCTGAGCTGCCTACTAGCTTACACCACAACAGGGAGAAAAAAATAAATAATTCTCTGGGCCCAGATCTCTAATTTTCTGTAGAACCGCATCACAAAGCTTCCCTGAGAGCATCATTGCTCTGAACTTACAGTGACCCATACATCCATCTGTGCTCAGTGCTAAAGCCTGGGTAATGATAGTCAATAAATGAATTATTCCATGTGCGTAGCAATATGAAAATCAAAAGAATGTTATTTCAGTAGAATTAGGAAATTTGGTTTTGTGTGTTAATTCCACTTTTGGGACGCAGATATCCATGGCAATTTATGAAGAAATGATGCATATGTTGACAGTAGGTTTGAATGCAGTATGCTCAAGTCAGATTTTATTAAAGTTAATTACAAAATTCCTGCAAGCTCACCATGGAAAGCAGCAGTTCAATGCTCCTGGATACCCTGCTCTTCGCACCAGCCCTGGGCACTGATGGAGTTAAAGTTAATCTTTCCCATTCTCAAGCAAATTTACCATGAGGTCGTAGCAGCATGGAAGTGACACAGGAGTAAGGAGGCATTCAGGGTGGGTGGGAGAGGACAAGCTTCCTTAGTTCAGCTGTGCAGCTCTGTGACTTGTGTCCATAGCACACATGGTATTAAAACGTTGGCATTGTTCTCCTCTGTAGGCTGGGATAAATAATGGTGGAGAGAACTATTGCAGTACAAGTGCTCAGCATTATCAGGGGTGAACACGCCTTCATGTCCACAGCTACTGCTACACCTGTTTGCACACATTAGTTTTCTTCTGTTGGAATACACTGACATATTAATTCCCAGATAAATAATGAAATAAGTTAGTTCATTTGGTGGGGGAAAAAAAAGTCAACTCCCAAAATATGAGAAATGCCTAGTATCATCTTCAGCATCTGATTATACACCTTATTTAAAGTAGTGTATGTATGCATATAAGTAAATGTACATACAAACAAAATAATTTCATATATATCTTAATTATATTCATATTATATGTGTCTTCATGTAAGCATCTATGGTAAATGCTGGCTCAGGTGCAGGGAGCTCAGCTACACTGAAATTATTTGCAAATAATTTCAATTTCCTTGTGTATGAGAAAAACTCGTTCTCTCCCTCACAGTTGCTGCTTGCCATGCTTTTGTATTGACTTGCCTCTCATACCTTGAAACACTGGTGATAAAAACAAATGAGCAAGTAAAATACTCCATGAAATATTCTGCAGGAGGCTTGTCTCAGTGTAACGGCTTTCTGACCACTATAGATGCTTTTCGAGGGCCAGTGCTTGACATGCCCATCTTTGTCTGTTATTGTAAATTTTAATTTAGTGGATTTAATTTGTGTTGTTAAGTGGCAAGAATGTGTGTTATTGGAGTAATTACTGTAAAGCTATTTAATTATTGATTTCCCCAACATAGCAGGCTTGACATTTTACCAGATATAATGAAGGAAAAGATGCACATTAGCAGGATGGATATGGAACAAACAAGCATTTTCAACAGAGACTTAATTCATTTTAATAGATATACAGTAATTACCTAGGAAGTAAGACTGCTTTCTTCATTGTGACATTAATGATTCAGATGAGGTGACAGAGGGGTGATGTATAGGTATATTATGACTGTGTTTAGAACACCAGGGCTGGCTTATGAGAGTCTTGAGGACATCAGCTTTGGCTTTAAAGAAGCATAAAACCTTCAGATACACCCATCTTTTTGCTTTACCACTGAACATAGTTCTATAATAATACATATTTACTTTACCTCCATCCCTCTTGTCGTTTAGTGATTTCTGCATCTGAAGTGCACAGGAGAACAAGAATCGACTTTGCTTCTAGCTGGAGAGCATGGGACTGGGGAATGAGGCTGGTGTGATATAGCTCTATGGGATTTCAGGGATCCCCAGCCATTTTAAACTTGCTTTGTGGGCTAGTGAGCTGTCTTTTCACATAAGCACCTATATTATAGTTCGGTGATGATTCAGCCACAACTCTCCTGGACAAGATTAAAAAAAAAAAAAAAAAAAGGAAAAAAAAAAAAAAAAAAACCCTGTTCTCTCTCTCAGAAGAACAATCCAGAAGCAAACACAAAATGAAGTCTTTCTTCTCCTGGTGAGTCCTGTATCATAGTATATGAACATCCTGGGACTGCTAACTGAAGCCAGCATTAAGGAGAACTTGAATTACCAGAGCTGATCTCCCTGACATGGAGCCAGCCTGTTGGGACTGGGAACCCACAGCATAGCCTGGGTCAGCTCCAACCTCCGGTGCTGGGCTGGAGCAAAGCTGCCACAGTCCCATGGGCTTCTCTGCAGCGTCAGCATCTCCTGCTCCCTGACAGGGGGTCTTGTCACATGGGTTCCAGCATGGTCCCAAATTCATATAGTCCACTTTAAAAGCTGCAGGAGTGTGCTATGGGGAAGTTTGCTTGCTTTTGAAGCAGGTTATAGTCATGCCAATGGCCATAGATAAGAGCACAGAAGGATGCTCTAAGGGGTAAGTTTTATCTGGGATTTGAGAATTTTTTTATAATATAAGGATATGTTCATGTCCAGGGAGTGTAAAGGCACCTTCAGCTCCTGTGAGTTCCTGTACAGCTGATAGCATCACATAAAAGGCAAACCTAGGTGCTTGCAATATAGAAGAGAGCAGTACCATGGAGGCAGCACTTCTGATAGCTGTTGGTCATTGTCTGGTTCTAAAACACAAGTTTCTCCAAGCAGCCTTGGCTACAGGATTTTCCTGCCTGCTAAACAGCGCCTGCATCATGTGTGTTTAATCATAGGAATACCAAGTTTTGAAAGAGTTTTGTGTTGGGAAGTTGTGAGCATTCTGTTTTGTTTACCTAAAGTGACTAAGCTCTAGAAACTAAAGGGACATTACTGCATTGATATAACGCCATTCAGCAACAAGACTTCAAATGTTTTGTTTGGCAGAGGTGCCTCAGACTTCAGTCTGCCTCAGCTTGAATTTTACAGCTATGGAAAGAATGCAACCTGTACAGAGGCAAAGGGAATTGTGGTGGATAAATAGTGAAGTAAGGCAGCTGGTGCTGAGGCAGTGTTTCTGATCCCCTTCCTTCTGTTTGTCAGGTTGGCATCTGAGCACAGGTGCATGCGCAGAGCTCATTGCAAGGCCAGGCCATGTGGTACGCAGCCAAATGCGGGGAGCTGGCAGCAGATTGCAGCCTACTTTCAGATACACAAGTACAATTTCTGCTGGTGTTCAAAACTGCAGAGGTTAACATGAGGAAATGTGTAACAAGCAATGGTAGGATTGCTGGCTTCTGCCATTCATGTGAAAGTGAAATGGAAGATTTGCTGGCATCTGCAAAGGTTTAAGTCCTGGCTGAGGGAGGCCAATAGTGAAAGCTACTGGTAGTATATGGTGCAAAGCATAAAGAAGCTAAAGGCCAGGTTGTAACTAGGCAAGTTTTTCTGTATTCCTTCAAAGGCAACTCCCCAGACCGCATATCAGAGGGGGAAGGAGCAGCCTGCATGCAGCTGCCATGCGGTTTGCAGCCAGCACTCAGCAGGGAGCGCCCAGCAGAAGGTCTCCGCTTTGGACAGAGATCTCACCTTTTAAACTAAAGGGAAAATGCACTGAGCCAGCACAGCCTCTTGTGACAGCCGTTTTGCATGCATTACAGATGAAAAAGCTCAGTTTTTCCCTGCATCTGTCTTCCAGTGGATGAGTTCCCTGATGCTGCGCTCAGCGCCTGGGCTGGCCCTGCGGGGTGAGCAGGGCAGGGCCAGGAGGTGGACAGTGAGAGGCCAGGCCTTGCTTAACCCCACAACCAAACGTGAAAAATGGCCTTAGCGTCTTATCTAATACACGTTCATATTGTTCTACCATACTTTTTGTTAGGCTTATCTTACAAAGGGAACTGCTGCAGTGCTCAGTTCGGTATGGATGGCTGCGCAAAGTTCTTTGTGCCAGTGAAGCCTTGTCCTCTCAGTGGCACATCTGAGTATGTCAGTAACTTGCTAGGTGACTGAAACAGAGAACAGCTCAGCAGTAACTCCCATAATACATAGTCACATAATTGGCGGGTTCCTGAAGGAATGATGCTGATAACATGGAGGTCTGGTGGATAACAAAGAACAGAAATAAGCAGGACAGGGACTCAGCATTAGTCACAAGCCTGAAGTCAGGGAGCTTGTTGTGTCAGTATCCTGGCTTGTCAAACACAAAGTGACAAACAATAGTGTCCTTGGTATCATGTGCCTACGGAAAAGCTTTGTTCAGATCCCTTTCTCTAGTCATAAAGATTTAAAAATAATTACACTGGAGATTTCAGGTTGTACTTCTGCTAATGATGTGATGGTGTCGTACTGGATGCAGGAGTGACGTTGCTGGAATGGTGGCTGTGCTCTCTAACCTGAATTAGCTGACTGTTTGTTTTCCAACCTGTAATTATGAATTAGTAAAAATGAATAAACTCAATAGTAAATATTAGCATGTAAACAACAAAAGCGACATCCTTGGCTGCTACAAATCTGCTTAAATCTCTATCTGTATAGGTCTGCTGAGAAATTCTAAGGTGTTTTCTGGAATAGTTTTTCAAGAAAATCACCTTTAAAGAAGGAATTGGATAGACTCCTGATGCCCATTTAAGACTACAAGCTGTTTTTCCTTTGCTTCACTGCAGAGGAAGGAAGCTCAGAAGTGAGAATGAAATAATGCAAGTCCTTGTTTTTCAAATGCACTTCGTAAGTCAAAAGACAGAAAAATTCTCTCCTTCCCTTTAGATATTTAGATGATAAACTACAGAAAAAGAGACAATTTCCTGTTGAAGTAAAAAATCATCTTCCTGCAATAAAGATAGTTTAATTTTTATATGATGTACATGCTCATATGTATGTGTAGCACACATGTATTTTACATCTGTAATTATAAACTTTCAGAATACAATCCTATGTGGAGTTTGTATTACTTAATACCAAAGAACAACAGCCTTCAGAAATGTCTAATGCCCATTAGGTCGAGCCCTCCGTTATGTGGATCACTGTCGTGATCAGTGGAGGTATGAGGTATCATTCTACTTGAATCTGGTGGGCTGAATAAGATATAGTCCATTGGATTTGTGCTCAGCATGTGGTTCTTGGTCAAAGTGTGGGCCTATAGATACCATTTGACAAACTTCCTCTAATTTCAGTGAAACATAAATTGAAAAACTGTGTAATTACAAAAATACAAAATCTATTCATTAAATAACAGACATGTTCTGAATATGCATCTCTCTGAAGTAACTCTAGTTTTTATGAATACAGAAAAAAAAAAACATTTTGTTAATTCTACAGAACTTGATAAAATTATTACCCTACCTGCACCACATGCTTTGGGAAGTACTGGGGAAAGCCAAATGTCTTGTTCTTTGTGAATCCAAGTCTGCAGTATTCAAAAGAATTGAGAAGCAAGGAATCTAAAAGGCAATCTCTTGTTTCTTGCCATCTGTGTGGTGCCATTTTTTTGAAAAATTGTAACCTTTACTTAAATAGGAAACCAGTCTCAGCATGGTGGCTGAATTTCACACTGGTACTCAAGGTATTATGCTTTTTTGGAGAAATAATTCCGCATTTTAGGATGAAGATGTAAATATACTGCAAAAGTTTCCTCTATTTTGAAACTTTTTAGTTTTTCAAGAGCTAATCCTTGCATTTATAATGAGCAACCTTTACTGGATTCATTAGTGTTTCCTGAAACAGGAGCAGGTTTTGTAATGTACATTTGTGCATAATATACTGCATACTGAATTCCAGCTGTAGCTCCTGTAAATTGTTAACAAAAAGTCCATGAAAGAAAATATACAGAAACCATCTTGTGTAAGTAAGTATCTTCAGACTATTCTGAGATGCTGTTTACCTTTTACTTCACCCACCTTTGTGTCAGTGACCTCCCAGGCATGAAGGGCTAGAATCTCACAGTGCAATTTCCACAGTTAAAGATGTTTTTGTTTTTTTTTTCCAAAAAGATTCCTATTTAAACAAGCTATAGAAGATAAAATTTTAATTTTGTAGTTCATGCGTATTTATAGCATTATTGCCATTATTTCTATAGGCTAGCTTCTTGATGATTATAGAATCATAAAGGTTGGAAAAGAGATCTAAGAACATCTAGTCCAACTGTCAACACCACTATGCCCACTAAACCACGTCCCTGAGTGCCATATCTCCACATTTCTTGAACACCTCCAGGGAAGGAGGCTTCACCAGCTCCCTGGACAGCTACAAATTATTATTATTATTATTATTATTTTTTTTTAATTAGGGTAAAGATTGTATCCTTTACATGTTAATGTGTTTATGGCATAATGGATATATATGATGAAGAGAAAGGTACCCGCGCTCTCTTAAAATGTTGCATTATTTTGGACTTCTGATCCTGTTTTTTGCTGTTGTTTGGTTTTTTGGCCTCTATCCTGTACATTAAGTGTCAACAGGAAACATTTGAGTTTTGAAGGTTGAGGCTGGGGCTACTACAACTGTGCAACCTATTCTCATAACAAAATCTTGTCCACTTGCTTAAGTCTTAAAGATCCTCAGACTTGTTCCTTCCTTCCTTCCTCAGGAGGCAAGGGAATGTGTATGAAATAAGTAAGTAGTGTTCTTTGAGGAGACTTTTTCTGTGAGCCTTGTAATATTTTAAGCCTTACAGTTTTCAAATTCCACCCACAATGTTTTCATTAGAAGTTCTACTTGTTTTTTGAACTTCTGGTCATAAAACTGCGCCAGTTTGTTGTTGTTGTTGTTTTCTTGTTTATTTGTTTGTAATAGCTTAAAAATTATTTAAAGGGAAAGTAGGCAGTTGAATGGTTTGGACAGAAAATCTGGCAGAGGCAATGTAATGCACTTAAATGATTATTTACTGAGCAATCAAATATGCATTCTTAAAGTCTCAAAGAGCCTAAAAAAACCCTGACATTTTGAGGGTGACATATCTTCTTTCTGTTTTGACATTCGTCTGCATTATTGTACACTTGTTAGACTTGTGTATCTAAATCCCTCTTGTCAGATATTCCAGAATCTACTTACACTTTCACCCCAGGCTCGAGTTGCACCACTTTCAAAGCACTTAACACATTTCAAGTGCCTAAGTGCTAACAAAGTCTTCCCTCCATCACAGAAAGTGCTGCTATTAGAGCTCCCCAAAAGTACTTTTAGGCACTGAATGGACAATTAATAAACTTGAATGCTAATAATAATGAAATAATGTTGCTAAAAGCAAGGTAAGACTGAAAAGGCGCCTTTCATTAAATTCACTTAAAACACTTAAAATCCACTTCTATTTGTGGAAGTCACACCACATAAACTATCATGACCACGGAAGACAATGTTTTCAAAGCTACTGTACAATCTTTCTTGCTGTCTCCTAAACTTTTTCTCTTTTATGATTTCTGTCTGAGTTTTTAATCCATCCTTGTCTAGGTTTGCCCAGGAGATCACTTGTACTTCTTATCCTTGTGTGGTAAGAAGTGGGCTATCAACTTTCTCAAGTCTAAGCTTGTTTTAAGGGAGGAAGATCAGCTGATCTTCAGCCTTTCACTGCTCTTCCCCAGTGCTGGAGACGTGTTTTCTAGATAGCACATGCACACCCAAACTTTTCAGTGTTTTTCACGTTAGCACTGAGCACTCTCAATATAATGGCAGCTGAGAGTGTTTATCTACTGCAAAATCAAGCTGTTTGGACAGAATTCTGAAAATATTAAATTCTGTAATTAAGCATT
Source organism: Alectura lathami (assembly GCA_013399715.1). Lineage (NCBI taxonomy): Eukaryota > Metazoa > Chordata > Aves > Galliformes > Megapodiidae > Alectura > Alectura lathami. The sequence continues at coordinate 539,772 of VXAV01004428.1, forward strand.
CACTTACAGTCTGATGGTTTTAAAGGCCTTCATTGCTTAGCTCGGGAATATGCTAAAGTGCTCTCCTGAACTGGAGCCAAAATTGTTACCGAAAGATTCTTGCTCCTCTTGTCCCAGAGTCAGATGTTGAAATGTTCCCTGACTGACAGCATTTCAGTGATGTAATTGTATTGCTCAGCGTGCTGGTTAACCATACACACCGGTCAGGAGGTTACGTACACCTGAAGGATGCCATCTTCTTTCCTCCAAGAAAAATAGTGCTGTCTTGGAAACATACAGTAACCCAATACTGATTTGAAGAAGCGGAGCTAGACTTTCACAATACTTTTAGAAGTGACAGGCAGATTAGATAACCTTCTCAAGAGCTTGGTGATAAGGAGGGATACTTGTAACACAGTAACAAAAGGTTGCTTCAAGTGTTTGTTCAACACCCCAATTCAGCAGCCTTTAGATGTGCCTGCTAAATATTTGATTACTTTTACTTCCAATTTGTGCTTGTAGATGGAGTTTTGTTATGTGTTTGCTTTTGCATTTGTGATTTGTATTATTTGTACTATGGCAAGAATCCCTTTCAGTGAATCCACCAGGTCAGGGATGGTACAAAGGGACAAGATATAAAATCCTTTCCATTATTCATAAATGCAGCATACACAGGACCTAAATAGACACTCTACTTGAGAAATGAGAGATTTATATGGATGACCCCATTCATTAATCTTTCAGAACTTGTGAATATATTTGTCCCAGAGGGACTAACTCAAGATTTAATGTTTTCTTTATTTTATTTCATGTCATTATGTTCATTATGTGTTGTGCATCTCCATTGGAATGTAATTTGCTGTCAGTAAACTAATAACTCTTACTGAGACACCCCAGTGTAGGAACACAGTTTTTCACCAGTAAAGCCATATTATTTTCACTGATGTTAAAAATTGATACGAAACAGAAATAAAGACATGGCGAATCTGATTAAAAATTTGTTTATGGAAATCTGTGCTTACACTACTAAAACTCACACGCCTGTAAAGAATTGTCACAAAAACAGCTTGGAAAATGTATTCTATTAGCACCGCGGGTATATTTAACTTCAAACACCTGTGTTTCTCTTATTTATTAATTCTTCAATGTATTTTTTCCTTGACTGTAACTGCCATGTAAGCAACATTATATTCATTGCGTATGTTCTTAAGGTCTCACTGTAAACCATAGCAAGCAGGGAAATTTTAGAATTAAAAATAATTCTCATGCTGTGCTTAAGTGAGTCCCCTTTTATTTATGTTGGATACACACCAAGATGTTTCACTCATTTGCCACAGCAAATGAGAAGAGAATGGAGCTTTGATGGTGCTTTTAGCTGCTCTGTCAAGTAAACAGTGTTCTAGAGGAGTGAGTTACAGCTTGTGTTTTTGGCCCAGGTGTACGATGACAGCTGTATTTTTAAAGTCATTTAGTTCAACTTCATTGATGTCTGCTGGATCTCTTGGAAGAGCAAAATGCTGCTTG
>VXAV01004428.1:541426-561144 GCA_013399715.1 Alectura lathami
CTCACACGCCTGTAAAGAATTGTCACAAAAACAGCTTGGAAAATGTATTCTATTAGCACCGCGGGTATATTTAACTTCAAACACCTGTGTTTCTCTTATTTATTAATTCTTCAATATATTTTTTCCTTGACTGTAACTGCCATGTAAGCAACATTATATTCATTGCGTATGTTCTTAAGGTCTCACTGTAAACCATAGCAAGCAGGGAAATTTTAGAATTAAAAATAATTCTCATGCTGTGCTTAAGTGAGTCCCCNGATTTTTTACTTTTGATTTCAGTGTCAGGTTGGTATCATCAGTTACTCTCTTTGATATAAATATGTTTTGAAAGTCTGGGTAGGGAAGAATGCAGTCGATTCAGCGTAACCTTCTGCTATCATTCACAGAAGTAACTCAGATGTTGTTATAAGGTAGTCATTGCATTTCTGAGCTATATTTTCATGCAGCGCTTGTCCCAGTGGTGGATCTAGAGACTCGTAAAAGTGGCCTGAGGAGCACGTCCAGTGATTCCAGCTGCCCTTCTCTCTCTTCCTCAGAGAGAGGGCAAGGGGTTCAGCCTGACCCTGAGCCAAGTGTCCTTCAGGGCAGTTCAGACTTGGATCAACAAGGTTGCACAAGGAGCAGAATTTGGTGCTCCTCTTTGGAACAGAAAGAATCTGATGGTTTTGATTTGTAAACAGCAATGCTTTTTCTTTTCCACGACTAGAAAAGACCCTCAAAACTTCAAGACCCATTTCAACTTGCTTGCAAAACGGAAGGCTCTTCTGCTTGGATATTGTTAACAGATTACGCATGTTGCACATGTTTGGGCAGTCCTTCTCTGAACAAACCATGGGGTGAAACTTTTTAGGGTGAGATTTAACCAGCTCTGGGCAGCAGCCTTTGTTGCCACCATGTTCCCAGCCTTGGACTGCTTCAGTACTGCTTTGCTTTTGCCAGGGATGAGCAGAGGGCTTCATTCTGATATAGGGAGCTTCATTCTGATATGCTGAATAGGAGCATCAAGTTGGCAGTCTCAGAAACTTATCTCATGTTAAATGTATGTATAAGTATATATAAAAAATATATAGTTCCATTGCTGTTCAGTGCAGTGACCCAGGAGTGGTGGGAACAAGGCAGAGGTAGCTGGGACTGCTGTTGTGAGAAGGTTGAGTGCCAGCCCATCCCTTTGTTGTCTGTTCTTGCAGACGTTTGTACAGAATGAAAGCTGTCTGCTGTGAGCAAGTAGAACAAATGCTGCGTGAATTTAATTCATTCTGANATTCCAACTTAGAAATATGAGGTAAACGCAGAAATCATGCATTAATAAAATCTCTTTATGTTCCCAGCTGGCATGAGAAGTAACAGTTGTGGTTCACTGAAAATGACTTTGGGCCAACACTTTTGATGTGATTTTAGGTTTTATTTTCAGCCATGCAAGAACTCTCCTGTGATGCTTTCTTTTTAGTGTTTTATGAGCAGTTGATGTTTTTGTGTGTCACTGAAGAAGGAGTTAAATAAAATGTTTTTTTCTACTTTTTTTTTGTCAGAAAAAAAAAAAAAAGCATTAGAAAAACCGAGTCTATCGAAAAAATTAAGATCAAAAAAGTGCACATTTGCAAGTACCTATTTACACAGTAAGCAATGTTAGTGAATTATATTACAGTGAATGATTTGGTTTTATGTAGCAGCAAAATTTAGTGGTGAAGAAGTACCTTTTATTTCTGAGATATTTCCTTCCATGCTGAACAACAGCTTTGTTTCTGTTACCATTTCCCCTTCATTTGCCACCTTTTCATCTGTCCTGAGAGTGTGCATCCTTCCATTTCTTTTTTTCCTCCATCTTTTTCTGTCTGTGCATTTCTGCTTTCTCTTGTCTAACATCTTTATTTCTCCATTGTTTAAATATGTCCTCTTCTGAAAACCTGTCTGTACCATGAATTCCAGCAATTCCACGACTACCCTTCCTGCAAATTAACTTTGCCTAAGAGGAAGATCTGCTTTAAGCTGTACCTGAACAGTGGTGATATGTTTGTATTTTTAACAGAAACTATTATGCCTTGCCAATTTGCACCGCATTTTGCAAATGATCTGGTTTGTATTCAAGAATGTAGAAGAGAAGAGGTATATGATTAGTATGCAAATTGACCTCTGAAGTACAAAACTGTATAAGACTAGAGTCTCATTTTCAATAAATTGCCATATTTCCACTGGAAATACAGAACATTAGCCAGGAAAAGAGGCAGTTCTATGCTAAAGAGGGAATATCATCTAGCAATTAAAATGTTCAGTACCTCTATGTTTTGTAATTCAACATGATACATAAACTGTTCTTTTAATATATGGCAGAAAAAGACATTTGTTAGAATGTCTATTTTGTTTAACCTTATTGCTCCTGAAATAAATGATGTCATTATTTTCTTCTTTATTGTTAGAACACTGACATAGGCACTTAGTCAGAAGCTCTTTAAAGGCACAAGATGAAGTCCGTTGATTTCCACTGGTGTGGATTTCTTTTCTTCCTCCTGAACATGTAAGCTTTAATAAACTGGCATTTACATTGCCATCTTGCTAGCCTCCACAACTGAGCAAATACGGCTAATGATAGGGTAGTCCTTCCCAAATTAATTCTCACATGCTGTAATACTCATTTCTGAAGTAAGAGCCATTTGGGAGTCAAGGGTTGTTTTCTCCCCAGGCATTTCATTCTGCTGCTGCAGCCATTAATGCCACAGAGAGTTATTTGTCTTACTGACTGTCAAGTTAACCATCATTATTTGAAAACATTGTCTGACTTGAGCTGTAGGATATGTAGTACTTTCTTAAATATCTGTCTACAATCCTTTTGCACTATTTAACTAGAAAATGCAATCAGTGTATCAAAATCAGATTTCTTGTGGGGCAATCAATGAGTCATGCTTTTCCTGTACTTCAAGATATCATGACAGAGGGCAGGATTTTAAAAATAGCTCAGGACTGGTCTGCCTTTGCTGTCAGCAAAGCCAGTGATGAAACACCCATTTTTTTCAAGCACCTCCAGAAGTGCCACATATCTGAGCCAGTGCTGTTAATGAATGCCAGCAAGTTCCACCCAGAATAGTTATTCCTTGTGCTATTTTATTACTGAATGCACTAAGGGAGGACTTTTTCCCCAGCAAAGGAAATTCCAATATATGCAATTTGAAATCTCATGGGAAAGCGATTTACTGAGGGCGAGGGTGTACCTTCTTAAATTTAATAAAAGTGCACTGTGTTTAATTCACATTTGAAAACATAAGTTTTTATTTCTTGACGTATTGACTGACACTTGTTGACCTAATAACATTTGAAAAATGTGGCTTGAATTCTGTGAACATTTCTTGCTGTTTCATAAGGCTGGAACTTTTCCTATTTGTTGATTGCTGTTCTCTCCAGCTTTGCTCCAGACTTCTCACACAACCCTGGCAAGTTGCTTTATCTTTCTACATCATAAATTTTCCATATGTAAAATTGATAGAAAAATTCTTAGCCTACAGGGATGCTCGTGGCTTAGTTCATTACTGTGTGGAAAGCACTAAATAGAAAAAGGCACTACAAAAATTTAGAATATCACTATTGATATAGCTGCGAGTCTACTGGCATCCACTTACTATCGTCCAGAGGATGATCAGATTCACATCAAAGCCGCAGTGCAAATTTGAACAAATGTGATCTACATCTGGAGTGAGAACCGATGCATGTGTTGTGTTCCCCGAAGAAATATTTACTCAGCTGCGGAATAAGTATTGTTTTAGCAAACATCAAAATGATGGGAGTTTAAGACACTCAACTGGCAGTAATGTAATTAACTCACTCTTGATCAAATATTTCAGATGCTGGAATCAAGCTGATTACATCTGCAGTTCCAACTGAAGACAGTATGCTGGGAAATATCTTAGGGTCAATTTTTGGACTAGTGTTAAGTACCACAGAGTTGTTGATTTCGGTGGAGCCGTGCTGATTAACCGCAGATGAGGCTTTGGCCCATGGTCTTTCAGCTGGAAGCTAAATGAGAGTTGGGCTTTTAAGAAAATACAAGTATTGTAAAGTTGAGCTCAATCTTTAAAGTCAGAAAGATTGTACTTTTCACTGGCACTGAGAAAAAGATTTTGCAGAATGTACTGTCCTGGAGGAGAAATTGGGATTGTGAAGTGATAATGAAGTAGTGTGCCTGTGTGTCATTTTGTCCTCTAGCTGAAGTAGACTTTAATATATCTAGCAGGGTATACTGTTAATAACTTTCTGCATGTATTCATCATCTATATATATTGAGAGATTTGCTGCTTTAGTTGCTTTTAACAATTTTAGCACAACATGCTATCAATTATTGAGTGTATTATGTTTATCTTACAAGATGCACTTAATCTAATGCTAAACTATGCTAGAAGCTGATTTGATTGAGAGGGAAAATCTGCAAAATCTAACCAGGGCATCTCAGGCTCTAACCTGGGATCCCTGTTGTTTCAGACTCATTGGTGGGGAACGTGAGAAAGCAAAGCACAGATGACAAAATCCTGAATATGGTCAAGAATTTCTGCCACTTAGATGCTTGTAAAGAATTACTCAGACTGTTTTTTTTTTTTTTTAATGCTTTTTTTAAACAGCATTTGTTGAAAAATGTTGGTTAGGGAGCAATCACCGTGAATGATTTGAGCAGTAGCTTTGAGTACTTGACTTAGATGAAACTTTGTCGATGTAAAAGCCAAGTCCTGGCTTTATAATTTACTTGCACACTTGGTATTCAGTGTGAAAGCTTCAGACTTCCCGACCTTCTGGACTTTTGTTTTCAGAACATAAGAGCTTCAGAAATATCAATACAACATCTTGATTGTTTCATTGGGCTGGACTGCCTTCTCTCATCTTCCTGATTCAGTCTTTGGCTGTTCTTCCATATTCAGATTATTGATTTGTTTGTGCAACCATAATATTTTATAGTACTACTTCACACTATTAAAGGACTTTGTATCTCTTGAATATTAAGTGATTTACTCCAAACTCTATCAGATTGCTATTATGAGAGCTTGCAGGTAGAGCTGAAGGCTTGAGGACAATTTCCCCACCAGTGATTTAGTGGCAGAATCAAGGATCTCCTGCCTGTGTGCTCTGAATTGCATGCTTTGTTGCCCTTCACCATTTCAAGTGCTCTCCATTCTGCGTTTTGTTTTTTTTTGTGGTTTTTTTTTTTCACTTTTCCATTTCATTATGTATTTGCTGACTAGAAGGGCGTGCTGAGAACAAACACCTCAGCATTTTCTATTTCCTAGTATTTTATGATGCTATAGTATTTATCAGGTCCCTTCCAGTGGCAGGCCTTCCAGCTGACACCTCCTTAGTGTTCCCTTCTTTTCTAAGGAAAAAAGTGCGAAGGACTTCTTAACAGCTACAGAAGTGGCCCTTAGATGAAAAACAAAGGTGTTAATAGTCCATTTCGTTCTTTTATTCTTGTAAAGTATACTCCGGAATGCAGACCAGCTAGTAAAATAAACAGGCCCTGTGTACTTCGCCTGAGGATGTGATAACATCAAAGGGTAATTTACGGGTTTGTTTGCCAGGTGTCAGTTTGTTCACAGGGCTAATTGAAGTTGTGTGGGAATATATTTTGGTTCAACAGTGGAAGGATCAATGAATTGGTTTATTGTAAATTGCTGTCAACAGTTTAGCCTTTTGCAGCATGTAAGAGAGGGAGTCTGTGTGCAAAGGGGCATCAATGAGCACTGAAGATGCACGCAAGCTAGCTGTAGTGATAATTCTTTTAAAATGGATTCTGCTTGTGGTATGTTCTTTCAGTATTGACTCACAGTTCAGATATGGCACAGAAATGGGTAAAATAGGGGAAGCAGTGGCTTATGCTGCAGTGGTATCCTTCTCAGTGGCCCTGTGGGCCTGGGAATCATCTAGAAGTGTGGCTTTTCATTCCTTGGAGCATCCCAGGTTTTGGTTCTGTTGTGGCATTCGGCGGGGGATGAAAGAAGTTTGCTTGTGTCCAAGCCTCCCACTCTTTCCCTGTATCCGCTGTGCTGCCCGTGCCACTGCAGAGAGCTGTCACTGGCAGCGTGACAGCTGTCCCGTATACCTTGGGATGGTCAGGGAGGTTGTAGTGCCCCACCTGCCCTGTTCTGCTGCATGGGAAACTGTGGGTGTGGGTGTGATGCCCCACCGAGCAGGATGTAGGACTGACATCCTCACATCCATGTGTTGTGCTTGTGCATGCACAGGCTGTCTGTGAGGATACTTGCAGCTAGAGCTGTGGGTGCATGTGAGCATGGCAGACTTTCCCCTATTTTAAGAATACTTAGATGCACATAAATTATGTATTTCCTTTAATTGATGCATCATTTAATACATCTTTCAATATTTACTGTGTATTAATCTGTTGTTTTAATGCATTTCCAATCAAAGTATCTTCTACACTTGGTCTCTGGTGGCTACTCAGTGCATACACTGTATTTCCTGGAATGGATTAATTATTGAAATCTATTTCTCTTAATGCCTGCCTTTCCCTCCAGCTCTTTTGCCTACCGCACCAGCAGTAGGATTTGTTATTAGACCAAAACATATTGACCTTCTCATCATTGTGTTTTTGCATCTCCCTCCCTGATTACACCTAAGCACCACAGCTGGATATCCATATTCATGTTGCTCTACCACAGAAAAAAATAGTCCATCTGCATAGACTTAGCAGTACATTCCCACCTGAAAAATAGAGGTTTACCCCATCCATCAAACTGGGAATATGCTTTCTAATGCAAGATTATATCAGTAACACACACTGCAGCAGTGTTCTGGGTATGTCATTTTAACATCCTGGGGTGAATGCAGTGGAAAAAAAAAAAAAAAAAAAGAAAAAAAAAGAGAACAGAATCTGTGAGAATTAAGCAACACAAGCAGCCTTGTAATTCCTAGGAAATTAAGAATCAAAGAGATGAGGTGATATATATGGTCACACAATGAGCAGACAAAGAGAGTTGAAATGTTAAATTATGCCAACAGAATTTAATTAATGATAGGAGGAATGGATTGTCCTGATAAGGTGTTCACAGTACAAAATAAATAATGAAGTGCCTGTAATTAAATGCAGTGTTTAAAATGAAGTGACCTGCATTTCTTGTGCATTTCTTACCCTTGCACTAAGCATGAAAGATTCTGCCACTCCGCAATGTGCATGGAATGTCAGGAGAGAAGTCAGAAAAACAAAAGCCAGGTTGCCAGAGGGAAAGTTCCCACAAACTTTTGGGAAGTGGGAGCAGGTTTGCCAAATGAGCGCAAAGTAGGGGTCTGGGGGTCTGCAGCAGGAAGGGCTTGACACGTCCTGTGTTTCTCCTGCCACAATGGGGTGACACCATGGAGGGATGACAACTGCTGCTCACTGACTGTAGAACATTGGTGCAGACCAGAGATGGAAATGCAGCTACTTCTCTGGCTTCAAAAAAAAACCCCATGGAGCTCAGTGCAAAGCCTGGCTACCTCTGCTGGCTTATGTTGAGAGCTTCGGGTATATTGGCAAAATTTTCAATTGTCCGTGAGTGAATTAATGTGTAACCCCACTGACAGTGAGGCTAGGGTTGCTTGAGTGCTTCTGAAAGTATTATCCTGTAGCATTATCCTCACAGATCAAAACACCAAATTGGATATACTAGCTTAAACAAAATTACCACCACATGCCAATCTTTTATCAGTCCTTTTGCTCCAGGGCATCTTCTGTTGTGGTCAGAAGAAATCTTTCCTGTTTTCTCATGCTGTAAATTGTACAGTAAGGGTCAAAATCTGGTCTAGGGCTCACCGCTTTCATGGCTTCAGTTGAGTTGATTGGTACTTAAATTAATCTCCCTAGCAGCAAAATTTAATCTGACTTGTTTTGAAGCATCTGGCACTGACGAGGATAAAGACCTCGTGGTCTATGCCATGCAGCAATTCCTATGCTTCAGAACTGAAATGAGGTTCACATCCTTTGGGTGGGAGTCCATGGTCAATGGCCATTATTAGTGAGAACGCTGCTAAATGGAAAAAAAAAAAAAAAAAGGCTTGAATAAGAAAAAGCCTTAATACTGAATTCATTAGTTTATCGCACCTCACCTTGTATCTACTAACATTGCTCCTTTTTTTGTCTCTCTGCCTCAATCCTGTAGGTTACAAAGGGAAGAAAATCCCCCCAGGTCTTCCTTGGGGGTCTGGCAGAGCGGAGGAGGTGGAAAGAGGAAATGGGAAGTCCCTTGGGCTCCTGTGGGTTTGAATGGAGGGATTTTAACGCAGGGTGGCTTTCTCTATTCACTACTGAAAAAGATCTTCAGTGAATATAAATAAGTAATATTTCCCCTTACCATCTGAGTTCTTTATTCTTTCACCAGCTGTATTTCCTTCTTCTTTCTCGTCTCTCTTTTGATCTAGATTTATCTTCCTTGTGGCCGTCTGTCTCCTTTGAAATGAGCAGCAAGCATTTTGTTTCACTGCACCCCTCTCTGCCCTGCTGCAGGTGGTACTTGTGGAGAGGAGTAAGCTGAAGGGAAGGAAATCCTTCCTGGATGCCCTTGTGCAGGAGAGTGCATGCTGTCTCCCTGTCCCCAGCCACCAGCCCTGCAGCCTGGGCCATGTGCACCCTGCTCCTCTGGTGAAAGAAGCTGTCACTGCAGTGTCAGTGGTGCGGGGCTGTCTCTGTTTCTTCAAGCACACGCAGTGCCCAGCCGTGGTGCCCAGGCTGAGCGCAGGAAGCTGTCTTGGCTTCACTTACAATCCTTTCAGCTTAACTACAGGGGATCCCTTAGTACTAATTACACTCATTTTGGAATGCTAATTGTTCTTTTCTTACGTTGGCTGGAATCATTGCACAGCTATTCATCAGGTATGGATGCGTAGTCTTACCATATTAATGTGTTTGTGCTGAAGTTAATTAAGCGTAGCTTTCCTTAGTGTATTTATAGGAAACAAAAACAAGTGTTGTTTTTTTTCCTTTTTGCATGAATTTTACACCAGAAAGCAAAGTGCTGAATCAGAATCTGCTGCATTAAAAGTAGTTTACAGCAGTAAGACAGAAATGTCCCATATAAGTATAGTTAACACCTGCCTCGTGTCTGTAGGGTTTTAGAAGGGTTCAGCTGATGTTTTATTTAGTAATGACACGATGAAAGCATTTGTGGAACATTAATAATGCTTAACAATTGGACACTCTAAAAAGTCTCAGAATACTTTTCTTGAAAAGCAGATTTCTAACTTGCTTGATTTGAGAACAAGCTTGACATAACAGCAGTAAAACGTGCTGCACCCATGAATAAATACACACCGCTGGTCTCACTGCACGCACTGAGGAGCCTTGTGCAAGTGCGCAGCAGCGTGTGCCCAGGCACAGACCTTTGCTGCCCTTCATCATTACTCCCTTGCAAGTGACAAGGTTTGTTGGTCTGCGCCTGACACCTGCCCTGCCGTGCCTGCACCTTTGCTCCTGTGTACGCGTGAGCTGCACAGATGGCACAGACCTTCTGTGGGGCTTTATTCTGAGTGTCCCAGGGAGGTTAAATGCTGCTTCTCATACATATGCATTAGGTAGGTTTGTGTTTCCCAGTTTATTAAGTGTGAAATGCCAATTCTGCATTTTTAAAGCAGTTATCCGTTTCTTTGACTGCATCTGTCTTTATACCCATAAAAAGAAAAAAAAAATTAACTGTTGTTTCCTGTGTGGTGCTAGGGGTGTGTTTTAGTGATAATGTTTGATATGTGATTAAAATGAACAGAAAGGAGAGATTCTCCCTAAGGGAAGAAGTTGAGCAATCGAAGCTTCTCTGCCACAATTCAGAGCATTAAAGCATCGATACTTTTATAAAACTGTCTTTTTGACTTGCACAGGTACAGGTAAAGTTAGAGGCTGCTGTAAATGGCTGTAATTTGTCCATACAGAAAAAAGGACAGGAATTTCTGTAATGCTCCATTTTAAATGGCTTCTGATGCTGTGTGGAAAGTCTGTATGGGGTAACTTCTGTGCTTCAAGTGTTTCACTTATAAATGGCTAGTGCTAGCAGAGAGCGATGGGGGTGAGAAGCTGAGCATCCTTAGGTTACATTAACTTGATCACCTTTGATCGTTTGCTTCTAAGGTAAGTTTTCAAATGCAAAATCCCATCCTCAGCAAAAAGTATTGTGTTTTATGGCTGTGAGGAACTTGGTGGTAAATGAACTCCTCCTCCTGCCCAAAGAGGATGCTTTCAGCAGCACACAGAGATGCTCTTGGTGCTCCCATGATGCTCAGAGGACATCTTTTTACTTCATTTCAGCTTCATTTCAGCCCTCTGCCAGCTTTTCACAGTCTGAACCTCGAGTGATCCGTCTCCTGCTGGCCCAGGGGAGAGGGCACTCGGTTCTCTTTGGGTTTGACATTTGGGATCCCTTTCTTAGCTCTCCCTCGGGCCTTGGCTGGCCTCCGGGTGCAAAGCCACACTAGGTAATCTGTATGGTTGTCTGCATAGATATTTAAAGGGTCTTTATCTGTTCTGTATTTATATCCTATAACTGCCTCTCTTTTCAAGTGCAGGCTATAAGTACTTTCCGTGACCCATTTTGGGCTGGATTTTTACTGTGCTGTGGCTTTAAACATTTCCCTTTTGTTTAGGTTCCCCTTTTTTAAAATACACTTTTTTTTTTTTTTTTCCCCCTTAGACTAATTATGAACACTTAAGTCTTTTTAATGTACTGAAGATTTTCCCAAACATGAAGACTATTTCCCTTACGAAAAATTTAAGATAAAATGGTAATATTTCTGCACAATTTTTTTTTTTTTTAATAAACACAAAATGTTATGCCCATGGGATAGAAATCGTCTTATCCAAAAATACATAAAAAGCTTTCAATTCCCTGATAAATTCTTGAGTTTTTCAGGCTATTTTCCTGTTCAACTCAATTAGCTATACCTAAAGGCATCTAGAGACATTTTCCTTATAGGAACTGAAGCGATTATTTATCTGGTAATTCCTATTATTATGTTGTAATTATACACAATGATTAATTTCTCATGCAGAAACCTTGACTATTTTTCCTAAAATGCATCTGATGGTTTCTATCATAATAAAGCACTTTTGGAAAAGCCCTAACCGAGTGAGTGAGTAGTAAAGAAATATATGATTTCTGTGGACATTTACTAGGTCTCTGCAGTTGCTGTCATGGAAAACAATCAGATTTAATGGTGAGTATGGCAGTTCCTGAATGATGCTGTAGGATTTTATGGAACAGTACTGCATTTAATAGAATTGGTCAAACTCTTCCTGCTCCTGGTACTTCATTGCTCTTCATCAGTGTAGTGCCTGAGAATTGTCCTCTTATTTCCTGAAGGTTGAAAAAACAATCTCTCTCTTTTTTTTTTTTTTTTTTTTTTTTTTATTGGAGATAGGAAACAGTGATTCCAATTTTCCTCTAATTCTGAAGTAATGACCAACAAACACAGGTGTTGATGGATTTTTGTTTCAGTTTCCTAAGTTATGCTGTTTACAGTAATCACAGTCCTGGAGATTTTAGATGGCTTTTGTTTTGTATTGAAAGAAATGGATGATAAATGGCCTTTAGAAACCTGAAGCACTAATGTGTTCCAGTTCTCATGAACTGCTAAAGGAATAATAAATGCAGTAAACTGTGTTTGTCACCACTAACGAGGACAGAGAGGGCTGGCTTTTGAGAGAAGCTGAAGTAATTGACTTAAAAATAGTAGAACGGTCCCTGTGGGTGGCAGGCTACAGGCAATCTTTTTTCTTACTTAAATCAGAACTTTTAATATGTTTGTACTACCACATGTGCATAATCTGCCCTTTGCGTTAATTATTGGTTCTGTCGCTGCTTTAGAAGAGGGCGCTGAAAGTAATGGCAATCTTCCAGTTAGTGCCTTTGAGACATTGCTTGGGTTTTAGATTAAAGAAATTCCATGCCAGCAGAAATTCTAATAACTGTTAGCCTATCCATATATTACTGTTTCTGTGTTGAGGACAAATGGATTTACATCCTTGGTCCCTATGACTTTAATGGAGCTGTGCCAATTTAGATCAATTTAAGATCTGACTCTTTCTTTTTCTTCTTTTGCGTTGTGGAAGCAATGCTAATTTACATCAGTTATGCTCTATTAAGTTGAAGTGCCACATACGTTCTTGTACTTCTGTGTTTATAGCAGAGGACGAAAAGACAAGCAGTTTGATTTTTAATCACACCCATTTCCCTGCATGCGTTTCTGTGGTTCGGTTGTCCTACTCTATGTGTGTTTGTTTATATATAAATAAGATATGTCTCTGTTCAGGCTGATGTGACATCTGAAAATGCACTTTGACATCTTCAAACAGAAGTTGCCAGGGTGGTTCAAAGTATTATCAGTTTCCAGCTCACGGACCAGTTGCCAAAATGAGAAATTTGTGCTGAGACTTTCGGAGTTGTGCCAAGCAATTGTACTGAAAGGATTGCACAGGCTGCACCAGCTAAGTTGCAAAATACAGTGAGTCTGGGAGCTTATGTTAGATGGAGTCAGACCCGAGCAGGATCTGCTCTGCCTTCTCAGCCGTGAGAAGGGCACAAAACCCGGGGTAACTCGCAGGCTGTGCTCTCCAGCCAGTGTGTTGGAGCAGTGTGTTTACAGAGTCATGGTTAGCTGGAACAAATATAATTACAGAAAAACACTGAAATATTGAATTTCTGCATAGCCATTCACAGGACACTTTGTCATAAAGTCTCCAAAAATCCCTGGGTTGCAGTTAGTAGCTCATAGCCAATACTGGCTGCTGATTCCTTCTTGCAGACCTCACCCCACTGCAAGCAATCTTCCTGAAGAAGCCTGGACATGGAGCAGGGGCATGGGGAGAGGCTGCTGCCGCCGGGGTTTTGATAGCTGAGTGTCTGTCGGGGTTGGATCTGGACTCACCCCGAGTAACGAAGACCAGACCATGTATTTATTTGTAGGCTCTTTTCTCTGTTAGCCCGGCAAATGATTTGAAATTTAGGCAGGCTCTTTCAGCACGTGTGTAGAAGCATAAAATCATAATGCTCATTTCTAAAGGCAGACTTATGAAGTTTCCTAAAACACTGAATTTGGCCTGTATGGTTCCAATCACAGCGGTTCTGACAGTTCCCTTTCCTTTGTCTTACATCAGTCAGGGTGATGGGGATACATTTCTCAGGCAGTATGCAGGATGAGCATACGCAAGCCTGCTTGTCTTTAACCAAATTTCGATGCATACCTCCCAAGTACCTCTTTGAAATATTACTCTCAATTTAGCTCTTTGCTGCAGGTGTCAAGCAACAAATTTTAGATCCCGCTTGTGCTGACATTTGCTCTTGGGGAGAAGGAAATTAGATTTCTACTAGTCTGAAACCAGAAACAAATGTTAGAACCGAGAGCAGTTTGTTTGAGCTGTAAGTTATAAGACTGCAAAAATAATGAAGTTGGTAGCTGAAGCCGCTTTTTTCCCCTCTGTGCAGGAAGGCTGAAATAACTCCTTCTTTATTCTCAGGTTTTCTTTTTTTTTTTTTTCTTTTTCTTTTTCTCTAATGTGCAAGGTAAAAGAAGGGTGTTTTTTAATCATAATTCCTTGCTTCAGAACTGACAGGCAAATGGGAGCCCAGCTCCTCACTGGAGAGGCAGGAGCATCTCGCACTGTGTGCGTTAGCAAGAGTTGGGGCCGTACTCGCCTCCTGAAGAACAGCTCTTTGCTGTGTTTATTGATGTTCTTAGTTTATTTTTTGAGCCGTCTGCCATGTGTGGCATAGGGATCTTGATGACAATGTGTTATGAACTACACGTTCTTCTTCCTTTGACTGTCCAAAACAAAGCCGTAGTGGTTTAAAAATACAGGGATGAGGAGGAGTAGGTCCTGCTTTTATTTTAAGGGAAAAAAAATAAAAATAAAAATTTGAGCAAATGTTAGAAACCTGTCTCATCTGCACGTGGGTCCTTTCAAGCAGTGTTAAGTTTCATAATTCCTGTTTGCTCTCTGAGAATAGTTGTCCAGTCCAGCTTGTACTAGTCAGGCTGGAATTAGCTTACAGTTTGTTGAATGCTAAAGGGTGAGTTGAGTCCCCAGGATGGGGTTATTTTTGTCTGCTGTTTGACCTACAGGGATACACACATCAGAAATCTTGTTAGCATATAGGTAACAGTAATTCCCTTTCATCACCGCATTCTAGAGGCTGATTTCCATAAACACATTTCTGTGTTGCCGTGAGATTTAGATACCTTTCCTTCTTCTCACACTGAAGTTCATTATAGCATATTTTCCGTAAACTGCACATCATATAGTGTATGTTTTGTGTTTTTTTTCAGTAGGTATTGTAATTAGTCCCCAGTCACGGGCTCAGAGCAGACAATTAGAGAACGCATAGGTAACAAATCTTTAAGTATCATTTGACTGCTGGAAAAAGGTTTATCCTTGTTACTCTGACAGATATTTCTCCGGTGCCAAATGATGACAGAATTTGCCAAACTTGTACAGTGAACAAATTTGACATGCACAGGGAGACTGCTCTGGTTGTTGGTTCTGTTGCTCCTGTTTGCAAATCCAGCAGCAGAAATGTTTTTAGAGAATGACAAAAAATTGTTTTTTCTGACTTTTAAACTGAAATATACCTTTAGAAACAACTGAACCCTGCTGTAATGGCCCCAAACCCACTTGCATCCTGTAGCGTTAGGAGTTGGTATTATGGCTCCTTATGAGCATTATTGGCCCAGTGTCTATGTCCTCATGCAGTGAGTGGCTTAGCCTTTACGATCCATATGATGACCAGGATTTCCTGGAATATACCACCTTTCTTCACGTATGCAAAAGACCATGGTTCAACAGGGAAATGTAATACAAATAAGTTGGGAGAGTTTTCTCTGCCTAATTTGGTTTTATGGACTGAAATCTTTTGTGGAATCTGGTTCATGACTGCCATCAAAATCTCTAGCATCTTAGGAAAATACTCAAAGGAATCAAAGGAAGCAGATTGTTAGTGACAGATGTGCGCTTCGAAATATTTCAGTCACAGACCGATAGATGCAGGTAAGGTTATTACAGTCCTCAGAGATGATGCAGCATTAGACCTCGGCATTCCCTTAGCCTCTGCCAAGCTGCTGGCTCCTGAAGCTAGACCCGCAGCTCCCTGGCTGCCATTGAGCTCCTGCCCTGTGTGTTCGGAGCCATGGCGTTTCCACATCCTGCCTGTGAACTGCAGCTCGTGAGCCTTCCTGACACACTGGCACTTCTGCTGTGCTGCAGGGACCTCAGACCGATCGCACACTTTAATGCATGCCTTTCAACGGGACAGGCACCTCTGCAATGCAGTTTCCTTTGGAGCTGTCAGGGCTTTTTCTCATTATGCTCTAGAAGAGTGATGTATCAAAATATTTTTCCCTCTTTCTTTGTTCTTGTGGCAAGTTTTAATAGGACTGTCATCCATAAGTAAAGATCTTTTCTAAATTTAATAGCGAACCTTCCGAAGGGAAGTCCTCAGGCCCTTTACAAATAATGTGTATTATCACTGTTACAGGTGTATATACATAAAAAATAGGTTGTGTCATTTTTAACGTATTTTTAGTACCTTGTAATTATGGATGGCTTCCTGTCAAATGTCACAGGCTTGTTTATACGCAAAATATTTTCAACCATCTAAAAAACTTCAAAACACTCTCTAAGATGCTTTTTTAAGAGACAGTAATGTGATGACTGGAGGAGGTGATGGGCCCATTACCACCACCAGCCAATATTAAAGGGCATGAGGTGCAGACAGGGTGAGAGTTGTGTATGCATGCTGGTCTATGAACTGAACAGCCACTGACACAACAACTCCTCCATTTTTTTTTCACAGCCCTGGTACTACTGTAAAAATACACCAGGGCCTGTGGTTCCCCAAAGGCCAGCTTTGTCTTGTCTATTTTCCTCCTACCTGAGATTTTTTTTTTTTTTTAAATCACTGAGGGCATCTCAAAGTCCCTCAAACTGACTGTTTGGGAGCCAACAGGACCTCAGAGGGAAAAGATCAGCAGCACAGGGTTGCCCAGGAGACAGCAAGGACTACAGGTACTCAGCACTAAGGGATGTAGGAACAGTGTTTGTTCTTTCAAGGAGACTCAAGCAACTGAAAGCAGTAAGGGGTAGGTACAGATGCAGTAGAAGGAAGAAGTTGCGCAGCGTGATGGAGTGCGGTGTTGCAGGAAGGAGGCAGCATGTGTCTTTGGGCTTGGGCCACACCGAGGCAAGGAAGCTGTTAGTTCAGACATGGGGGCTGCATGGACCATGCGTAGCAAGGAGCAGAACGTTGCTTCTTATAGCTGGTGTTATTCAGTATGTAAATGTATTCACAGATCCAAAAATATTTTGATTATATTTTAAGTTGATACTTTAAAAATAGGCTGAACAAAATAAGGAAAAGGTAATGCCAACATATTTATGTATGCATGCTCATTATAGAAGCATGTATTTTCATTACAGCATACATCAGAGGCTCAGGGACAACGCAGAACCTTGAGCAGATGCACATCCCTTCAGCATTGTGTTCAGTCCATGGTTTTACTTCTTTTACCCTCAACTACTTACGGCCCATTGAAAGTCATACTCATTACAGTGTCACTTGACGGCACATCAAGTGGCTGGCTTCTAACAATGGTATTTTAGTGAAAGTTGAAGTGTATATATTGAATTTAAATGAATGCTGCAAAGTTATTAGGGTTATTTTATGAACACTTCTCTGTAAAGTGACCCAGCTGGGAGGAGGAAATCTAACACATAAGTGTTAGTGTCTGAAAATTATACAGAATTATTTAGCCCATTAGCTTGTTAACCAGGTGCTCCTTGCACTTAGCCTTATTTTCTAAACTTAGACTATACCTAATATTTACTTGCAGGTAATGAGGTAATGTTGTTAGATTTAGAGGATACCTAATTCTTTCTTGGACTTCTTCCATTTTCAGGCTTTGGCAGTCTAACAGCTTGTCAAATAGAGACATCTGGAACGTGTGATCGCTATTGGAGATGGCTGGAAATGTCTGTTACAGCTTTTTGGTAGCAGAAGATAGGGTGATTTCATCTCGTCTGAAATTTGTGGAGAGTATCTTACTTTCCGGTTAAAACAAAAGTCTTTGGAAAGTGCAGCCTCGCTCCCCCCATCTCTGTCATGCCCCTGTTTTTGGAGTGGAAACTAAGAGTAGTTTTGGTCTGAGAAATTTTAGCTTGGGATTTATAGGGAAAAGTGTAAACATTTGTAGACAGAGAAGACACTGTACAACAAGAAATCAGTTCTAATGTACATTTTCCTTTGTTTTCACATCTTGGAAGGTTTTCTATTTCTCAGTGCTTGTAATCTGGCCTAGACTTGGCCCCCTTTATTTCAACACTTAGAAAATACAACTTATTCTTACTTGTTCTTCTTTTCCAATCCATAATTGTGCCCTTTTTAGTCAAAGCTGAAAGAAGTCTCAGCACAACAACATAGCTGTTCCTTTCATCAGTTCAGCCCTGATTCTGGCACACTGTGCTGTGTTTCCAAAAATACAGCTTGATTCTGCTCCCCTTACGTGCATCGAATAGGCCTTTCCTTTGTATGTCATCTGAGCCCTGTAAACATGGACACTGCAGGAGTCCCTTTAATAAATTAGCTGTTAGCACATTCAAAACTTTTAAATGATAGGGTGTTTTTCTGCAATGAGGGAGGAATTTTCTTCAGATCAGAAGTTGTTCTCATCACGCTGTGAGTAACAGCTCAGGAAACTGCCACCAGTGTTATTTGCAGCAGCTCTGCAAGCGTGCGCAGGGAACGTTGCAGTGCCGAGATCGATTTTTAACCCTCACGCAGCCCTTGTTTTCCTAATTGGTCAGCCAAATGAGTGCAAGAGAAATACATACATAGGCACTGTACAGAGAATGAAACAGTTTTCTATACTAGCAGAAGTCTCAATTCTAAAAATGCATGCAGTCCAGAGGATTATTTTAGGGCAACTATCTGGGTACTCAGACTCAGCGTCAGACCCAGAGGTAAGAGGTCAGCTGGATAGCCTGTATCGGTTTTTACTTGCCTCCCTATACTGGAGGCTTTGCAAGACAGCTGTAAGCAGCATGCCTGTTGCATTTGATTTGATGTAGATGTTGGAAATAGATTCCTGTAGGATTAGAGGTGCAATCACAGTGCCTGACTCTTGAGACTCTTCTGAATAACAAGTCCTCGTATTGATTTCCCTTTATGGTGAGAAGTGAGGTGATCAGGGGAGATGGATATAGATAAGCACGCTTCGACTTAGGCAAGAGCTGGTTTGGGTCTGCTGAAAATCCCATCGCTGGGAAAGAGAAAATCCCCTGTTGCTTTCGAAGCTATTAATCTGTTTGTGATTACTTTTAATAAAAATTCCTCTGCTGTTCTTATGAGACCGTCTTTTATAGAGTTAACCGTGCAATTACCTCCTGGTATTTGCTGGCTATTTTTGTTGCTGAGTTCCCTCTTATTTATTTAAACAATTTGCCATCAAAGACTAAGTGATGCATTTAGATATTGGCCGCAGGTAATTGCTTTAACAGGAGAAACTCCAGTGAAATTGCTGTTTTAATACCAGCCTGGGATGGCCATTCCCTGTAAGACCATAAGAAAAGCACTGTCACATTATGGTAAACCTCACCGGTTTCAGAGGAAATCACGTGAATTCCAAGCAGACAGGAGTTTAGCAGCAGAAGTCAAGCAAAGACCACAACTATTTCTTTGTAGAAGATCCAGCTGTGTGTTAGGTATAATATGCCTAGGAGTGGTTGCCTCTGTAAATGGAAAACAGAAGGGGAAACGCTGTGTGCCTGCCTAACCTCTAGTCATGCTAATGAGAAAATCTTTGGCCTGCGTTCAGTCGGTGTTGGTGTTTTTCTTGGAAGGCACGCTGGCCATCTTGCATGGTATTTAATGCACAGTGTCTGCCCAAATGTGGTTTATGAAGTGCTCTGTGTATATCTGCTCTTGGAGATTTGGCATTGTCTTTTGGGCTTATATAGTGTGTGCCTTTAAAAACAACCCCCCCAGAAAACCCAACCAGAGAGCAGAGACCCAAACAGCCTCCCAACACATCAGCATTGGTAATTCAATACCACCACACCATTCCTTTGCTGTTGAATAGACAAAAGAAGTAGAAAGGACCCCACAGCTTGAAAGCTGATGCTATTTTGGTCTCTAACAAAAGTCTTTGCTTTGGAAAAGAAGAGATATTTGTTAAACTACTTAAGGAGTTAATTTTCAGGCGCTGAATGCAAAGTTGACATTAAGAAGAAAAAAATGATAATGTTAGAACACGTGTTGCAAGACATTTTTGTTCTGTCAGGAAATTAAAACAATAGTTTGTCAATGTGGATGCAGATTCAGTGTTTAAGAAGAATGCAGCTCAAGAGGCAAATCCTCCGCCCACTAAGTCAGTAGGGATCATCCAATTTAATATGAGGCTCTGCCCTTTCCTGTTTGTAGGCTTATATGGACAGAATCTGGGTTTTTCAGCTATCGTTTATTATTGATTTCCCAAAATTAGAAGTCTCTTTCTAATAGAGAGAAGGCTTAAAAGCAATCAATAGTATTTATCTTAGGAGACAGTAGTTCAAACTGCCTTGGAGGGTGGTGAAACTTACCCTTTCCCTTGTTACTGATTCTCTCATTTAAGGGAGCACTGCACAACAGCTCCAGGTTTGAATGTTGTAAATCCCTTAATTATACCCTCACCAAGTGTGTTAAAAATCATTTAAAAGTTTTAATCAGGCATTTCTGACTATATCCACC
>VXAV01004428.1:562715-577781 GCA_013399715.1 Alectura lathami
TTTTTTATGTTAGCACTTGTGTTCTTTTAATGTTTTTAGTCTTTGTTGTTGGAAAGCTCAGGTGAAAATGTGGCTTAAGTTCCTAAAAACTCAGAAATGACAAGGCTGAAGAGACGCCCACAATTACCAGTTTGTGAAATGCCTTGATTTTTAAGCTGCTGTTGTGATTTGGAATGGATAAGGGTGTAAATGTGGTGTGTACAGCAACAGTACATTTTCCGTTCTGCGTAAGGAATCAAGCATGCAAAAACTGAAAGTTGCACTAGCCCCACAGAAACTCTATCATCTGTCACTCCGGTAGGATGTTTTATTATTAGGCAAGGACCTGCCTTCTAAGAAAGAAACTGCCATCTTCTTTCTGTGCTATAATCTGAAAATAATGAAAGTCTTCCCCCAAGAAAATATCATCTTGCCATAGATCAAGAGGCAGTTCAAACCATCATATAACATCACTTGAAAACTGGCGTTGGTAGGAATGTCACATTCACAATGCTATAGTTAAAGGACTTCCATTAATGTGTTATTAGCCCACATTTTAGAGGGCTGTGATATACAATCATTCTACTTTGAAGCTTGGCATAAAAATCACAGCCTTGGAGCTGATATTTTTGTAACAGAAAATACATGAGAAAACTGTTTTGGTTTTTCAGAGATCTTGACATCTTCAGGTTGTTGCTCAGCACATTAGATTTAGAGAAGCAAAAAAAGTTGGTGAGTCACTAGATACCAGAATGAGCTTTGGGTGGGTGTTACGCGATCCACAGCAAGTAATAATTTTGTTCAGATAACCATGAGTAATGTAAACACAAGAGTGTGCCGTGTGGATTTTAATACATGGTGTCCCAAGAGTGCCATGAATTACCCTGACAATGAGTTCAAGGGCTCCCCAGGCTCTCAACACCCAATGCTGTAGAGAACTGTGACTTGGTAGGAGTTACTGAGAAGAGGTGCGTGGTAGGTTCATGTCTGCTGTGGGAGTCGGTGGGGTTAGTGGAAATGGGTTATTAACTGTATCTGCATGAGATGTGCTTTCTTTGTTTTGTTCCACCTCCAATGAACTAGAAGGCTGTGGATATTATGCAAGTTTATAGCTTATTATTACTGAATTATGCATATATCTGGAATCCTAGCTGTGCCATACACTGCAACCAGGAGCAAGTGCATATAAGCAATGTGTCGGATGAGATCCTTGCCTGTTGTACATTGCTGTAGCCTCCTACAGCTCACCAGACCACACCAACTTGCACCCTACGCTTTCCTTTTTTTTCTGTCTGGCTAAAATGAGATGAAGATGTTGCTTTGTGAGCACAAAAGGTGAGCACTCACCACAGAGCCGAGCAGAACAGGAGCGGTTGCTGTGCAAGCTCCAGGCGTGGTGCAGCCCTGGGCTCTGCACGGGGCCCCAGCAGCATGACTTGGCAGCTGGCCGGGCTCTGCACTCCCCTGGGAGCCCCATGCTGCTGTGTTTACCTTATGGATAAGAGATGCTGCCGAGCTGCTGGGGAGTGGTTTGTAAAAGTTCACTGTAAATACCGTAAAATGTTTCATCTGTTCAGAGTCAGTTGGTTCAAATATTCTTTCCTTCCTATGTTTTTTTTTTTTTTTTTTTTTTAATTTCTATTAGTTTCTCTGTGTTGAGTGGAGGATATACATCTAAGCTTTATAGATCGACATCAACCACGGTCAGATATTGCCCAGTTATTTTTCCTTCTGTGTTAGTTAAAGAATAGAAAACAATGAGAATAAGTATACTTGTCATCTGTCAAGCGTATGGTTGTTTGCAGGAGATCAGTGTGGTGCATTACAGACCAGGCTCTTTACTTTCAAAGTCTGTAAATCTGAACATCCGGACAGACTAGTAGAAAAAAAATCTTGGCTAGGTTAATCCCATGCAGACTAATTTATATTATGGATAGACATATGTTTAAACAAATACAAGGCATGCATAAAGTATCCCTGATATGGGAGTTATAGCAGTGATGGAGCATATCACCAGCAGGTCAGCCAGGAAGCCAAAACCTCTGGAAACCTTGGGCCAACCCAACTGCAGGTGGTAATCAGGCCAGCTGTAAGTCATCACTGTTCTTGCTAACTAATCAGAACAGGAGAATGATGAAGTTCTGTTGGTTTCTGGTTATTTTAGACTTAAATTTCCCCCATGAATGTGATCATGGAGAAGCAATTTTGTGCAAGGATGGAACAGCCAATCATATTTTTTCAAGCCTGATGTGACCGATGTTCTTGTAGGTATGAAATGAGGCCTTGTGAAAGCTGTATTTACTTTCTCATGGGCAGGAAAACTCACATTCATGGCAGTCTCCTGAGTCACAAAGGATCGGGAAAAGAAAAGCCTGGACGGAGTGGTCCGAGGGGAGGAATCACATAATGAGGATAGGAGGACAGTTCCAGCTAGTTCTTCTGTTAATGCCAGGAGACCACAATATAACTTGTGGTGGAGAAAGAGACATAGCTCACACAGGTGAAAGGTAATCTCGGTCCTGTGTTACATCTGTTGACCTTGATCAAAGAGAAGTGGTTAAGTCCAGGCTAGATGTAGTGAGAGTCACTATTCACAAATGTTTTGGACAAATGAGAATTAAAAAAAAAAAAAAAAAAAGTTTACTACCTTGCTATACAAAGTTAATTACATAGCTATGAAGGCACCTTATACTTAATATGAATTGCAAAGAACTCCGTAATGAATGTGTTACAGAAAATTTCCAGCTGAAACCCAAACAGGACCATTTACAGATGCTTTAATGAATGGAAGTGCCAAATCTTAGGTTAGATTTTTGGCTGTAGACCAAAAATACTTTCCACAGGAGGTGATTATTGTGTATGATTCATACAGTGAGTCCACATGAGTAAAAATAATACTGCTTAGCTCTGAGTGTTCAAAGTGCTTTTACATTTTCAAAGAGCTGTGCAAACATTAGTTAATTAATGGCATAAAGTAAGTTACATTTTTGTGCTTTTAACGTTGACATTTTGACAATAAATGATTTTGGAGACTTTGTATGCATCAATGTGTTTGAGCAGCTCATATAAATTGTGCTAATGTGCTCAATTGTATTTGAGCAGCGTCTTAATAATGTAGATGCTTTTTATCTCATGTTGAGCAGATACATAGAGCAAAGATTATCTCTGGATAACAACATATCATAAATAAGGTATTTTCTTGTCCTTTCTAATAAAATTTAACCTGTGCTTACTCGCCTCTGTGGCTTGTACGCTATGATCTGCCACAGAAATTAAAATGTTGGTAAAAGTCAGAAACCACTAAGAGCCACCATTAGCATTCCAGCTGCAGAAATAGAACTCTGTCTAGAAGATGGGTTTTGTGGAATTGGTGTACCCAAGGTTAGACATCGAGACTTGGTAAAATGGTGGAACATCTGCTGGCTGTTTTCCGAGAATTGTCATCCCATTAGCATCTATTAAAATCAATTGAAAACTGATCTCCAAGAGGTGGATGTCTTTCTTTCCCTTCCTGATTCTTGTGAAAAATGCTGGCATACAGTTGACGTTTATATCCCAGTGCATTTTTTTTCCTAAACAACCTGTATTAAACTTGCAATATCCTCTGTGGAAGACATTCATCAACTGTACCAGGCTGACTGAATGACCTTTCACATGAGGACATTTTGGCCGAATCGCAGACCAAGTTCACATGCCAAATCTATTACCACATCTACTCTAAGCGTATATCTTTACTGGTCTCAGACTCTCACAGGTGCAAACATCCCAAAAGCAAAAAATCCCCAAAAATCCCAAAAATCTCTGAAGTGCAGCCATGAGACTCCTGCTCAACTTCTTGTGGAAGAAATATTTTGTGTCAATTTTCTTGTCGCATTGCTCGCTGTTCCTTGTGATCTCCCTCCTGAGCAGAAAGGAATGCTGCAGAGGTTGTGTGCAGATCCTGCTGGCTCCTGGCTTGGTTTCTTTCAGGATGCTGGGATTCACTCACTGCAAAAACTTATGAAAGTAAGCCATGACTCTTACTTAACAAAAACACATTATTTTGTCATACCTACTGAAGTATCTCAGGCATAAGGTGTAATTGTAACTGTAAGAAGTGACTTTCTACAAAAAACAAGAAAAACTTTTGTGAAGGAAGGAGATAAACAGTTTTTAAAAAAGAAAAAACACATTTACTTTACCTGGCATCTACCTGACGTACGTTAAGTAAATGATACTGAGTTGATCTTTTAGGAAAAGATGCTGGAGTAAGCATCCTGGGAGCAGAAGTGTTTCTTTCTAATAGTAGTGGAAATGTAATAGCTTCCACTTCTGCCTGGTTCTGTCTTTCTGATGGCAAAAAGATTATCTCTAGTATTAAAATGAGAGAGATGCAGCATTTGAGAAAATCAGCCTTTGTCCTTTAGAAATGGTCTTTAATAGCTTGCATTAATGAGTTAAATTTGATCTATGAATGACAGATAAATTAATCATAAAACATTTTATTTAGGAAAAGAGATAAAGTAATATTTGTACAAATGAGATTCAGTCCATGTTTCAGAATGAGGAATGGTTTCTGAGCTGTTTCAAGTTCTGTGATGTGGCTCATATTCTTTAGAAAGCACTTTTTTTTTTTTTTTTTGGAGGGATCCTTTTTACCTACAGCAAACCTTTTGAATAAGAGTTTTGCAGAGTCTGTGTATATATGTCATTCTTTTATAGCCTTGATAGCAGGCATGCTAAGCCTTCACTTTGCTCCCACAACAGCAGTTTTAACTGTCTTAATGGGAATAATTATTAACTTCTCACACCAGTGTTATCTCTGCCTACACTCTTCATCAAATAAAGCATAGGGATTATATGGAAGTGCTGGGGAGGAGAATTCAAAGTATGTTGTAGGTGACTGCAGTGGTAGTACTGTTAATGCAGGTTAAGTGAAGATCCTCCATCCCTAAAAGTGCAGCTTTTAGGCTTATATGACACTTGCTGCATTTTTGAAAACCTAACTGTATTCAGACAAACTTAGTGTCAAAATGCTGCTGTTGTCTTCCCACCAGGGCAGGAAAAGCTTAGTTACACTGGTCCAAAACCCATTTGGAGTCCGTAGATTTTGAATAAGGACTAACAAATGTGAGTGCTCATGTAGGACGGAGGTGAGAATGATTAAAGAAGCAATGGCAAACAGGGAAAATACCCACCATGAGCTGCCTTCAGGAATTGTTCTCATCTACATTAGGTTTGTGAGACTTCTAAATTAAATCATGCATTTTGCAAACCTGTCTGAGACAAAAACGTCCAGCTTCTCTAGGAGTTTGTGTGACTTTGTACATGAGAGTCATCTGGCCTCTTTCAATGGAAATAGTGAAGTAAGTTGAATTTTAAACCAACTTGATAAGATCAAGCCAGAATTTTTTCCTATGTCAGTAATTTTGAAAGTAATGTGCATTGCCCAAGTGACAGCAGTTGCCAGTTGTAAAATACTCCACCCCTGAGGCTAGGAAAAACCTTTGCTCAACCTCAGTGAGAAAATTGTTGCTGAGTTTATCATGACTGCAAATTTACCCTGCCTGTAACCACACACTTAAAAGTTATTTAAGCCATCAACTGCTGCTTCTCCTGCTCTTTTTCTGCAGCTCAAATATTTCTTGTGCATCCTTAGGAGCCTGATGAGGGCACAGCCAGAAACAGCTGTTTGTGTCCTGGCCACTAGAAAAAAACACCCACCCCTGCTGCGCAGGGACCTGGTGACCTCCTACAGGGGCAATGCCTGGAAGCTGTTGCTACCCCCTGCAGCAGCAGCACAGCGGTAGGAAGCTTTGCTTCCCAAGGAACAAATCCCTGTCCCTCTCTCTGCTGGTCCCCAGCCTCAGGCAGCTCTGCTGCCTCCTGGGGCTGGCTGTAGCATCCAAACTTAAATTACTGATATCTGTCTAAAGGGTGGGAGGTACCATCCTGGTCTCCATATGTGGTGCATATCAGAGGCTTTTAAAAGAAGATCAGAGACCTTTTTAGATTTCAGCATCTTGCAGCAGCCGTGAAGATGATGGCAGGGAGATTATGTCTCTATTTTCAAGCATATAGATTTTCTGGAGTGGTGGACTTGGAGCAAATAGTGTTCATTCTCTTACTGGCCCTGGGAAGGAGCAGAAATCATTTTGGTTGGTCTTACTTGGCACACAACGCAACAGGTAAAAACATCAAAAATACAAGATTTTTTTCCAAAGTTACACCTCAGCCTTGGGGTATCTTTGCTGAGCTTTTGATGATAGTGGAACATCATCAAAACATCAACAGCAGCATCTTCTGGGAATTGGCCTGCCACAGGTTAGATGCCCAAGCAGGTTTTGGGCTCTCATAATCATTGGGAATTTGGGAGTATTTAAGCCTAAATTGTACTGAAGAGACTGTGAAAAAATTCTGTTGGAAGATAAAATATGGTGGAAAAATGTGGCCTATGGGATTACAACAACCTGCTTGATTGTATGCCACAATACCGTCTTACTCAGTAGAGATCCACAATGAGGATATAATGATAACTTAATGTAAGCTGATGATTTATCTCCTCAAAAATGCATGGGAGTTGTAAAACTGTCTATCAGATATTTTCAGAGTACTATCCTTCACAAGCCCTTATTTAACGCAGTTACATTTGCATGCATACCCTCTCTTCACATTTGCCATTTGTCACTGAGATAGCAAATTACATTCATCAGAATCCATTCATTCCCCCAGTTTCGCTGAATACAGGATTATCTTGGCTGTGTCAGCTGCCCTATGACTGGTAACTGTGAAAAATGGAGGTCGCCTTCAGATATTCCAAACATGTATCTTCAAAGGACAGTAGGTATTAAGCTAGAAAAGATTAATGGGCTTTATGTCATTGTGTTTGTGTGGCATAAATGTGAATTGTGCAGATTGATGGATACCTTGGTAAAAACAAATGCATTTTTAAGCTACTCTCTTGCCCCTTTCCTTACAAGTTTTAGTGACCATCAAAAGAACCATACTGAGACGTGGCCTTAAATCCTAGACTTATTTTGCAGGTTTTTTCACCCTTAGGAAATGGAAAGATTTTTAGTTATTGACCAAAAAAACAACATGCAGCCTATTATCTGCTCGTTAGTTTCTTGTCTGTCTGTGCGTAGATTAGCACTAAGAAGCTCTTACATCTTATCTGTCATGTAATCACGTAACATAGCAGTAGCGAGGACACGTACGCTTTTGTCACTGGCTATTTAGAAATTCCACAGAAATTATCATCATTTCCTATTTTAAACCTGATTTGCTTCTTCTGCTTGTCTGGCAGGTGCTTTTTTTCACATGGAAAAGTAACAGCTCAGCCCAGGGAATGGCCAGATCCATGGGTAACACACTGGACCTGTCTGTGGATAACAGACTGTGTTAAAAAGGCATGGAAGGCAAAGAGTGGGTTCTCTCAGGGAGAATGAGTAACCTTTAAAAAACAATGAACATAGTAGGAAAAGAGTTATCATTATTGATTCTCACAAAAAATGGATATGTTGAAAGGATGTGCTGGAGGAAAACTGATGGAGCGCAGTGAAGCTTGTGACGTTGGCTTATGGCCATTTATAGGATTTTTTTTTCCTGTAGCATCTTCTCTTGAGAGAGAACAGTAGAAAAAAATCCTGAGGTTCTGGTCTAGCTCTGCTGCTCTTGTTCTTTGTGACCTTGGGCATGTTGAACGTCCACATGGAGACAAAACTCTGTCAACTGTTGCAAGACTATAGCCCTTGGCTTTGTCTGAGATCTCTGGGTAACAGCGCTTCTCTGCTGGCAAGTACCATGGGTTTTAATGCATTTCGGTCACGTGGAGATAGGCTTATGCCGTAGTGATAACTGCAGCGCTGTCCGACACCCATGTGATACAGGTTGTAATTTGCGCTCATTTGTTGAATATTAGCACAGCTGTAGGAACAGGCGTGACAGACAGGGGAGATGCGCTGTCCATGTTTTAACTTTATCTTGGGTTTCATTGCTAAGTGTGTTTCTGCTGTGTTTTGTTTTAGAGGCAGGAATTGTTGCAAAGCCTTATCTGGCATTCCTTTGGGACATGGTTTATATTAATATTTTAAACTTGTAATAAATTTCTGAGGGTGCTTTTTTATTATTATTATTATTTTTATTTTTGATTGCCTTTGGACTTTTAATTATCTTTCACTCCAAGAAAAGTATGCTTTCACTCATGAGGAGGATATTAAAGAACTAGTAATAACTTTCTGGTTTTTAACTTCAGTAAGACCACCACAGAAAACATTCCACTCTATTTGTGATAAGCATAAATCATTTTATAATTCATGTGTTTTGTATTATTTTTTCTTTCAATGACTGCCTAAGTCATATGATGCTTTAAGTAAGAGTTGCTTCCTTGCAGCTAGTCATCAATGGGTATTTGCTGTTGATGTGAAATCATAACGTTTCATTAATATCACTACTTTCAGGAGGCTTGCAGTAATGTCGATTTTAATTCAGATTATTGCTTTGGATTCAAAGAATTTTGGAACTCACATCCATGAAAATGAAAGAGCTTTGTGCAGAAAGAGTTATTCTTTCTTCCCCTACCAGCAGGACTGAAGGGTGATTTGGGGGGTGCCTGTTTATCTGAAGTATGCCTCATCTAGGCGTCCAGAGGACTGGTCTGCAGGGGTTTTGCAGCTGGGGCAGTTGTAAAGATCTTAAGACTAGGTGAATTTCTTTGTGAACATCATCACACAGTTTGTTGATTGCCAAATTTGCCACATCACCAGTCTGACACCTCTGCCCTGCTTAAATCTTATGAGGATGGAAGCGGTGCCGAAGCTTTGTATTTGTCATAAATACTGGACTGAAATTCTTTTTGAGAGTAATTCTGCAATTATAGACCATGATGTCATGCCGAAAGGAGCAGACAGTCAGCTAGACTCTATGCTTTAATGATTTCTGTGAAATTAGTAATAATACTGGGAGGCTAAATTTTAATTTTGATTTATGAGTAATTTTTATAGGGCTTGAAGCAGTCACCTTTGGAAGGAGTGTGTGAAAACTTGTGGCCTTAACCATGGCTCATTTCCAAGCGAAATGTGGTCCTCTCTGCTCTTTCTTTTCAGTCAGGCAGGCTGGTGTCTGAACACCTGGCCGGATGTACGTGGGGTTCAGGAAAGGCATCGCCTCTGGGGAGGGGACTCAGAGCTGCTGCGAGGGAGGTGGCAGCTGCCCAACTTACTTTACATAGCTGGTGTTTCCATCTGTTTGTTGGTTGCAGTAGGATTACTGGAGGATCAAATCAGGCAGAGGTTAGGCTGGAGGGGAGACAATGGGCATCAAGAGCATCATGTACCAGTACTTGAAGGGAGCAGAAACAGATGGTGATCTCATTGAAGTGTGCCTCTGCACAGAGGGAATGTGATGCATCAGCTTGGTGCTGGGCAGGGAGAGCCCTGGTGGAAAACCAGAAAACAGAGATGGAAAATGGGATCTCTGATGATTAGCAGGCGAGTTGTAGCCTTCAGAATGGCAGACTGATAGACTGATCCCCTACTGGAGAATTAGAGAAATTTTACACTGGGCAGAGTAGAAAACTCAAAGCCTGATTCTGTGATGCATGAAAAATCTTTTCCTACTTATTCTTTGTTTCCCAGCATAGACATTTTGATTCCACTGGAAAATGTATTGAAAAACTGACTGACGTGGCTTTGTTCTCACTGGTCTCCACATGAGAAGTCTTCTTGAGCCATGAAAGCCACTGAGGCTGCCCAAGCAGTTGTGGTTTGAACACAGAGAAATTGCAGAATTTTGGTGCAATAATGTCTCAAGGCCTCTTCCTTACAGGCACTGTAGTCAAGGAGACTTAATTGCTTCAGACAGCTCTGAACTGTAGCTGTTAAAGAAATGTTTGAGAAAATATCTGAAGATTTAGGGTAATGAAATTTGAATATCAGAGAATTTTAATTCTTAAGGAGGCAAATGTTATTTCTGGCGTTACAGGGTATAGGCGCTGATCCAAGCATGCTGAAGTCAATAAAAAGCCTCCGTTTGGCTCCACTGAGTTTTGAATTAAGTCCGCTGAATGTCTGATAAACTAAAAATGTTACAGCAAGCTTCTGGTGTTAGCTGTGCCCTTAGTGGACGGTTGGTTCTCGTGGAATCAGATAAGCACCTTTTGTGAATGAGATTTTCTACACCTAGAAGGAAGAGAGGCTGCTGCTTCATTTTCTTTGTTGTTTGTTACTATTTTGGTTTGTGATTGGGAAACTTTTACAAGATACAATTGTTTTTTCTACTGCGTATTTTCTGGTAAGATTTAAATTATGATGAAACTTATTACTGTGTATTATGAGAAGTAGTCAGTGCCTGCTGGGTAAATGTCTTGGTACTGGCGATATGCATGAAATACTTGGAAGTGCTGAAATGCAGTTGGTTTTATTGTCATTGAGAGTTATTTTATAACACAATGTGGCAATGGCATAGAAACACTTTCTAGATGAAGTAGCCTAGAGCAGCTCTTGACTGGTCTCCTGCTTAAAATCTGTGCCTGAGGTATGGCTTGGCACCTGTGTATATATGCAGCTATGCATATGACTCCATTTGGCACGTCCTGGGGACCGTGCTTGGCAACACCTCTTTGTAGTGATGTGTAAGTGCACAACTAAGTATTACCATCCCCTAAACAGATGGGGGAATTAGGGCAGAGGAGTCAGACAACCTACCAGAGGCCACAGTAAAAGAGCTGAGATAGAAATGGTGACATTTTCTGTCCCCCAATGTATGCAGATACCACCAGAGTATAAACTCCTCCTGTATCGGTGGCTGTGCATGCAGATATGCAGTGGGCTCTCCTCCCTTCGGCATGTGTACAGATGTGTGTGTAGTTTTTCTTGGTTGGGAAGTACCATTTCTTCTTTTTGCAGAATCCAGGAGGAACAGAGTAGTTGCCAGAAAGCATCATCAGACTCTAATTTTACTGCAGTGTTGGACGTGATGAGCCAGGACTTGAAGGGAGCTTATAAATGGGAGGGAGACTGACTTTTCATAAAGTATGATAGGACAAGGGGGAATGATTTTAAACTAAAAGAGGGAAAATTTACCTTAGGTGTTAAGGGGAAATTCTTCCCCAGGCTGCCCAGAGCAGCTGTGGGTGCCCCATCCCTGGAGGTGCTCAAGGCCGGGCTGGATGGGCCCTGGGCAGCCTGATCCAATGGGTGGCAGCCAGCCCACGGCAGGGGTTGAGGCTGGGTGGGCCTTAAGGTCTCTTCCAACCCAAGTCATTCTGTGGTTCTGTGAGCCCTGCGGTAATCTCTCCAAGTGGTGCATGTCCACCTTCTTGCACCACTTGTGTCCTGTGGGCAGGGCTGTCTAGTCAGCTGGTAGTGATGCATGGGTGGAGCAGAGCTGCCATGGAGGGGTGCAGCCCCAGCACTGCCCTGTGGTTCCTGGAACCCCTGGGCAGCTTTTCTTGTGCCTGTAGTGTGATGATGATGCAGTCCCGGCGCTTGCCATGTGGGTCTTGCTGACCATTGGTGGTCTAGGAGTGAGCCAGCCCAAGGTGTGTTAGACCACCAATGCATGTAAAGCTGACAGATGCAAAGTGCTGTCTAATCCACCAGGGGAAAAAATAACACAAACCACAACAAAATAAACAAAAACCCTCTAAACAAAAAGCAGGGGAAAGTATTTTCTCCTAGCTTCTTTGTATTGTCAACAGCACTGCTAACATGACCAGCACTGCTTTTATACCCAGCACAAGGGTTTTTAGTGGATGAGATTTGGCTGCATCCTTGTAGAGTGCTGGCATTAATGACTGAGTCAGGGTCCACTCTGCTGCAAAACGTCCTGAGCCAAACAGAGGCCCAGAAGTTCACTGATCCCCATTCAGTGCTGCTAACAAAACCACCAGGAATGGATACCACTCAAAATTAAATGCAGCCTGGCAAGGAGAGCAGGTACCATGAAAAAAAAAAAAAAATCAAAACAAGAATAAAAATCAATGTTCTCACAGCCTTGGGCTGTGAAGCTGCCTACTAAGTGAACAGCTGATGCAATTTAACTCCCTTCTTCCTGTGTTGCAGTGCTCTCAATTTTGGGGTTCTTTGATCCCGCTATTCATAGCTGTGAAGCAAGCAGAATTTAATCAGGCTTTGACAGGGGACGGTTAATTTTAATACTGGCTTCCAAAAAAGAGCTGTCGATCAAGGATGAGCTTTAATAGCTTCAGCTTGCAGCTCCTTTAAGCTTGTGCTGCAGATGAGTGATTCTTGGCCAGCTGTGGAGGAGCAGGGCACCTACAAAAGGCCCTGGGGGCTCCTCGGGCACGCTCAGGGGAGTCCTGCAGGATTCCTGCCTACCCCCTGCAAAGGGGCAGCATCAAACTGCTTATCAAGCTGGCATTTCCCAGCACACGAGGGGAGAGCTCACCTCTTTGAACACAGGGTGCCTTTCATGAGCGCGCATCCCCAAAGGCCTGCTGAGCTTTTGTGAGCCAGCAGGCTAAGCAGTTCTGAATTCGCTTGGATTAAACCTGTTCTTGTTGTGGCTTATTGTAGCTGGAACAGGAGCAGTGAGGACAAGGGTTAGTTTCCGTACCTAATTTCCAAGTTATTTTAGCTGGCGATGTTAGATAAAATAGTCAGTGACTGGCAGGATGGTAGAATATGGTTTAATTTCAGATTTACTATCTGCCAACACATGCCATTCAATCAGATAAACACAGGATTTCAGCTGTCATCACAATATCTTATGCATACTTAAAAATAGAGCACTTTTTCTCACACCAAGAAGAAATTGAACAGGTTTATACATAGGATCTATTCAGTCAGGATGTTAGAAAATCTGAAATAGTGTGCCATTTCTAGAGAGATTCCCTATCTTTAAATTAAGGAATGATATTAGAAGTAGTAGAAATTCTCAGGATTGCAAAAGTTTTATTGTTGTTAACTGCACAGAATAAATGAAAGTAAAGGGAACACCTTGAGAAGTTGAAATATAGAAACGAGGGAAATGTCTGTAGTGTTTACAGCAGAGAATGTGAGACTGTACAGAGGGCAAGATGACTCAGAACTCTGTGTGGGAGTACAGTTCCTCCTCTGGCTTATAAGTTCCCACCCTTGCTGTTTTGTCTGTCCTGCTGCACATATTGTGCCTATCACTGTAATGCTTGAGTATTTGCTCTGCTCAGGAGGTGGAGATAGAAGATGGCAATCTAGGATTGCTCCAGCACTATCCTAAATCAGGTTTTATAATAAATGCAATTTAAGCATTCTCTGTTGGAATCTTCCAACCTGAAAAGACACAGCTTTGCTGAAGTGGAAACATATATAGGTAGAATGTGGCTGTAGAAACACTTGCCGTTAATCCTTTCTGTTATAAATATGTGGGTACATAAATGAGTATGCCTTTTTTGCCCAAGCACTTCACCTATAAATATATATATATGTATATATTTAAATATTTATTTTTTATTTTATCCCTTGTGATGACACAATCCAGCATTTTGGTAAGGTCTATCGTGGATTGTTTACCAGGGCCACACAGAGTAGCTGACTATCATATGAACAAATAGTGACAGCTATCTTCCTGCTCACAAGTCTGTTTGCTGTGCAGCAGGTGCCCAAGCTCTGCCCTGCTGCTACTTCTCTCCTGCTCCCTGGCCTCTTTACTCCTTAACGCCCGCATAACCCACACCTTCACTCTCATATGTGCTATCTATTTTACTCTTTCAGCTTTTGAAGTTAGCTTGGACTCAGAGATGTCCTTGTTACCAACCATCAGGACTTTCCAGGATAACTGATTATTGCCTGCTCTTGTCCCCTTCTTTATTCTACTAGGCTGCTCCAAAATGACCTCTAAAATGACAGCCTGAGCTGGTCAGTATAATGGTGTATTTGAAGCAAAGACTTGTACTTCGTTTTGAAGAGCAGCTCTGGCAAAAGGAGAGCCTTTTCTATGAAGATAAAGGAAAGAAAGTACTTTTTTGTCATCGTTCCTCCTGCAGGTTTCCCTGCTGGGGGGAGGTTGGTGCATTTTGTAGCATGTAGCTTGCAACCAGCTGTGCCACAACGGGTCAGCTTATTGCCCATGGAAACACAAGGACAGTGAAATGCCAGGCGTGATGCTGAATTTCCTATTGCTCGGACTTTGTCCTTTTCTGATTAAGCTTTCATGCACTTCAGAGAAAATCTTGATTATTGGGTGATGAATCCTGCAGCTCAACCTTGTGAGGGTCTTCTCTGCTTCCACAGCTCCCTCCAGGGTCACAGCTGCAGTGGTGATTTGTGCTGGGCTAGGCAAACAGATAAAACAAGAAAACAGCATGGCTTGAGTGAGTCTGCTGTGGGTGTTTTTCAGCCTTATAGGCCTTGGAATTTTGTTTGGTATTTATTTTGTTAGCTTTTTTTGTCCCTTTTAGAAAAGCCTTTCACATACAATGGTGTCCCAAGCAATTTGTTTGGGTTCATTGGTGGGTGGTGCGTACATTGCAGGCTGTGATTTCATTGATATGCTCAGCCTCACTAAGTAGATGACATATTAAATGTTTTATTTACCGCGTGTGCTACCTGTCTTCTAATCAGCTTTTGTTTTCGCTGCATTCTGCTTGCATTATAGCAAGAGCAAGTGATTTCATGTAAATTCAAACCACATGAAACCTTTTAAAGCCATTTTAAAACACTAAATGTTTTTGCAAATAGGTTTGTCCGACAAGGATTGGAAAAAGAGCTCTTTGCTTACCCATTTACTCTTCTGTATGCTTATTAGAAGCCCCCCATGTGACTCTTTCATCAAGCAGTGGATCCTGGTACTCATCTGGAGTGCCAAAAGTCATTTACACTGTGCTCAAGAGTAGTTTGCATAAACAGGAGGCAGTTAACAAAGAATACAGTTTTGAGCTGTGATTGCAAATGTTATTTTATAAATTACAACACAGATGCACAATGAAGTCAAAACATGTGCCCCTGTGATATTTTCTTGCTTGCCTGGAGCATAAAGCAGTGTTGGTATTAAGTATTATTGCCAATGTTTATTGTTGCAATCATTTCACTGAGAATAATTTTGTTTCTTGCAGGTGGATCGTATCATCTTCTGCGTCTTTTTGGAGGTTGACTACAAAATTTTCAAGAA
>VXAV01004428.1:577789-594733 GCA_013399715.1 Alectura lathami
TTGACTACAAAATTTTCAAGAAGAAAATGGGCGAGTTTTTCCCTATAGGTAGGCATAGTAATTGAGTGCCATCTGACTTCAAAAAATAATGCATAAAAAAGCAACAGTCGATATCCTTTCTTCTTTCGCTGCCAAAGCCAAATATTAAAATGTGAACTTTCTGTAGAGATCAGCTGCACGTAGAGGCTGTGATGCNGTTGCAATCATTTCACTGAGAATAATTTTGTTTCTTGCAGGTGGATCGTATCATCTTCTGCGTCTTTTTGGAGGTTGACTACAAAATTTTCAAGAAGAAAATGGGCGAGTTTTTCCCTATAGGTAGGCATAGTAATTGAGTGCCATCTGACTTCAAAAAATAATGCATAAAAAAGCAACAGTCGATATCCTTTCTTCTTTCGCTGCCAAAGCCAAATATTAAAATGTGAACTTTCTGTAGAGATCAGCTGCACGTAGAGGCTGTGATGCTGGAGAAACACAGGCATTCAAAATTTGTGAACCAGTAAAACTGCTTGTGATACTTCTTTTGCAATATCAAGGCCTGCTTTTTTATGCTCAGTACAACTAGTTGCTTCATTCCTTACTGTATCCATATCTCCTTCCAACACCTGATGTGTGGCACCGGTTCTCCTGACTGGGAGGCAAACAATTTGCACTAGTGCATGTAGCTCCTGTTGTATATAGCTTTTCCATGCACTTTGTGCATGCTTTACTCTTTCATTAATAATGCTGGTAAGGTTTCTCTGTGTCTGAAAAGATACCACAGGGGTTAGAGCCCAACTGTGTCTGAATGGGAACTTTAAACTTGAGCTGTCCCTGGGCAAGAATGAATGGGAGAAAGATGGCTCTCACCGGAGCACTTGGGAAATGTTAGCCATTCGTCTTAGGTTTCACACAGGAGGTTACTTTCTAGAATGCAAGAAAACCTGGTAGATAGTAAATTTATTCACACCTCTCCTATGACTGTGATTTATTTTTATCATATATTATTAGAAATCTGTGTTAGGGTTGTGGGTTTTTTAATAAACCCTAACCTTCGCCCATTTTATTTTCTTTTCTCTGACATTAGTTCTACTATATGTGATAAGATCCAGATTTTAGTCTTCAGTTTTATCACCCATTTCAGAAATAGCAGTCAGTTAAATACTTCCCATACTGTCTGGTGGAAGGGGCCTGTGAGTAATAGGAAGCAGAGCTTTGGTGTGTTGTGAGATTCTCAGTTAATTTTACAGGACCGTGTTGTCACAGTAGCCGCTGTTTTTTCCTTCCAGCATTGCTGGTAGTATGGAAATAGTGATTGTTCTAGTGAGATAAGACAGAAACAAGATTTTTGTAGACAATTTTGTAATCTTCATTTGGCGATGATCAGCACCTGAAACCTAAAGACTGAATAATTCAGGTAGCAGAGAATGGTGTCCAACTGCGTAGTAATATTTTGGGCTGAGCACATTGAACATGCACTTCAGACTGCATTCCTGTCTAATCCAGAGAGTGTATGATTTTTGTCCCTTTTTTTTTTTTTTTTTGGCAATGTACACAACACTCGGGACAAAATGACAGTACCCCGCCTTATATTGCTGGCTCGGTCCCTGCCCTTCAGATTAAGGGAGAGTAAGCTACTGTGTTGGTTTGTCAACAAATTAGAGCATTAATGCTCACCTTCATCACCGAGGTCAAGTGAAACCCCAGATGAAAGCCTTGTATTGTATTGTTATTACAGATGTGAAGTCCACTTGGGCTGGAAAGACCAAGGGACAAGAATATGCTTCAGGTGCTGAAGCATGACAAACTGAAAGGGGAAAAGAGAGGGAGATGGGAGATTTATTTCTTTTTTGGGTTGTCAAAACATGCCATTGTTGAAGTCTTGAACAAAGAGGCCTGTGTGGTTAGACATTATAGTGTATAAAGGCTTTTCACTGCATTATAGAATCATAAAGGTTGGAAAAGGCCTCTAAGACCATCTAGTCCAACTGCCAGCCTAACATCACTATGCCCACTGAATCATGTCCCCAAGTGCCACATCTACACGTTTCTTGAACACCTCCAGAGAAGGAGACTCCACCACCTCCCTGGGCAGCCTGTTGTACCATAGTTTTAAAAGCATGTATATTCTAATGCATGTAAAGTTTTAACTTTGTTTGTTTGTTTGTTTGAGCTAAAACTGGGAATTTGTACATGATCATAGTGAGGTGGTGGTGATGGGAACCCTCTAAGATGCAGCAATGTCCAGCAGTTTGCAAGCGTGCGACTGCATGAAAGGATGACCTGATGCTTATGCAGGCAGCTTTCTGGAGAAAGATGCTTTATTTCTCAGAAGCCACAATTTGGTGTAACTTTCTAAAAGACCTTAGGACCTATTTTTGTAGGCTTTCAGCTTTAATTTTCTCAAAACTATTGATTCTGAATACCAGTTTTGATATGCCTTAGTAATGCAGGTTTCCAGAAGGCCTTGAGCACCCACTGTTGGTAAGCTGTAGCTTTAAAAGGCACCAGGTTGGCTTCTAAAATGTTATCCCCAAGTCAGTGAAGGATTTCCCATCAGCAGTCAGCAATTTGGGAGATCTGATTTTAATCTCCAGCATCACCACAGACATGAGGATATGCTCTTACAGGAGTCATTTAGATCTGCAGCTTATGAGGAGAGAGGCAGAAAAGATGCATGCAAATAAAATGACTTTGTTAGTGTCACTGAAGAAAAGATCAGTATCTGTGTCTCTGTCCTAGCGACTGATGTTCAGGGTCAGGCTTTCTTTGTCCTCATGAAGTGGCACCTGTTTGCTGGGTACCATCACAATAACAGCTAGGACGGAGTCCACTTCAGTCTAAATCACCTGCAGCTGAATGGTGAGAACATGAGCTGACGGTCTGAATGGTGAACACCAGATGACTATCGTGTACTGCTTCTTCTTGCTTTCTATTCTCTTGTGAATTGGTATCTGCATTTAGCTCTGACATAGGCTCCAACAAGTTCTCCGCAGATTCTTCTCCTGGAGAGGGTATTCTGTCTCTACAAGACTGGCTTCTTGCACAAAGGATTTACTGTGGTTCTGTGTCAAGGAATTAGCAACTTCCCATACCTTTGGCAATAAATTCTTGATATTTAGATTCTGGAAGGAATTGCCAAAACTCTGCTAGTGTATTATGTTTGTTTGTTTGTTTTTAAGTGACTCTTTTAATGTAGTAAAATGGAAGTCTTTAAGCAAAGACATTTGAATTGATAGCACATTATCTGAACGTTTGCAGGAGGGAATAACACTGAGCTATTACTCAAGGCTTAGAGAAAAACCATTGAGACATTTTTAAGTGTGCATCTCACATTCAGAAACATTACAAAATATATCTACGTTAATAGGTATGGACAAAAATGCTTAGAAAGAAGAATATATTCATGGAGTTATATACATAAATAGTTATTACTTTAAACCTGGTGCATTAATAAATCCAAAAAGACATCCAAGTGCTTAAGCTAGTCAAGTGATAATGAAATGAAGCTAGAGTTACACCTCAGTGCATTAGAGTAAGTAGGATATAGATACAGGGATATTGTTCCATTAGTTGAACATATCATTAGACTTATTTTGTGAGTGGAATGTCAAAGAAATTAGTCGAGTAATAGTACTGATATTAAGACAACTGCCAAGAGCCTTGTTATTTGCAAACTTTA
Organism: Alectura lathami; assembly: GCA_013399715.1. Classification (NCBI taxonomy): domain Eukaryota; kingdom Metazoa; phylum Chordata; class Aves; order Galliformes; family Megapodiidae; genus Alectura; species Alectura lathami. The sequence goes on from VXAV01004428.1 coordinate 581,451, forward strand.
AATATATAGGGGAAGAGGCAGCCTTCTAAGTGATTTCATATCTGAAGAGTATAGCATAGATGTTCAGTAACAGACCAGGTGTCAGAGCCTCAGCATTTCAGATTTAATGTCGGTAAGCAGGAGCCTGTACAGAAACTGAGCCAAAGCCAGCATGTTCTGAGGGCGACAGCATATAAGCTTTCACTCAGACTTAGGATCTCATCCCTATAGTGGCCCAGAAGAGTATTGTTTTAGAAGGTAAAGGGTCCTATTTCACAGAATCACAGAATGTGAGAGATTGGAAGGGACCTCGAAAGATCATCTAGTCACACAGAATTTAGTGTTGAACCTCTAAGGTTTTGCTGAGACATTGTTGTATGTCCTGGTACAAGATGAGCAAGGGTGAAAGACTTTCTGTAGGACAACAACCAACCATCTGTACTTAAAATTAATCACTTTTCCAGTATACGAGGTGAAACAAATAGCATTTTTTTTTTTCTTTTTACCAGTTGTGTACTCTCTCTTAGTGGAATGAAATAGCTCGGACATCCTCTTTTTAGCTGTGTTGTAAAGTTCTCTGAGGGTAATCTGAGATGATGTCTTGCTATATATCTTTCAGGCAAATAAAATGCCCTTGCCTGTAATCCTGGCTCAGATATGCAGTTCTTACATTGCTGGATTCATTGCTACTGGTATTATGTGTGAGCTTTCTGGGAAAGCAGCTGATACTAGTATCATTTTTTTCTCTTGGAATTCATTCTTTCTTCTAATGCAATTCTGCACAGAGCCTGGAATCTAGGCATTACTTTTATTGCTAAATATATATTTGTAAGAACTACCAGGAAATGGTATAAAAGCAGTCCCCATTGAAAAGCTAGATTTACCAACATTTACCTTACAGTGATGCCTGCTTTAGGATGCTATTCATGTGAGTAAAATTAAGCATATTTGTAAACAGTTGCCAGCTGGAGGCAGTGACACCATATTTTTCTCCTGTATCCTGTGTATACCTAACTGCTTAATATGTCACATACATAATCTTGTAGAGACCTTTGGCAAATGCTTATTTTTCATGGTGACTGTTGTATATTTTGAAAGGTTTATCTTAAATTTCAATGTTTAAAGTACTTCTGAATCTACCACCTGTTATCAGTGAGTTGGAAAGGGAAATCGTTTTTCTGAAAATGTTCTTTAGACAAAAATAATGTCATAAAAGGTACATACTATGAAGCTGCTGCATTCTAGGTTATATTACATTCTTACTAGTTTAAACAGAGTAACAAAATTACTTCACTAAAGCATCGCTAAAATTGTTAGAGAGGAGAGCTTTGCACTTTTATTAGACCAACTGATAGATGGAAGATGCAAGCTTTTTGAATCTGTGTCCTTTAAGAGCTAATGAAAGAATGCTAAGCCCAAGAGCTTGTTCATTTTTTCTGAGCAGTATCAATTGGTGCTGAGAGAAAGAAAATGCTTCTTGAAAAACTTTCTCTCCCTTCTGTTCTGGGTTATGACATTTAGTGCATTTCTGCCTTTACCCTGGCTGATGAAACACGGACTCCCCCATCCAAAGCAATATGGATGAGAACTACTGTCCTCTGTTAATCCTTCTATTACTTCAGGAGGATGCACAACTAGGAAGTTGTGCATAAATGTGCAAATACGTTATAATTGCAGAGGAAATTCATTGTTAAAGAGATGTACCGGGCTTGGAATCAAATTGGAAACTGTCTAAATGCCTGAATGAAGGGCTTTGTATTAAAAAGGCAGATCCCTGCACTAATACGTGAGTGAACTGTTAAGCAGAGTCTGTAATTGCTGTGCTGGTGTTGAGGAGCATCCCCTCTCCTCTTAATATGGCAGACCTCACTGGGACTACAGCAGGCCTCTGCGTCAGCAAAGGAATCATAAGTTTGCCTTTTGTATGTAATCCTTTATCAAATGGGTAATTCATTTGATAAATTTAGCCTCTCTATTTGCATTTGCAATGTTCATGAGCAGATTTGTTGTGTTCATTTGTCACCTGAATGTATTCCACAAAATATTTTTCATAGGCTTTGTTTTACTATGTGGATGGGTGCCAAGCAGTTTACTGGAAGTCCCCAATACCCTTTATTTGAGGTCTTGGCTGGGGAGGGGCTTGCTTCATAAGTCATGCAGCTGTGGCTTCTGACCAGTTCAGGCCACAGGGCCTCAAGCCTCCTGTGGCAGCTACTAGAAAACTCAGCTGAAGGAACCTGCAGGCCCTTTGGCCTTTGCCTGACCACTGAGATCCTCCTGAACGTGATGGTGGGGAAAGCTACTTTCCCTGTCCCTGGGCAAAGTTGTCAGTGTTATATTTGCAGGTGATAACCACCTGTGCCTCTTCACAGGTTTGACCTAGAGGGCAGTCCAGCCATCTCCCCTGTGTGCATGAACATGGCTGGGGCTGAGCCAGCCTCAGGAGCAGCAGGTCAGGAAGTGGTAGCACAGCCTTTGGTCCAAACCTTGGTCATGGGCAGAGTCACTGGGACCCAGGCCTGTGTGCTTGATGGAGAGAAATGGTGGTCAGTCCCCAACACTGTGGCTCTGATGGAGTTGCGAGCCCTACTGTTGTTCTGGGAGGCTCAAGGAACTCTCTGGTTTCTCTGGCTTGTGAAACTGTTGGCATATCACTCAGAGATCCTGCTTGGTTTTTGAAATGTTGGATACGAAATGACATGGTGTGTGGCTGTATTTCCCACTCCTTTCCGGGTCTATGTACTGAGCCCTTGAGAGTGTGCAGAGTACTTTTTGGTATACATGCCTTCATGGCCCTCTGGCCAGCTCTGGTCTCCATGCCACCATTTAATGTTTCCCCCAGCTTGGAAATCTGTGGGGAGTCTTGCATTCAGGTAGAGATGAGTGAACTGTTTGCAGCCATGATTCCTCATCCCTCAGTAGCACAGGCTATTAAGGAAGCACTGTCTGATGGGGGAGCTGGAGGTGCCTGTGCACCACCAGGATGATGGCTTTGCTCTAGTTCTTTCTTAGAGCACCTGCAGATCCTGATAAGGTGAACTTCAGTGTAAATAGGATGCTGTAAAAATTGTTCTCAATCCAAAAGTTTCATATAGCCATAAGGCTTAGAATAACCATCCATTTCAAAATGTGTTTGAAACAACTTACCTCATAAAATCTCAAGCTAAGTAAAATCTGAAGGTGTTCACAGAACTGTGAAACAAAGTTCTTTTGTATCTTTTTCTCTTTATTTGCCATGGCAATGACTGTGCTAGTTCTACCATACATTGAAGTTATCTTTCTTCGTCCCTTTTGCCAGGGTTTCAGTCCTCCAGACAGTCTGTAGGTGCAAGAGGATGAACAAGAAGCAGCTCAGGAGCAGTGTTTTGGAGGCAGAGACCAAGAGAGAGTCTCAGCTCCTAACATGACAGTGGGTTTCTAGTACCTCAGAAAAGTTAGTGGGGCATTTTCTGCTCCAGTCTGAATCATAACAAAGCTTCCTGTTGTGATCCCTACTGAATTATTTCCTGGCTGTCTGCTGACAGAGTGCTGCTCTAGCATTTGGCTGTGTTGCAAGTATTGGTCACATAAGGCATGGGGCTTGGATCCTCTGGTTCTGTATGATTTGACACAAAGTTGTAATATTGTCTGCTGTACATGGGCTATAGAAAATTCTTTGCCTTATCATTCTTGATAGTAGCAGCAGCACTGCTTGGATCAGAGTGTGAACAGGCAATGGGTCTGTAACCTATTTCAGCGCTATTGTCAAGAGGTTTTGGTCTACAAAGTGAAGCAAGTGCTCCCTCTGTTTTGCTCTGATAGTGTTTTGTGAATGTTTTCCTTCCCTTGCATTGTGAGACTGATGACAGAGCCTGCAGTTATTCCTGAAGTTAGGAATAGCTCTTTTATTCTATATCCCTGAGCTCTACAGCTTCTGGTGAATGAGGGCTGTGATGAAGCAGCGAAATGGCAGGCGATGACGGTGACCTTTGAGACACAGAGGTCGTGCAGATGCAAGGACCAGGCTGCTGCATGTGTTAGCAGTGTGGGGGAGGGCAGGGAAGATGATGAGTGCTGTAATTACAAGATGCATATGGAGCCACTATTTACTATCTCTTGTAACACAGGAAATACAGGATATCCCAGGAAATGATGAATCAAGATAAAACAAAAGGGAGTAGTTTTTCACCCAGCACATAGTCAGTGAGTAGGAACACTTGTTGTGAGAGATGCAGACCCTATAGGTCTTAAATATAGTTGAAAAGAGGATTAGCTTGACCAACAGAGGACTGATCCAACAGTGCTATTAATCACCATTGTCACCGTACGTGACCTTATGCTCAGGAAGAAGCTGGTAAGGGGAGAGGAAATATGTTGCTCTTCTGTTCAGTTCTTCGCACATGGATGCCTGGCACAAAGTGAACAAGCATAACCCTTTTCTGCATAATCTCTTCTGGGTATGCATTTTTGAACAGGCATCTTTTCTTCCTGCTGTGTTGCATAGTGTTGTATCCTATGCGAAACATTACAAATGCACTTCACGTCATGCTGAAAAATATCCCATCTTCTCCGGACACTGATGCTGAGTCACTTCATGTGCTTGAGTGCTTCTAATTGCAAAGGATGCAGTTAAATTTGTGTTTGTCTCATCTGATTGCCCCTGTCTTAGGTTACTGATGAGATTTTGTTAGAAGCTTGTATTTGCATGTGGTGACACATTTCTAAAACATAACATTTTGTATGTGAATGCTACACTAGCATATTTATGGGTGAGAAATCCACTTTAGCATTTGTGTAAACAAGACTCAGTTGTTTTCAGTATTTTAAGGCATAGAAGAAATAAGGAAGTTTTAAAATAGATTATTTTTAAAAAACAGATGCATATTTTCCAAAAGAGTACCTCGTTCCTTTTGTGCAAGGTAGAAGCATCTGGTAAATAGAAATTCAAATCTAATCTTGTCTGCAAGCACCACTTCCTGCAGTGCAACATTGTCCAGTTCACTCGCAGTGGGATCTGCAGGTACTGCGTAGCCTTTATAGGCACCTGAGGCACATAGGGGTACATGTATTTTACTGCAGACCAAGTGCTATGATACATAAAAGAAGCCATCTATGTGGTGACAAAAAAAAAAGTGCCTAACTTCTTAGAAGACTGGTACTGAGGATTTCTATTTGATATGGCTTCAAAAGCTACAAACATTTTACATTCAGTGAGACTCTAGTGTTGTGGGACTGGTGTAACTAAGCAACATGGGAAGAAAAACTGCACTGATGCTGCAGTACGGCCAGGATGTACAATGTGTATCAGTGGAAATTTCTTCATATGCAAAACAGACTAAGCAAAATTTGAACTTGCTTAGTGTCGGGCAGGAGTCTATATAGTTCCTATTGCTCTGTATGAAGGATTTTGGGATACAAATGCTCAGAAACTCCATTTTTCCTTCCAAAGCAGAATAATGTGCTTTTTTTGTTGAGGATTTTTTTTTGTTTGTTTTGTTTTTTTTTTGAGGATATTTTTTTTACAAGTGGATGCGGTAGGAGACAGACCTGGACTCAGCTGATCTCATCTGGCAGAGATTTCCTAATCTGCTTTTCCTCAAAGAAAACATTCCCCTTTTCTATGCTGTTGGTCAGTCTGTTGTATTCTCTCAGTGGAGAGCAGACTCGCAGGGCTCACAGCAAATGAAAGAGCTCATGAGCTCCTGCATTATTTTGAGCTTTGTGTGTACATGCAGGCTTTGTGAAGCCCTGGGGTGTTCTTGTGTACCTTACTATGCTACAAATGTGGCCAGTCTTTTATGCTGAGGTGGAGTCCGTGTGCTATTATGAAGCTTCTGTCAGGTAGCAGCAGTATTCCTATGCTATCAGAAAGAAGTGATTTTCAATTGAAAATAGACTAGATATAGGGTTAGGAAGCTCTCTCAGGCTGTTAATATAATTGTGCAGATAGGTGAGTGATGCTTTGGGACAAAGTTTCAGAAAAACAAGTGTGTTAAAGAGGAATAAGGAAATCTGATATTATCATCGTTTAGGCAGTTTGCAGCAAGCTGGTATCCTGGTTCATGCTGTCACCCACTCCAAGATTTGGCAGAAGAAGGTTTTAATTTGAACGAGCAGCACCTGCCCTAAGATAGGATCCATTTTCCTCATTGTCTTGAAACTGTAGTGCTGCACATCCTCTGTTATTCTGGTGGAAACTGTATGGGCAGTTCGTGAAGTCCCTGCTTGGCAGGTGCGTGAGGGCAGGAACTTTTTCAGCTGGAACCTCACTTTTGTACAGCAAAAAAGCTCAACAGGATGGCTGCAGCTGTCAGTGCTGAGAAGTTTTGTGGTTTTGATACTTTTTTTTTTTGAGGCATCAGTGATCTAATCCCCTTTTTGTTGCTTGAGCCTCATGTACAGCTCTGCCCATCTCATTGCTCCACTTGCCATGGTGTGTGGATGCAGGCTGCAGAGGGGAGTTTGGCCAGTCCCACCGTGCTCTCCTGGCCGCTGTACGGTGGTCTGATCCATGAAGCCACACAACAGAGCAGGCTGAGGAAATCAGGAGAGCACAGGAAGTGCTGAGAAGGCGGACAAATGCTGAAGGATGAGACGAGGAAGCTGAGGAAAGGGAGAGGAAGGCAGGATGGAGCCAGCAGCATGCAGCGTTTCTGGGGAGTACCAGGAGCCTGAGGTGCAAGCACTGAGTGCAGATCAAACAACTGCCTTTTGCAGCCTGGAGCTGGCTCTGCTGTATGAGCTCTTCAAGGCATGCACAGTTACAAATAAAAGGTATTTGTGTAATGTTGACTCTCCCTGTGCTAACAGGTGAAGAACAATGGGAATAGAAGCATGAGCAACAAGGAGGCGGTGGTTTAATGGCTTTGGGGATTAGCAGCAGTATTTAGAGCCTTTCACCTCTTTGTTCCTAACATAAATCTTAACACAGATTGATGGTTTTAGCCATCTGGCTTGCACTTGCTTATATGCAGTGACTAGTGAGACAGAGAAAGAACCTGACCAGCAAGGCAAAATTAAAAATATGTGTACGACAGAAGGTGGCATATCCTTCTCCTGTGCCAGTAGGAGCGGGTACGGTGCAATCATTCTGTTTCACCAAGTTCAGCAGGTAACAAGGGAGAGGGGAATGAAAAAGTAACTGACATCTCTTGATACATGAATCTACTATGGAGCCTCTGACTTAAACAAATGTGTATGTTTTGAGCAACTTGCACTCAAATGCAAAGTTCTATGATCCACCAAGATGTGGTTAATCCATACAATGCAAGAATTAGAGGGCCGGTTTCAATCATAGGTTGACTTTGAACTGTGAATTATTTTATATGTAACTGGAAACTATTCTCCCTGCCTAATACCTTGATTTTATATACCATAGCACAACTAGGAGCTGGAAAAAATGATGGTCTTAAACATATGAAACAGTTTGGATTAGGTGTCTTCCTTGTATCCTAAGCCTTCTAAATACTGATATGATTTTTCTTGGGGGTGGACTAACCCTTGCAGGGAGTCAATGCCAGTTTTCCTCTCACTCCAGATTGCAAGGTCGATCATTTTTTTTCCAGCAAGGTTTCATGGTAGAGTTCCCAAAAATCTGGAGTTTTAATGGGGAAGCCATGTGAATGATCACTGTTTTGCTCTGCCAGACATAGGAGGAATAACCAAGAACGGATACATGCATGCACACACTATAGCATGTTTTCTTATTAAATTGACTCTTTCAAGAGCTTTTGAGTAAGAGAAGAGTTACAGCAAGTCTCACCTCTGGGCTTTCAAGTGTGAGTTTGAACACGGAATATTGACCTTGTGTCTTCAAGGCAACAATTACTGGCATCAAAGATTGACTCTTCGGCTCTTCTGTGGTTTACTCAATTTTGTTTTGGGATTGATGGACTGGTTTGCTTTGGTTTGAAATATGCATCACTCTAGAAAGCTTCTTCTAGATGGGATAAAAACATGCATAGGGAACATGAAAAATAAACCTCAGTATTACAGATCTGATTTATAGCAGTCTTGGCACTGATTTATTCTTACATTAGGTAATATGTATAAAAGCTTCAGTAAAAAAATATTTTTGTGTGCTTTTACTTCTTTACAACCAGTAGGCTAGAAACTGCCTGTAATATCATACTTTGGGGAGAAAAATGAAAGAATTTTGGATATAGATCTCTAAAATAATGTTTTGTTTTTTTTTTTTTTAATCCAAAGTAGTTGGTTTTGGCATAGAGCTCTGACAACTAAACATTGTGTTTATCACTTCAGCAAGGTCAGTGAAAGACACTACTTTATATATGGCAGAGAAGCACTTCCACCAGATGCATTAGTAGTGTAAGAATAAGAATTATGGGCACGTGAAGTGACTGGGGGAGTGCTGTGCACCAAAAGGAAATGCAGATTCAGATATAGGTTGGGGTAGAATTTTCAAAGGCGCCACCTGGAGATCATGTCACAAAACAAGCGGGAGCCCACCTCCCATTTTCAGAAGTGACGTAAGGCCTGCACTGCCTTTCAATGAGACTTAGGTTCCTTCTCCAAGAAAAAGCAGCAATTAATTCACAATTAGTTCACAAAAGCGGTCTTTGCCTCTTCATGATTATATTGCATAATGACTTCACTTCTTTTTAATAACGTCAGATTTCTTAGTCTGTCTCCATTATCACCAGCTTAGAAGTTATTCTGTTGCTTTGGGAATTTCATATTCCAAGTCACTTACAGAACTATAATTCAGAACTTCCGCAGGAGACCAGGTGATATACGTATGTTAAGATATTATATTATGCTGATTAAGTGTCAAGTCTCAGATTAATTTGAAATTTTATCATGCCGGTTTCATTATAAACACTTCCATGGAAAGAATATGTTATTGGAAAATGAATAATTAATGAGTTTTGTAGTAACCAAATGTTTTCTGAGTAGTTTCTTTAAAAATGTCAGGACTCTGAAAATCTTGGCTCTGTTGAAGTCAATGGCAGAATTCCCACTGGCTTCCTTCAACATGATTTCTCAGTTCTTTATCTCAAAAACTACTTGTCAAAGCTCCTTAGAGTTTCTGTGTACAAATTTATTTGCACAGTAGGGGTCGATATGCCTTTTTGAACTCCAAAGCAATGGTTTGCAGAAAAAGGAAGTGAAATGTGCAGTGAGTTTGTTCAGTCCTGATCCTTTGTGCCAGGCTGAAGTGTACTCAAGAAAAATGTAACCTGCTGGTTTTTAGTGTCTTCTGAAAGTCCTGCCCTCCAGATCACGTGTGACTGCCATGGGAGGGGGGCAAAGGATGGATGCAGATCCATCTATCGTAGATTCACAAGCCCACATGGAAAGTCTCATACTCTGATCTTTTTTTTTTTTTTTCTTTTTCATGTTTTGATTTAAGAATAACTCTCGGAACCAATTGTTCTTTTCTCCTTGTACTTAAAATGTTTCAGGCTCCAAATCTTGATGAAAGTGGATCTTCACTCCTCACAGCATGTGTCACAGCATTTGAATCTCAGTAGAGTTCATGGTGTAAAGATCTGATCCTGTCAATTAGGGCCTAAATACTACTGCTACTTTCCATTACCATTGATCATAATATTGCAAAACTCCTTGGGGTTCAAATGGTGGCAATAATATGTACACATGAAAGATGCTGTGCTTTAGACAGACATTGTAGGCTTGCTACAGAATTTGCACTTGCCCAAATCCATTTAAAAGAGTGTAAATACAGTCCAAAGTATAAATAAATACATGAGGAACGTAGCTGACAAACGTCAGTGGTCACTGAACTCTCCACTAGATGATTAAGGCTCTGAAACATTGTATTTACCTGGATGTTAACTAAAGCAAATATTTTTTATTTCTCCCCACCACAAATATCTTATGGTATGAAACTCCTTTGTTTCCCAAATGTAACTTTTTGCAAAAGGAGCCTGATCTCTTCATAGTATCAAAACCTTTCCCTGTCTACCTCCAGATGTCACTACAAAATGTTAAATGGGAGGAGGCAAGCTAAGATATGTGCAATTTGAATCATGGAATATTTTATTTTAGAAGTTTCCTGATATTCTTAGTAATTATTTGCTTTCATTTTTTTTCTTGACAGATGATGATGAAGAGATTGAGATGAGTGAAGAGACAGGTGAGTAAACAATATTTTATGCTAAAACATATCACTTTTGTGACGCATGAACCAAACGGAGGGAGTTCTTAAAACTAATTGCTTTGGTTGAGATAAGCAGTGCCAATCATTTATTGTTCATGTTACAAGAGTCATTTCTGGTTTTTAACATAACATAGGGAAAACCATCCGTGATAATATATAATGCATATTAAGAAGGACGGAGACTAACTTTTAAATATCATCTCTTATGAGCCTTTGGGTGATACTCTTTTCCTTTTTATTAGTAACTGATTTGAACATGAATGGGAAATAATTAAAATCCTACAGTCTGTTTGTAAAAAAGGTGTGGATACAGCAATTCTTGAGTCATTTGCAATTGTGATTAGTAGCTGTGATTTGTTTGCAATGAAAACAATAGCAAAACTCTCCAGCTTCTCTTCAGCTCTTAAATAAACTGAATGTGATTGGACAATATTTCAGAGGACTCATTTCCACGGAGCCCACTAATTGACTGTTGGAGTGCTCATCTTACTACCACCTGCCAGTTACATATCAGCCAATTTTCAGCTCATCTAATGGTGCATTTGTCCAGCCAACACTTCTTAGTATCTCAGAATGCTGCAATACATGGTACCAGAAGCTATACGAAAGTGTATTATATGCACTGTTCTCCACTTGTCCACTGAGTCAATCACTTCATCACAGAAGGGAGCTGCATTGGCCAAGTGTAATTTGCCCTCTGTCTATCCATGCTGACTACTCCTAACTACCTTCCTGTCCTTCTTCATCTTTTTGGAAAAGTATTCCAAGAGGATGTGCTACATGTTCTTTCTATGGACTGAAGTCAAAATGACTGCTTATACATCCATTGCTCCTCTTCCATGCCTTTCTTTAAAGGCTGATGTATTGTTAGCCTTCTACCAGCTGTCAGGGACTTTTTTTTACTATTTTTAAAATAATAAAGAGCAGCACTTAAATCACATCTTTCAGCATCCTCAGGTGAATCCCATCTCACCTATTGTATATCAACACACCCAGCCCCTCCAAGCTATTGTTAGCCTGATGCCTTTCTGCTGCTGGCTGCTCCTCTTCTTCCCAGGCTGTGCTGATATGTGTGAGGCCTTGGAGTGGGCTTTGCACATTGAGCTGAGTTCCTCAAACTCTTTTGTTTTGTCTGTTACTAGGTTGCCTCCTCCCATTCATCAACATGAGCTTTTGCTCATGGCATGTCTGTAGGATGCCTTCATGTTATTTTCCTCATGTCCTTGCCTAGTTTTAACTGCTGCTGGCCTTGGCATTTGGCCTTCCTGATTCTATCCCAGAGTATCTTTCTACTCTCCTTTTGTTCCTTGTCACTCATTGTCTTTCTCTGTGTTGTAGTTCCTTGCCCTAGATCATAGAATATCCGGAGTTGGAAGGGACCCACGAGGATCAATAAGTCCAACTCCTGACTCCACACAGAACCACCCCAAATTCAAACCCTGTGTCTGAGAGCGGTGTCCAAATGCTTCTTATGCAAGTGAGCCTTCTACTGACATTCCATCTTTCAGCACAACATGATGGGTTGTTCCTCATTTGCCAGTTCCTGGGCATCCTCCTTCATGCCAGCTACTTAGAATATTCTGTCCAATAATGAGGAAGCCCAGAGTCCTTACTCTGCTTCTTACCTTCCCAGGCTTTCCTTGAACTTGGTCATTTCATTGTTATCGAAGCCCAAGCTGCCATCTCTGGCCACATTTGCTGCTGATTCTCTCACATCTGAGAGCAGTGTATCAAGCAGGGTGTTAGTCCTCTCTGTCTCTTCCAGAATTTGTGTTATGGAAATGTCACCAGTGCAAGTCTAGATGCTTTCAGTGATGTGTTGTCCTCACAGCAGATTCCTCAAGGGTTAAAATCTTCTATGAGTACAAAAACCTTCCAGTCAGAAGACTTCTAGTTGTTTGAAGAGAGCTTCATCCACTTAATCATCTTGATCAAGCTTTCCGTAACACATTCCCACCACCATACCTTGTGTTACTTTCTCTGCTGCCCTTTACCTTGAGCCTTTTTAATGCACATCTTCTGTACCTTAAGAGACATCTATGCAATGGAGAAGACCTCCTTCTGTGTGTAGCATAGCTTTCCCTACTCCTCTGCCTCTCCTTCCTGACCAGCTAGTATCCATCCGTGACAGTGCCTCTCAGGTCTCTGCAACCCTGGTCCCATCATAGCCCAGTGACTACAATGTGTTAGAACTTTCAGTTATTCTCTTTGTGAACCGATACGGGATCAAGAAGGAGAGCCACTTGGAAAAAGGCAGATATATGCCAGCCAGAAAACAGAGGTAAAAGCTTTTGAAGCAGTGAGCTGGCTGCTTAAATTGGCAAAATTGTCCTACAGACAAATGGATTATGATGATTTATGCAATCAGTTAATTAGGTTAGAAGTTATAAATTCTTTAATAATGGTGGATATGCATAAATGTGCAAACATGGATATACACAGATAGTTCTGTGTACTGTGATGGATTAGCACATTCTTTTATGGCTTTCTGGATGGTTGATTTTATTACATATAATTGTAATTACTTTTTGGTGTCAAGATTACTGGATAGGAACTTTCAGAGATTTTAATACAATCAGTGTGATTAATATAGTTGTATATATATACATAAAAGTAGAAAAATGAAGACTGCCGTTATACAACAAACATTTGCCAAAGATTACCCTACAGTTGAATTTTCAATATTCATCTAACATTTCCAATTTCATTTTTTTACAGTTATCATGGCATGCATGTTTTTATTAGTCCAATTATTTTGCATTTTTTCTTATGTTGTTTTTATGGTTATTATGCAAATTACATTGTTTTAAAAAATATTTAAAATTAGAATTAAAAGGAAGTATATTTCCACTTAATAGCCAATCTCCTCTTTCTTGCCTTATATCCTTCATAGTTTCATTTTTCCGTCATAGCTTCATTAATTTAGGTGAATCTGCATAGCTGTTCTGGGAAATAATCACTGAATTAAGTTATTGGAAGAAGGTATTTCCCTGCATATCTGCTTCTTTGTGCATATAGGACAAATGAGATCATAGCTTCTCTCACATGCTTACTTGTAGAGTGCTGTGAACTTCAGCAGCATGTACTTAGTTATTCTGCTCTGATTTAGAGGTATTTTGGGAATCAGTGCATTGATAGTCAGCAATCGATACCTACATGGCCAAAGACAGATAACTTTTGTATA
>VXAV01004428.1:603234-625234 GCA_013399715.1 Alectura lathami
GGGAGGAAAAAAAAAAAAAAAGTTGCAAAGCAGTAAGCTTTTCCCTCGATTAGAAGAAGAACTGATGTTTCTCTGCTGTTTCCGTGGTTTACTGAATTTGGTCTCCTAGTTTACTATTCCCATCAGTGTTCTCCTGGTGACCTACAGTGACTTTGTAGAGTACAAAAAAATGCATTGGAAGGGTGAAGTAAATAGCGTGGCAATAGAATGATTGCATTACCCTCGAGTTGTAAAATGCCTGAACTCCTTGAATTTGATGCTGTACAGTAGATTTTTGCTGATGCAGAATTGAGGCCTGTAACACATAATCACTGCTGCAGAATTTAATCTGGCTGGTGACAGACTCCTCTTCTCCTTAGGCAGAAATCAAGCCTATAATGTTTAGGAGTGAAAGTCGCAATTTAGACTTGAGTGTTGTTGTGTTGGGAAAAAAAGTAATTAAAATGTTTGCTGAGGAGGGGCTGGGGGAGAAACCTGGATCAGATGTTGTGGAATTACCTGTGCCTCTGTTCTGAAGAGGAACCACACAGCTAGGCTCCAGACACTGAACTCCTATAAAGCTGTAGAGTGGCCAGAGTCTAATGTAGCACACCTGTGAGTCATTTCCATTTAAGTAAATGGGATTTGCACACATATGTCTGAGAATAGAATTTAGTTTCTGTTCTTCTAATTATTGGCTGTTGTTTTTGACTAATTAAAGGAATTGTTAATGTCAAGCTTTGAGGATTACGAGAGCTGTGAATATGTGACATGAACCAGAACTGTGTGACCCCATGTCTGAATGATTTTATTTGGGTAGATAAGGGTTTGGCTTTACTTCCAAGAAACTGCTTTTTTATTGTATTTTATTTTATTTTGAGGGAAAAAAAGCAGAAAAAAAAAAATCTGGGTAGCTAATGCATATAAGCAGTCTCAAATAAAACACGTTAAAGCCAAACTCTGAGCTCAACTTTGTTGAATTTTCCTCATGGTGAAACTGAAGTGCATTGTGTTCAAAGTGTTTTAACCTTTGGGTAGTTCACATGCTTTATGTAATGGAAGTTTTTTTTGGTTTGTTTGTTTTTTTTAAAAAAGTGGCTTTTAGAAATAAAAGCTAGTCCAAAGCTACTTACATTGAATGTAAGATATTATTTTCCCCTTGGTGCCATGACTAGATATAAAATATTTAACAGATATACACTGAGGCACAGGAAGAACCAGATATTTTTTCCTCTCCAGAGCTGTCAGTGTCCCTTCAGACCGAAGGTGGGAATACAGCTTGCTGTTTTAGCAGCCTCCTGCCACCCTCAGATGCATACCCTTGTGGCAGCCTGTAGAAACTATTCCACTGAGTTCAGTAATATTTCTGCAATAATATTTTTCTACAGCACGCCAGGCTGGTTCATTGGCTAGAGGTAATGGAGCAATATCTTTCAGTGCATATAAAAATCACCACGGAAAGTAGTCTCCTTCATTACTACCCTCTCTGCAATCAAGGAAAGTCGAATAAGTGGCTGTATGTAAGGAGCTTGTTTTGCAGTAAGCTAAAATAAACACTTGACATGCTAATGAAAGCAATTTTGTACTGCACCTCTGAAGTATTAATGGTGTCTGTTATTATGCTATTAGATATATTGTCCTCTGCATTCAGACCTTTGATAGTGAAAAGCAAGTGTGAACTGCATAGCAGATTCTCCTGTCAGTTGTTGTATTCAGTGGTTTTTCATTCCAGTGTGGGTTATCGTCTGGAGAAATTGATAGAGTGAATACATGGAGAAACATTCTTTACCACCAGGTTCCCTGCAGCGTTTCAGGTTTTACATGTGCAAACATGTAATTTATTTGTTTATTCATTCATATATTTTCTCTGAGTCCCGCTGGGTGGGCGAAATCAGCCAGGGACGATTTTGCCTTTCCCCTGATCAGGTGCACTCAGTGATTGAGCAATTGTGAAGTCTGAGGTGAGAAAAATATTTTTTGCACTAAAGCAAATTTAGCATTTCTTCAGTAGCTTCATAACACAATCATAAAGTAATTACGTGGACAAAATGGCAGTGCCTGTCACAGCATTGCAGCCATGAGATAGCACAAGTGCCAAGGCTCATTTTCATCCTGCTGGTCCCTTCCAAGCAACATCAAACTCCCTTTAAAGAAGTCTAATGAATTTTCAAATGTTCCTTAATCTCCCCACATGGCCTCCTATGTGGACTGAACAGTAAGGTGTGTGCAGTAGATTTTCTTGATACTGGGAGAAGCAAAGCTGTTTGCACTTTCATTCCTTTCTGGATTTCTCAGTGAGATATGACCTGCCCAAGAGCTGCCCTGTCTCTTCCCCCTCATGGTCTGCAGGTGATCAATATTTTATCAAAGATAACAGCAGCATAAATGCCTGATCTTTCTCCTCCTCCAGGAGGAAGATAATCAATCCATGCAGCAAAAGCCATTTCTGTGCCTTCCCAAGGTCAGCATCCTGCTTGTTCTCCATTGAGGGGTGTGAAGGCAGAACTGGAGCTCTGCAAGTTATCTTGCTCCAGGTTTTTCTCCTAAGCTTCTCCCAGAAGAAAGTGCTAGATTCTTCCTGATAGATCAATATACTCTTGGTCTCACACCATCCCCTTAGCTGAGACCGAGTGTATGGTCTGTTGGAATTGCTCATCTGGGATGAACTTTGTCTGCTTTCTGTTCACCTGGTGTGAAGGAGAGCGGTTTGATGGATAAGCCAAGCCAGGAAGGTCAAAAGGAACACAAATCACCTTTAAGACAATTGGTAGAGTTGGTTCCTTTGCCTGATGGGGTTGTTGCACTCCCGACCTCCTAGCTTTCAAGGGTGACATCAAACGTCTGAAATGTTGTTCATCAGTGTCAGGAGTCAGGGCACGCTCTGAATCAGTTGTACTGCATCTACAGGAGGTGTTAGTCTTCTGATTTGAGTGTGGAGTAGAAATGGGGCCGAGTGGAGGTGCATCATATCTCAACGACTCTTTGGCTCAGCAGATCATGGCGATTAGGAGGGATGCTCACCAAGAGGGAGACACTCTAGCTCTCATCCCTTCTCCAAGAAAGCTTTTGTCCAGCGACATCATAGTCTTGGGACTAGAAAATAAAACTCTTTTTACAGCTTAGTCCTTTAGTTGTGACGTTAGTGTAAGGCTTCTCCTCCCTGCTTCTCTTTTATATATCATGATTTTTGCAGCTTTGCCGCTCACTGCTTGGCTTCATTGAGAGGGGAATATAGTGTATGCAAAGGCAAAAGTCAGCAGCGCTGTGGCTTCTGATCCTTCCCTGGGGCTCTGGGTTATGTACAACAGCTGCAGTGTGTTACCGGTAGACAACAATGTTGAAAGCATCTTTCGTATGGTCCTTATAACACCATGCAGACCTGATTGTTTGTATCTTTAATGTATGGATTACTATTAACTGGATTCAACTTCTGATTAAGTTTTACAATGATCTTCAATTTATAGCAAACAATTCTTTTATCATTTGAGAAATTATAACTACATTTCTTCCTTGCATCCCACAGGGCAGTAATATTCTTCAATAAATTTCTTCTCCACTTGTAATATACTAAAATGAACATCTAGCCACATAATTATGCTTCAAAAACGCCCTCTCTTATTCAGTCTTAAAGTGCTACTTCTCATTAAGATCACTTAGAAGTTACTGCATTCTTTTTACCACCAAACTAAATCCTTAAATAAAATTTTAAATTAAGATAAAGTACTTCAGATGAAATTCTCTGGGAAGCATGTGTATCAAACATGTCTGTAAAATGTTTCACCTGAATGTAGACTGGTTATATTTAAAGTGATGCTATTAACCCCTATCCACTTTGGTTGATAGCTTCTTTTTTCACTCCTGTTTTGAAGTCTGCCATCTGTCTTGTCTGATTACAGCTCTCAGAATATCAGGTGATCTCTTTCCACTTACCCAGGGGAAAAACAGGACGTTATCTGTATTTTTATTTGTATTTGCTCTCTGAGCAAACTCTCCTTAGAAGATTCTTGTAATTGCTGGAGAGGCTACTACTAGTTCATAAAATTGCCATGCAGTGGTCACACAAGACAGCTCTGGAAATGCAGCTCATTTTGGCCTCTGCAGGTGACACGCTGTCCTGTTGCTTTGACCATTCACTTGTCCGGGTTTCTTATCGCAGCTGACTGCATGTGTATGTAAAAGGTAGCAAGCAAACAGTTGCAGTTCCCTTTTCACTCTAAGTGCTTCAGAGCAGATTTTCTTTCACCTGAGATGAGCTAAGGTGCAAAATACTAAGTTAATAAAGTGACTAATGCAGTGTTGTCAGAGAAGAATTACACACAGTGACAAACTAGCATACCTGCAGGTGACTCATCCATCAAGGAATTCCTTTCCCATTTCTAACCATTAAGTGAGTAACAGTAAAGCATTGAAAGTGTTCAGGCCCAGTACAGAAGTCAGAGCTAGGCCCTTAAATCTGAAATGTTAATGAAAAATAGTAATATGCTTGTTTTGCTCATGTTTTATGCTGTTTTAGCAATCGTGGTCTCCTGTATGGCTTCCCTGTCCGTTTCCTCACTTTGTTACATTCCTGAACGACATGATCTCAGGAACTGCATGCAAGAAATTGCACACCAAGAAAGTAGGAACAAATATGAAATTGACATAGTAAAGATGTTATGATCATGGTGTGCTCCTTCACATATAGGGTCCCTTTCTTTTTCTGTCTTAGCTAGGACTGCCTGGAGGGCTGGGAGTCTATTCTGCTTTGAGCTCTGCCTCTGCTCACTCTTCAGCATGCATCAAATCACTCGATCACTTTCTGTCCAAAGTTATACACTATAAAAACAGTATCTGAATACTTGTGCAGCACTGTGTGTGCATTTTTTGCATCAAAATGCAAGTTGTATCTTTGTCCTTTGTAGAGACTGTGTATGATGTCTAGGGTATGGTGTCCATATTCTGGTTGATTAGGAGAGCTCAGGCTACCAGATATATCTGCTTTCATTTGTTTTGAGCAGTCACAGTTGCAGGTTCTCAGAAATAGCGATGATCAGCATCTTTGGCAATGAAATTTTAGATAATCTCTTGCCTGGCACCTGTATTACAAAATCTGAGTCACAGTATATGTCACAGAGTACAATTATATCCAGCAAAAAAACAGCCTAGAACAACATTCCCAGGAGTGTTACGGATGGAGTGGGTTGGGATAAGTCTGAGTGCTTTTGTCTTCTAGGCACCTCACTTGAGCTGTTGGCCAGCATGTTGTCCCCTGGTCCTCCCCTAGATAGGGGAGATACCATGACACTGAGTTCTTGCCTTGTGATCCACGGAGGAATGAGGTGAGGGAAACACGCCTAGCAACTGCGGTGGGCTTTAGATTAGGCTTCTATATTTCTCAGGATGCTAAACAGTGAAATACAATAGTGTTATTTTTAACCTCTGAGATAATCCCTATGAGCTGCAGTTCTCTCATTCTTTTCCCACACTCCCCAACAATTCTTGACAAAAATACTGCATGAAAATGAAAACCTGTTATTTATTATGCTGACAACTTTGTGAGGCTCAGTGTGCTGATATCAGAGCATTCAGATCTGTGTCTGCAGTGAGGTAATTGTTGAAACAGCAAGGGGGGAGTAAGTCTCATAACTCCATTAAATAATTACTGCAGATAATTCTTTACTAACCCATCTTAAAATTTACCCAAAAGAGGTTATATGGAAGTAGTGATTAAAACTGACCTAGATCATAATTTAATTAAAAGAAATTAAAAAGCAAACCAAAAATGTTCGGTAACCTCAGGCCACCACCCTAATGATTCATTTTCATACATTTGGAGTTCTACAGTGATGGCTTTTGTGTGTGTGTGCTTTTTGTTTTATGTCAGATGTCATTTTGCCACTGGAACGGACTGAAAATGGTTGCAGGCAATATCATCTTGAGCGCATATACAGATCTATGTGTGCTTTCTTTTCACGTATTAGGAGTTTCACTGAAGTCAGCAGATCTGCTTGTGTGTGTAGAATGTAACAACTGTAAGATCAAGGCCTTTATTTTTAATTTTCTCATTAATTAGTGTCCCTGTTATTCTAGAAGAACCTTCACATCATTAATAAGATTACCATGGCAATATTTTTGTGCTGTTAAAAAGAAGTTCAAAACCATGGCATCCTTTATCTACCAGATCTTGGTTTTGCATTTGTCACAGAAGCGTGGCTCAGCTTTGAAAGAGATTTTTGGGCCAGACCATGGGAGATTTATATGGTTGCTGTCCCCCAGGGGATGCATCTAGACTTGCATGGTGGGAGTCATGTGAGGATGTAACAGGGCCAAAGCCGGTGCTCAGGGTTGTGATACGTACACCGATATACGGAAAGGACAAATGAGATATGACCCTCAGACGCTGGCCCTCTGCATCAATTATTTCTACTCCAGGAAGGAAGAGGTGCTCTGAAATGGCTTTCCTCTGACTGTGGATACATGATGGCTTGTACAAGTACTACTTACTCCGTTGTGAAAAAACTTCATTAATTACTTCCATGTTGGAGGGGTTAGAAGTAGACTGGTTAGGCAGGATTTCTTCCTTTGACTAAAAATATGTTATCTGCAATTCTGTTTTATTCTGGAAAATGTCTTTTTTTGCACCAGTTTTTGAGACATTAGCTTTAGCCTTAGCTCTAAAAATGTCTCTGACTACTTATGAAGAAAGGGACCGCTGAGGAGGAGGAGGAGATGCATGTGAATCTGGTACTCATTCAGCTCTGAAATGGGAAGAGCCAGGAGGCCGGCAGACTATTAATATTTTTGACTTGCCATGTTTGTTGCAAGAACAGTGAGAGATGTAAAAAGCCTTGTGCCTCCAGGATCTGGCAGAGCAAATGGGAAGAATACTAAAGAGTGCTCTGATGCTGCTGCTGAGAGCTTGTCCCCTGGACATTCACAGGGTTCTTGTCTCAGCCCTCTCCCATCTGACTACCGGCTTATTGTTTGTCATTTCATCTGCTTTGTTTTGGGGCTGCTCCTGCAGCTAGTGTATCACTGTGCATGCTAAATACCTCTCCTTAATATAAAGTGGGCAGACGCTCATGGAGTATCCGATTTTGTAGCTTAGCTAGAAGTGCCGCCTGCTTTGCCAGCTTGCTGATTGTGCTGATTGATTGCTGCTTAGCCTATTTGCTTCCCGATAGACATGAGGGTATATATCACTTGGGGGGAATTTCCTTGATGACCCAACAAAAAAGACCAAGATGGGAGAGCAAGCTCCTACCATTCAGTAGTCATCTTGGCAAGGGAAAGGAAAATATATGGCCAGGAGAAGGTATTTTGGTGTCTGATGTGCTTATTTTGTGTGTATCATGCTACTGTAATTCTCAAACTCCTGTTTTTTCAACTGACTGCCATCCTGGGGAAAAGAAACAGATGTTCCCATTTGTCTTTTGATGTGGCTCAAAATCATTTACATTTGCTGGCCTACGATGACACAACATGTCATTCACCACTTTTTCCATCTCCTTTGGAGTGAGTGACTGATTGTTGTTCGATTACTAGCATAATGGAAAAGCAGATATTGTGAGGACAGTTTTCACCTAAAGGAAATGCAATCACCAGTTGCTGCAGTAGTGGAAAGAGAAGGATGGCAGACATTGTAGAAGCCATCCAGTGGAAAAGACATTTTTAGTATTAATAATGTCATTGGGAAGACTCAAGGGAAATGCACTGGGTCTGGCTTTTCTGCCTGGAGAAGAGGAGAGCAGAGGTGAATAAAAACAGTGAAAAACTTGCTTGCTTCTCTTCTAAAATATATTTTCAGCTCTTTGAGTTGAGCATGTGCTGCTTACAGCCTTCCCATTTGCTCTGCACCCAGCTCCAATGGAGAGTAATAATTACAGAAATGCCGTTCATCAGTAGAAGACATTTGGTGAGAAGCTCATTAGAAGGGTTTTTTAAAAAAATGAAGAAACGTGTTTGTCAGATTCTTTGGGATTAGTCACTTTTCCACCCGATAGTTTGCTTTCTTATCGGTGTGCTCTTAATCCACTTGTCCCTTTCTCCTGAGAGGAAGAGGTTCTCCAGGCCAAGTAGAGCTTAACTCTACACTCTGCAAATCGTTTACTCCAGGACCACCTCCCCACTCATAATTGTGGTGTTTCCTTTTCTCTAATTCTAGGAAAGTCACTCTGCAGGCACAACATGCACTTTCAATATTCTGATCAGGATTAGTTCTCAAGTCACAGTCCAGTCAGTCTGCTGGGCTGGGTCAGAGTACAAGATGTGAAATTTCTGCTTAAAGTCTTTTACATTTTTTTTTTCCTAAAGGAACAAAATGAAGTGTTAGATGGAAAACATGTTAAGAATCTAATATACAGTGCTGTTAATTATCTTTTCGTTACTTCAGTTTTAAGCAGTGCGTCTCCAGTGAAACATTAGCCTTAGGATTGACAACATGTACTAGCGAATGTGTGCATTGTCTGATAATGTGATGAAGCAGGTCCTTTAAACCTCCTTTTGATATACAGGTTTGGTTTGAGAAATTGGAGCTCCTTCAGAAATAACTATGAATGAATCCCAAAATACATGATTTTAGCCAGATAACTCATGGTTATAGTCATTATAATGGAGATAGCAACAAGTATCATCTAGAAGTGTAGTTCTGCATTGTGAATGCAGTAAGGTAATTGCTGAAATGATTTTCAGTGATGTATTCATAGCTACCCTTTTTGCCTGATGTGCATTTCCTGAATATGAAGTCCTTCTGTGCAGAGTGAAACGTGTTTCACTTGGCCATAATGAAATCCTTTATGTTTTGGCACCACTTGTTTAACAGTGATGCAATATTCTCTTTGGATCTGACTTAATGGTAAAGATTTTTCAAGTGTCACCATGCTGTTGTGTTACAGTATTGCTCAAATGTACTGTTCCTTTCCACAGCTCCTGAGCTAGATGACTTTGTCTCTCTGAAAAACAGCCTGGTGACATAAAGGATTTTTTCCTTGTTTATTAATTGCCTGCTGCAAAGCTTGCAAAGTCCCAAACCCATGTTGTAAAAGAAAAGGAGGAAATGGAGAGAAAAGTTTGTCTTCTGGCACAGCTAACTTTCTGGTTTGCATGCAGTCCCTATGTTGTGTGTGGACAGGCAGGATGATTTAAAGGGAGGCAGAGAAAAACCCCAGCTCGTTTTATCAAGCCGTTTTGGTCATCCATGTAACACAATCCTTTACAGGTTAGAGCTCACTAATGTCCTAAGAAATCACTGTAGCCAGTCACCCATTGCGGCTGACTACAGTCAGTGGGGAGAGCAGCAGCAGGCAGGAGGCCCGGGTGCTGGGTGTGAAGTCTTGCTCCATCTCCGCTGCTCCATGCACTCTGCTCCATCCCCTCCTCCCGAGAGCAGCTCCGTGCAGGCCGGCAGGGAAATGCTTCTCCACGAGTTCCATCTGCTGGATGCCGCTTGTATTGCCTGCCGGAAAGGGCAGCATTGTACCTCGGCCTCTAAGTATTAGCTGAGTTCAGCATGCTGCCAGCAGATGTATGTTTGCTGCTGAAAAACATGCGCTTTCTCTGTTTTAATTCCATCCACCTAATTGCATTTGGGCTACTGCTGTTCTCTCCGACAGATTCTATGTGTTAAGTAAAAGCAAGGTGGTAGCGTGCAGAACTTCATCGTGCTGCTTTAGAGAAGCTGTAATCAGAAAAACCCAGGAGCCAGGAAAGATCACAGCAAAAAATATGTGTATCATTATCAAGCCATTTACAGGCCCGGGAATGAATTTCCTTTCTCCTAGTGTATATGCTCAGCAGTCAGTTTTTCAAATGCCTCATTAAGGCTGGTGCTCAGCTGCTCTCGCCATCTATCTCACCGTGCTGGAAGAGAAGGAGTGCAGCCATCGCATCTGATTCAGCACAGCAGCCTCTCGTGTTGTTGGGAAGCTAAAAGAGTGTTCTCCATCACTGGAAATACAGATTTCCTGATCTATTTCTAATCGGACCAGTCAAAGGTTAAGAGAGCTTGATCTGGTGTCCACAGACCAGCTTCCCTCAGGATGTTGCGTTTCGCAGTGGTAATTTGCTGTTCGGTACCTGCCTTCAGAAAGGGAGCTGGAGGGAGGAAAATGGGTAGTGAATGTGAATGCAAAGCAGCAGAGAAAACTGGGAATGAATGTGAATGTAAAAAGGGGGAAAATGCATTAAATTCTAGCGATGTTACTGTGGTTTATTCTGCACTCTCTTTTGCAGTCGTTTGTGATGCATTTTTATACTTTATATTAAGTAGCATTGAGCCTTTTGCTTTAAAATAAAATTCAGGCAATTCTCCCTCTCCTCTTCTTACTTTCCACTGCTGTTAAAGTTGGTTCTGCAATCTGAAACACAGCCACTTCAAGGCTCTTGTGGAAATGTTACTGGAGGAAAATAATCCTTGAAAAAAAAAATCTTTAAAAAATAAATAGACTAAGGCCAAGCAACAATTTTATCTACTTTAGACAGTGTTTAGGGAAAGATGTATTTATTTGGTATACAGATATTTCTGATGTGCCTACTAAGGTAAAAATCCTTAATCTACCCCCTCTTCCTCAGGTGGAAATGTGACAGGTTTAAACTTTGCTGGTTATGCTTGCTATTTGTTCAGTTTGCATCTTTCCCCTTTTATAGCAGGGCCTTGCTGTAAATGAGCAGTTTATGCTCTACTAGTGACAATTAAAAGTGCTGCTGCCAGTAAGAAGATATGTTGTAAATCATTGTTGTGTGGTTTCCTTGATAGGTGGTAACAGCACAGAGGAGAAGCAAAACATCGAAGAAACCGAGGGCCCGAGCCAAGAAGCAGGTTAGTGTCCATTTCCTTAAGGGACTTCAGGTTTTGTCAGCCTTGGTGAACAATAACCCTGGTCAATGCTATTGAGGGGAAATGTTTGTGCCTCTTCACTAGTTTAGCTCAGGCCTTGTGTGATTCTCCCATTAGAGACAGCAACTCCATTCATTATGAATGAATGTTTTGCAGTGCAAGAATGCAGACTTCCCTCCTTAACCTCCTCACTCCACATGCCCCTTTAAGGTGGACTACCACTAGCTAATCCTCTAACTGGAGAGAAATATTTTTCCCTCTCTGTCTACACCAGAATAGTACTCTGCGTAGAATAGAAACAGGGGGAAAGGAAGTTTGGGTACGGTGGAAGCAGTCTTTCTTTGCTGAACACTGTAAGATTTTTAAGGCTATTTTCAGCTTTTAATAAATTGTCTACACAAGTCTCAGGGGTTATGGAGATTTAAATCCGTACAGAAAGACATTACATATACTGGGAATGAATGTGAGAGTTCACAAGCAGTGGATTTTGCAGACGGCATACTTATGAATTATATGTTACAAGTTAGTAAGTTCAGTATTTTAAAGTACAATGTCACTTCATGTTCACAATAGTTTCTTTTTTTCCTGTTTATTTTTTTCATATTTCCCAACTCTGTTCAATGCAAAAGACTTAATTCTTAAGCAGTTTATAAAAAGAGCTGAAGTGACAAACAAAATGCCTGTAAATCCACTTAGTTTTTAGGATTTCTTTTCATAGTTTTGCGTGTAACACAATACTTTCCGTGTTCATTTTTTTCCTCTTAGTAATGCAGGATGTTACCTTAATTCACAGAGCATAAAACAGTTTCATACAGAGCTATTTTTTTTTTAATCAAACTTGAAGATTGCTATCAATATGTGGAAAATTGAGCTGAAGAGGGCCAGCCAGTAACTGCAGGAGAAAAAAAAAAATAGAAAGCCTGGATTCTTGACTCATCAGGTTTGGTTTCTGCTCTGTGGCTCTTTCCAGACGAGGAGCTCATTTGAGGAGGGTCCTTATTTGTCCCACACTGTCAGCACTATGTATGTGGAAGTGCAACATTTCTCCCTGCACTCACCAGGTCAGTCTTCTGCAGCCGTGTTTTACCAGCTGCTGCTGGCCTTGAGTGCTTGAAGCCCCTCTGCACTTTGTGTCTTCTTTAAGTCCCCATGCATGGCAAGCAGTGGAGACATGGACATACAGAATTGCAGCTTTGGCCGGTGCCCTTTGTCCTCCCCAAGATAAGCATACTGGGGTGTTCTGTAGGTGCTGAAGGAACCCACATTTCCTTTCCAGGGTTTTTACTGTTATGCTGGCTGGGCATAAAGGAGGTTTGAGTTGATTTGTCTGAACCCAGACTGTGTTTTTAATCTCTTTCTGGGCATGGGGCTATCTTTGTTCAAGCAGTGCTGGGCTTTTAACTGTACCAAATACTGCTTGGCTCCTAGCTCAGGATTACTCCAGCTGCAGAGATTCCTGTTAAACCCGGTTGTATTACCGTCTGCAGATGCCAGACACATCCCATCTTGCTTGTCAGCTCTATTGACTCTGATGGGATGTATATTTGCTTGGTATTTTGATTTGCAAAACAGCTGGATTGAATATGTTTCATTTTTCCCTAGAGAAGTAAAGGGAATGTACCTCTCTTAATTATTACTTTGCTACTGGAGGTGTGTTAAATGCATTGTGTTTTCTTCCAAACTGTCATTATGACTTGCTATGTTACAAGCTGTCAGACCTAGTTTATCAGAGATGTCATGTATACTCTTGTGCAATCTCGTATTGGTAGTCATGTTTTGTTACTCTCATGAAAAGTGTCAAAGAAAAGATCCAGACTTTTTTAGGTCCCAGATCCAGAAAACATTGTATTTTAGGAACTCAGTTTAGGTACACACCTAAAGATAGCATTGCGCCTACACATACTGCATGAATCACTTCCTCAGCCTCAGGCATGCAACGCTACAGAAAGAAATTATTTGACTTCACGTTTATCCCTACTGGTTCAACTAGTGATAAAGCAGAGAAGTGTACAGTTATCCTGAGTGAGTAACGTTCAGCTGATAAGTTGCTGCTGCTTTTCACTTAACTGGGGAGACAAAACATAATCAGGAACTTTTGGGGATGCTGCTTCTCTGCCCTTCCTTGTTGGTAGGAGATGACCTCATTTGCTAAGGTACACAGCTGTATGCCTAAAACAGTTCTAATCATTACAGAAGATAATTGTAAGGAAAAATCTCTTCAAATACTAAAGTTCTTATTTGTATTTTCTAAACTGAAAGGCATAACCTTCATCTGAGTATGACAAATTGCAAATCATTACTTTAATATTGTAGAAGAAAACATAGGAGAAAAAAATAGGAACTGTACTCTCACCCAGTCCATTACATGAAGATTTATATATTCTTATTACACAGTAGATGAAAAAGCCAGTGGTAGTGTACAAAAACTGGCCTGAAATTGTTCAGCTATTACAATGTTGGTTTTTTTTTAATAATCTGGCTTCTATTCTATCATCAGCGAAGTTCACAGTTAACACATGGAAAACAAAATGGTAGGTGATTCAGATCTCTTGTTTCAAGCTAGTTAAAAATACTCAATTACTATATTTGGGAAAAAAAAAGTCAGAATCACCAGAGGGAAGTCTTTTGAAAGAAATGAAAGGCTAAAAATGAAACAGGTTTCTAAAGGTTTTAGATTGCAGAAATTGCCAAGTAAAAGCAACAATGAAAGTGAAAAAAAATCTATTAAATTCATTTACTAATTTTATCTATTAAAGATCATAGTTTTAGCAGCATGCTTTGCCATTAAACATCTATGCACCACAGATTTTCAGGGGCTTGCAAAATTTCAGGCCTGATTCAGGAAAGCTTCTGTTTTCAGGAAAGCGTTAGCATTTAATAATTTTGATTCCAGTGGGATTCTTGGACATGATTAAACAATGGCTTGGTTTTTTTAAATCAAAATAGATAGATTAAATTAAAAAAAAGAAATCTCAAGGCAAAGAGATCTAGCCTACCCACGAAACTGATAGCTGTTCCTCTCTCTCTATTACGGGAAATTGAAATATAGACTTGAATTGGCAGTATTGTAAGTTTACCCCTGGCTTAGGGAAGACAATCAGGCCAGTAATAGCCAGTGAATACAATGAGGATGGATGGAAGCCCAGAAAATCAAATTCAAGTATAGTGTTGTGCCTCAGATAAAGTGTAACACTTTTTTTTTTTTCTCCGAGTAAACCAGTTCATCGGTTTGCTGTCTAATGAATAACTTGTCTTTCATTTCCTTCGTTCTTATAGATGAGACAAAACCTGCAGCTGTAGCCAGTCTATCATCATCAGAAGATACAGAGCCAAGTGAGGATAAAGGTACAGATTGTAAATTGCATTGCAAAATATCAAATCCCAAGAGGACATTTCCTAAAGCTGTATTTTCCTTTGTTTGGAAATTGCTAAAATTACAGTTAAACCATACAGAAATAGGTAAATGCTTGGATTTTGATTTACAAAAGTCTTTGTAATAAAACTGCTTGGCACCAGCTGCTGTACTGATGAGAGATGCCATGAAGTCTAACAAGTCTCCTTGTTATGGAGGCAATACCACAATATCATACGTGACATATCAGAAATAGCCTGAAGCCCGGGCTCACTGGGATGACTCACACATGTAAAGTTAAGCATGCACTTGTATCTCCACAGTGTTAGCTCCCTGTTCAGGGCTCTTCTGATGGGGGGAAAAGAAAAACACAATNAAGTGCCATGGGGCCAAATGTCAGGGAGTTTAGGAAACAAGAAAGAGAGATGTTCTAATTTAAATGTTTCAAGCTGAGATTTTTCCTATGGAGTTATTGGTTTACAGATAGGAGCCAGTGCACAGACATACTGTTTTTGATATTGTTATGATATCATGCTATTAATTGCTTGTGCCGCTCTATGATTTTTGGCATTTTTGTGAGGGTACATCAGGAAGAAGCCTGGGTGATTT
Organism: Alectura lathami; assembly: GCA_013399715.1. Taxonomy (NCBI): domain Eukaryota; kingdom Metazoa; phylum Chordata; class Aves; order Galliformes; family Megapodiidae; genus Alectura; species Alectura lathami. Next base: position 617,988 of record VXAV01004428.1, read on the forward strand.
ATAAGATGTTTGCTACTGGTAATTCAGAACAGGAGTTATGCTATCTGTAATAAGTGCAGTCCATCAGTACAGCCCTCAAGAAAGACTAATCGAAAATTTTAATGCATTTTACTGAGATAACATAATTGTTAACATCCATTAACTTATTTATTTTAAAAGATCTAATGTTTAATTCAGCATCGCTACTTGACTCGCTTCTCATTTTTCTAGATAAGTGTGACGGGGTGTGAGATCTTGCCCTTTTGTTCCAAAGGAACATGCTAGAGAGCCCACATACTTACCTGATTATGAGTTCAAAGCCTGGCGCAGGTTGATTTAAGTGCTTGCTCAACTGATTGATTGATACTGCAGGGAAAAAAGCCCTCAAACCCTTGCCAGAGCACTGGCTTTTGCTATTGATATCTTCAGATTAAGGTCATGGCAAGGCTAGTTTGAGGCAGGAATAATAATAGATTCAGTCCCAGCATAGCTGGTGATTGCCTGTCACTCATTTTTCTTTTTTCACTGACACTTGGCCTTTTTATGTATGCTGTAACTATAAGATCCACCATCAGATCTGTGTTTTGATGTTTTGTAGTGTGAGGACTGTGGTGGGTTTTTGGATTAGGATGTGGTTCTCTGCGGTTTTACCAAAGATCCAAACATTTTTCTTTTACTTTGAGTGCTTGTTCATGACTGTGAAGTTGGTGCCTTCTGATAGCTTTTCAGTGACCATCTCAATGTGTAACCAGTCCAGTTTTTTGACCCTTTGTACTAGTTACCTCTTCTCAGGAAAGTAGCTGTCTTTGTGTTATGCCTCCCGTTTTTCCTTTAATATTCTAGGAGAATAATGTTTTCTCTCTTCTCTCGAGAGACTGGCAGAAGAGGTAGTGCCCTGAGAAATCAAAAGGGTCATTACTCTTGGATATCTTTCTCCTCAAAAATAAGACAGAAAGCATCTGGTAGGAGAAAACAAGTGAGACAGACTCTCCTCCATATATTTTGTTTGTAAAGTCATACTAGTAGAAAAAAAAAGAATGATGGGGAAGAGATCTTGTTTGGGAATTTATTTGCTAGTTGTGTAAGTATAACCAAGATTTTTGAACAATGAGACCACTGCATCCACCACGCCATGATTTAAATCCTTATTTGCATTAGTGTATTTTCAGATTCTCAGATTATAGATTTTGACTTGGTTTAACATGAATACTGGTGTTACAAAAATCTTGTTACCGCTTGGGAAATGGCACTTTTACAAAATCCTGGCGTTTCTGAAAACACCTGCTGCTCCTGAAATAAATTTCAGCTTTCAAATTGTTTGCCCACTGAGTTAGTGCAGCTAAAACCTGCCAGGCTCTGGAACATACTCATTTCTGCAGTTTATCTTCAACAAAGTGAACTGGATATAAAGCATTTAAAGAAATGATGTTTTTCCATTCCTTTCACCTAATTACTGAGAAAAGAGATTTGTGGCAAAGAAGTCCAGGCTACGTATTTCCAAAATGCATGGTTTAAACCACTCAGAGTATATTTCTAAGCCTGCTGTGGCAGTTCAGCAGTCTCTCTAATGTCAGTTCTGGTGAGTGCACTGAAACAGTTATTTTGACTCTAATAACCATCAACTAGTAATTTTTCCACTCCTTTTTTATTTTTTTTTTCATGTATTTCTGGGATCAGAAAATAGCGATCACATTGAAATACTTCTGCATTGTTCTAAAATGTGCTGTTGTTCAAAACAGATTCTGCTATCAGTCAAAACGTCATGGCTCCCTGTGCCAGCTATAGTGATAATGTTTTCCTCCTCCTTGGTTAAAATTATTTCTGTGATGACCTTGACCATAGCTGTTAACGAATATTACCAATGGCAGACCGTCACGAACAGGGTTCTGCCAGTCCCACAGTGGCATGGCTCAACACATTTTGGTAAGGTCCTTGGCAGACAATGGTAGGTTAGGTCTCATGCCAACCTGCACTCCTAAGTCAGGAATACGTTCCCAGTCAGTTCAGCACTTTAACTTGTTGGGAATTTATTCAAGTGTTAATTTTCTTCTGTTCCAATGGACTTTTGAAGCATATGCATGTCCACTATCATGAAGATCTAATATTTTTTCTTAACCTGAGCCTTCTTTACTTATTTTTTATTTTTTAGTTTATTTAAAGGAGAAATGAAAGGATGGGAACATAGAAGTATGGTTCATAATAAAATGTGTTGAACTGTGCAGGAATAATGCCTTGAGGGGCTCTGATTAAAAATCTACTGTGGGATCACATGTCCCGCCTAACTGTGAATACATATCTCTTCTGTTATTCATAACTGAGGAGATGCTGTCCAGAAAAAAAATAAAAGGTTCATGTGGGCTCAGTTTGCATGTGGCCTTTCGACAGATGGAGTTTTCTGTCCTCAAGAAAAAAGCAGAATAGTCATATTACAAGAATATCAAGATGTTTGATGTTATTCTGTGGAGGTATCCTCTTATTCCAGTCTTTGCCAAGTTTCTATCTCCACTGTCTGGAAATATAGCAAAGAAATGTTGCAATTTTACCCTTGAAAACTCACGTGCATATCTATTAGCTCTTGAGGGAAGAGCTGACACTTCTAGGCAGCACCTTTGTAGCACTTCATTACTGCGCATGTGGAAATAGATCCTTTTTTTACACAGCGTCTTTGAACTCAGAGATGCTTCTCTTTATGAAGTGGAAGTCAGAACAAAGTGATTAAAGTCATTAATGTTTATGCAGCAGATAAAACACGTATCAGACAGCCTGTGCTCAGCCTAGTATGCATCTCCACACAAGATTGTGCTGGGACTACCAACTCCTTTTGAATGGACTGAGCGTATGTGAGAGTGTGTATTCTGCATCTTCTCCTTAGATACCTGTCCTACCAAGCACTGTTTAATGTGGCTTAGTGATAGGGCTTTCTGGCAGAAAAATGAAAAAGGGAAATGGATTTAGCACAGATAAAGAATGAACTCCCATTATGCAATCATGGGAAAGTTTCTGTGCACAATACACTGATTTTAATTCATTAGCACTTAATAAGAACTGAATTTTCATTTGAAGGTCAACTAAATTAAATCATATGCTAATTAATTGTAAAAAATAAAATAGCGATTAATTATTTCCAGGTGTTCACCAAAGCCTGCTCCTGCAGGAGTGCCATTTAAGGCAAGTCTCTGTTTTTCTGCGTTCTCTGAAATGGAGTCAGATTCAGTCAGCTGGAGGGTTTATGTTGTCAGAAACAGTACTAGGTATATGCTTTGGCTAGAGTTTAGCCCTCAAAACTCACTTTGTGCAACCCAGAAGCCTGCAAGTATCTTGCCTGTAAAATGTAATGGCTATGTAATTTGTGTTTGGCCAGCTGTATTTCCCACTGTGGAAAAATCTTGATGTCCTGGACACATAAATGATTGAGAAGGGATAAACTGAAAGATTTCAAATTCAGGGGAGCTGTGTAAATTGCCATAAATTAGACATTGATAAGTGGGTGAAATAGATCGACTGGAAGGCCAATGTGTTCAAAAAGAAGTGTTTAAAATCAGCTCTTAACTATATATTAAGACATCTAAATGAATGACCTGATTTTCAGAAGTGCTGATCGCTCAGCAGCTACCAATGAAATGTTTTTACTTCACCCTTGGGCTATGATTAGGCCTGGAAAATTTCAGCCTGAAAAATTTCAATTACGGGTAACTGAAAAAGAACCTTCTTAAATGGAAGTTTCAACACCCCCAACTGTAGCTGTGGCTCCCATGCCAGCTACAGGGATAACATTTTTCACTCGCTTGGTTAGAATGATATCTGTGAAAGCAAATTGGCTAACACAAGCTAAATTGTGTGGTTTGTTTTTCATTTTAAACCATGTACATAACCATCAGTGCCCAACCAAATGCCTGCCCTCTTAGCACCCTCCATGACGGCCAGTTTGAGCTGTGTGTCACGCAGTTTATTCTCTTTCTCTTTTAATTTGACCTGTACATAGCATGGTGTGTCCAGACCATAAACTACTCGAGATATTTCTGCTCTACCAATCGCCCATACAGGCAGCTGCAACAGCTGACACTAATCTACTTAACTGGTTTATTTAAATCCTACCTATTTTTAAATATTAGCTGACCTGAAGCCATCCAGCTGCGCTCCTGTCAGTCCAATGGGAACACCTACTCCTTCCATCCTCCCCCTCCTACCTTCAGCTGTGCGGCTTCTCCTCCTGGGAAGGGTCTCACCAAGGCAGCCAGGTTTTTCTCAGCTTTTTCCTTTCCCAGTGCCCCACACAACAGGCCTTGCCCTGACGGCAGCAGAAGGTTATCAGACAAGCTGAGCCTGAAATTTCTCTTGCAGACAGAAGGTGAGGATAGAGGAGATGCCCTTCTTGGAGCTCGAAGCACGAGCAAGGGGGGAGTGTTGCACGGCGACCCCACCTGTGGAAATGAACTGCCTGCGCTATTAGCTGAATAGTTGCCAAAATATCTCTACAGGTTGTTGCACCTAAAAAGGTGTGTTTTACCAAGCTGTATAAACTTGGGCTCAAATAAATCTAATCCATCATAAAGATAGATTAAAATGAATTCTTTGTGGATCTAAAAACAACATTTTAAAGTCAAAGCTCAAGAATATCTCCCTAACTTCTTATAAATCACCATTTTATAGTACTTCATTTTAACACATTTTCCTCGGTTTATGAGGCAAAAGAATACCCTAATCATGTGGCAGCCTCCATGCACACCATTACCTGTAATTTTAGACGCCTGCTTGATTTCTTTCACTCTGGAAATATTCCAGTCATTTTTCACAGTATCATGCTTAAAAAATAAAAAGCACTGAACCTGTTTCTTTCATAATGACCAGCTTTTTCCCTCTTTAATCTTCTTACCGCTCCCTAAAATGTGGTGATTTATCTGTGCTGTGTGCAGGACCCAGGTGTGTTGCACATTAGAAACGACTCAGTAAATAAGCTGTACAGAGAGTAGCTGGGGAAGTGAATTTTAAAAGATCATTAAAACCATTTAACATTCAGATCTTACCATTTTCCTCTTCCTAAGCATTTGCAAAAATTTTCTTTGAGCAGTGTTGCTTTGTGAAGTCAAAAGCATGGAGTTTTATGCAGTGTTTAGACAGAATAGTGCCTGATTATTGGCAGGAAGAGTAGGATTGATAGTTTATTGCAAACTATACGGTTTTCTTGAAGTTGAATTGAACATACTGTTGGTATATTGGAACAGTGAGTAATGTATATGGCTGATCCCCTTGAAGTCCTAGTATTTTCTCCATGGATTTTTAAAGGTTGGGGTTAGTTCCAAGGTCCACGTAGCCACACAACTCCAGGATATGGTAGTTTCAATGCAAGAGAGGGGTGCAGACAAGCTGGGGCAGAGCGTGTTCTCCTTACGTGGATACTGCCACTGCAGCCACCACATAAAAGCAGGTTTGAAGAAATTAAAGAGTCACATGCTCGCTCTTAAACAGGCACTTCATTACCTTATGTGCAGCAGATGATAGTGGCCAGTCTCTGAGTCATTTATGTCACTAAATGTCATGTTTGGTTCATTCATGTGTGATCATTGATGACATTGGGAACTGTGCTACAGTGTAGTATCAGGAACACTGATTGTTTTCAGTCCTGCCTGGCAGAATGCTAACCCGTACAGCACTAACTTGTGGTTACCCAAGGTAAGTGGTACCCAGCAAATGTTATCAAAAAACCAAGCACACTTTGCTGTGAAATGATATCCTGACTTGGATTCTCTAGTACAACTTGGCAGATGAGTAGCTGTGTTAGGAGACAACTGATGTTACTTTATGCCATTTAAACAATCAGAGTTGGTTCCCTAGCTGTTCAGTGATGGATGAAAGCAGCAGGGATGTCCAGAGCTTGTGCAGACCTGGAGTCATTTAGGACTATCATACTGGCTTATGGCCAGTTCTGTATGGCTCTGAAGGGCTAAGTCAGCACAGAGGACCAGCTGTTCCCAAGGAATACCACCACCCTACTGAAAACTTGCAGCAGAAAGTTGTATATAATCGGCATTTGTGGGACTCCCACCACTGGTTGCCAGCTGAGATGGACGCAGCACTCTTGCCTCATATCCAATTTGGGAACAGCTTTTATTTACCTGTGAGTTTAATTTTACATTTTCACTCTTGCCTGGCTGAGATTTTGTTCATAAATCTGGGTTTATTCCTTCGCTTTATTTTATTCTTGTTAATCCTAAAAGTAAATCTGTCTTTGGACCTTTTGGTTGAATATTTGATCTAGTATTTGCATTTGAAAAGAAGAAATCTTTGATACGGTCTTGACCTTAAAGATTTTGAAACTCAGAATCTACATACTAATGCCAGGACTGATCACTACTGCTGAAGTAAGAACAGCAGGCTCTTTCAGCGAGGCAGCAGCTCCTGCCCATTTTCTCTCTTTACAGAAACAAGCTTTACAAAAAATAGCATGTGCAAAATGAACATTTTATATTGCCTGGAATAATTTTGAATCCTGTGCAACTAAATTGCTTTCTGGAACCCTGGAACAATTAGAAAACTGTTTAAATCCAAAATGAAAGTTTAACACAAAATTACAATCCCCTAAGAATAAACTGTGCACAGCCAGTTGTGGGAATGTCTGAAGATGTGCCAAATAGCGTAGGTGGTCTATGGCTGTGGTGCGTAAGGCTGGCGCTGAGCACAGCTGCGGGGTCAGGCTTCCAGGATGGAAATGCAGGCAGCTCCCCATACTGCGAACTTGCTGTAGTTTGCCATATGCTATTTGATGCTTCACAACAGAAAGCGGTGTGACGGGGCACATATATCAGTGAAGCACAATGCTCCTTAAGCTCCATTTGTTATTATTGACCAAAGTGTGTAATTGTTCCTCTGATGCTGTGGATTGATTTTTGCATGAAATTGGAGTCATTCCTCATTCTGGGAGAAAAGGTGGCACCTGTGGGCTGAGATTAAAGGCACAGGTCTGGCAGTATAAAGTACTGTGCAAACGGTGTAGGATAAGATAACAGCTGGCTGAGAGGCTGGTGCTGTCGGAGGAGCTTTGGGTTTTTTGACCATGGGGTGGTCTATTCGACACTTGGTCTGCTGGCACCAGATGGGGCCCAGCTGTCCCGAAGGGGGAAAAGGATTTTTGCCTGGCAGTTGGCGGGACTAGTGGAGAGGGCTTTAAACTAGATTTGAAGGGGGAAACGGGTTAAAATTGAGTGCATCAGAGATCAGCCTAGGAGGGGTATGCCAGGGTCTGAGGGGAAACTGATAGCCCAGCTGAAGTG
>VXAV01004429.1:0-18929 GCA_013399715.1 Alectura lathami
GGGGCTTGCAGATGGCAACATAGCGGTCATAGGCCATGATGATGAGAAGATAAAACTCTGATGAGATGAAGAATGCATGGAAAAAGAGCTGTGCAGCATATCCTGCATACTAGATGGCCCTGGTGTCCCAGAGGGAATTGGCCATGGCTTTGGGGAGAGGGTTGGAGATGGAGCCCAGGTCGAGGAGGGCCAGGCTGAACAGGAAGAAGTACACAGGGGTGTGCAGGCGGTGGTGGCAGGCTATGGCTGTGATGATGAGGCCATTGCCCAGGAGGACAGCCAGGTAGATGGCCAGGCAGAGCCAGAAGTGCAGGAGCTGCAGCTCCCTCTTGTCTGCGAGTGCCAGGAGGAGGAACTCGGTGCTGGAGTTGCTGTTGGACATTTGCTGCCATTGGTTGATTAGTTCTGTTCAAGGCAAGAAAAACAGGAAATTGTTAGGGTAGATCTCTTTGCAAAGCCTACTTTATGCTTTGTTCAAACCTTCCAGACTGCCTCTCCAATTTAATGAAGATAGTCACAAGTCCCTTGCTTAATATCTGGCTGGTCCCACCTGAGGCTTCCAGTGGGACCAAGGGGCTCTGTTGTGCACTTCAGAGAAGTTAGTCTTGCCCTATAGCAATAGGTAAATAGGATTACTGGCTGATCGGAATAAAAAATGTGAGATACAAATTATTTTTTTTCAAATTTAACCAACATGTACAGTAAGGTTCTTTGAATGCTGTTTTGTTTATTTTATACTTGTTACCCCACCGCACCTGAGGAGGGTGTTTAAGATAGACATCCTTGGCATTCAAAACATTTTCTGAATGAAATACTGTTGGTAAAAAGATGCAATGTCAGTATCCCTCAGGTCAGATTGAGGACAGCTGTTCTGTCCATTGGTCCTGGGTCATCTGCCCTGTGCTGGCACATCTGCAGGATGGTGGAGCTCAGGTGTTCCCCTGAAATGTCTCCAACTGGTGCTGAGTGCAGAGGAATCCAGCTTCAAAGTGCAGAACTCCAATCCCCTCACTTTTCTCATCATACATGAGGATAATCTCAGCTCTCCTGTTCATGGCAGGGACACAGAGGGTTCAATGCAGCAGCCCTCATACAGCCATCAGCAGCATTTCCATGGCCTCAGCACAGAGGGGTGTTGTGGTTTTTAAAACCCTTGGTATCTCACAACAGTAGCCCTCCCCCTCTGGAGAGAAAGCTCGAGGTTGCCGGCGCCTGCCAGTGGCCAGTATCAGCATGGGGAGGAGGGAAAGTGAGAGGAAATTAAAAGGTAGAACTCGAGAGTTAGTTCTATAACTAACTTTACTACAATATTAAAAATGAACTAAGAGATTTGGAGTAGAACAACTAACTTACAGCAAAAGACAAGCTCTCTCTGATGCACCAGCCCAACCGCACAGAGCCAGACCTGACAGCGTCAAGCGAGGACCCCACCGCACCGAGACAGGACCCGTCCCACTGCACCTGTGCACGCCTGCCTGTGCTGCACGGCCCCACACCAGCCCGGTGCAGCTCTGCAAACCGTGGCTTTTTCCCCTGGCACGACACCCCCCACCCACCTTTTCCCAGAGAACAGGGTGCCCTGATGTGTATGCTATGGAATACTCTGTTTTTCCTTAACTCTGTTTTCAACCATGACAAGGGGTCATCTCCATGGGGCTGCTAGAGAACAGAGCAGTGCTATGGGAGACCTGTGCCCTTGTTCAGAGTTGTTTGCAGTCTAGGGGAAACCATGGCACGGTTCTTGAATGTGCTAAGAATGGGATGTCCTGAAGGGAATGGCAGCTCATTCCCAGACACACACAGTTTTCCCAGAGAAACAAAGGTGAGACATGGATGCTTTTCCTCCATGGATGTATCTGCATGACAGCACCTACAGCACCTGAATTCTCATCCCTTACACAGGTGAATCCAAAGGCAACTCATGACCCAGTTGCTGTGATATTAGGGGTGGAGGTCAGTGCTGAGGGGAGAAAGGAGACCAGGGGGTTGCTGCTAGGAAGGTGCCTGCACTGCAGGGACGGCTGGTAGGTGCCTGATTTCCCCTCCCACCGTGTTTCTGGCAGCAGCTCCCTCCTTCTCCCTGACCATGTCTCTCCTGTGTGCAGCTGTCCCTGCCTGGAGCTGTTTCTCTGTCCCCATGTCCCCTCCCTGTAGCTCACAGAGCCCATCCCAGCTTCTGTGTGCTTGGCTCTGCCCTGCAGACCACTCTAGGCAGCAGGGCACCGCCCATGGACGCAGGGCACTGCCCATGGGCACCTCGGAGTATGCAGATTCTAAGGGCTAGGTCACATAGACCCTGTTGACTCTGGACATGCAATGATGGTGCTTTCCATTGGCTGAGGGGCAGTAAAGAACTTCGTAAAGGTCCTGGAAACTTTTAGTGAGATGAGATTGGAGTTAAGTTCCTTCTCAGAATTCACAACCTCTATTTCTATTCCCAATATCCCAAAGAGTGGAAACTTAGCTGGGGAAAATGCAGCCTGAAGCAGGGAACCCCTGCCTTGTCTCCCATCTTGCAAAGTCCCCCTGGCAGTGCCCTGGGTTTCATTGGAGCTGAGTCCCGCATCCTCATGCAGCAGCCTCTGGCGGCAGCAGGTCAGTACCTTGCTGAGGGTGCTCCTTCCTCCACACAGCACTTAACAGCTCCCCCTGATGGTATCTCAGAGACACCTGATGCTCATGAGCAAGTGACTGATTCTCAGCCCTGCAGTGAGCCAAACTCTGTCCATTCTTTATCCAGAGCAGGCAGGCAGTGCATCAATATGAGGCACATCACACCAGGGTTACTACTTCTGACATGGAGTCATGGAAATATAGAATGCTTTGGGTTGGAAGGGACCTTAAAGTTAATCTTGTTCCAACTCCCTGCCATGGGCAGGGACACCTCCCACTAGACCAGGTTGTTTAGAGCTCCATCCAGCCTGGCCTTGAACACTTTCAGGGAAAGGGCATCCACAGCCTCTGTGGGTAAACTGTTCCTGTGTCTCACTAAATTCACAGTAAAGAATTTCTTCCTGGTATGTAGCCTAAATCTCCCCTCTTCCAGATGGTGGCCATTACTCTTGTCCTATTGCTACATGCCCTTCTAAAGTGTCCCTCCCCAGCTCTCCTGTAGGCCCCCTTCAGGTACTGGAAGGCCACTATCAGGTCCCCCCGGAGCCTTCTCTTCTCCAGGCTGGACAACACCATCTCTCTCAACATGCCTACATACTAGAGGTGCTCCAGCCCTCTGATCATCTTTGTCGCCCTCTTCTGGACACCCTCCAACATCTCAATGTCCTTGTGTTGGGGGACAGAGAACTGGATGCTGTACATCAGATGAGTTGTCATGAGAGCAGAGTAGAGGGGCATAATCACCTCCCTCGCTCTGCTGCTCACGCTTCTCTTGATGCAGCCCAGAATGCAGTTGGCCTTCTGGGCTGCAAGCGCACATTGTTGGCTCATGTGGAGATTTTTATCAGGTGACACACCCAAAGACTTCTCCGCAGAGCTGTTCTCCAGACACTGTCTGCCCAACTCTATTTGTACTTGAGATTGCCCTGACCCAGGTGCAGGACCTTACACTTGGCCTTGTTGAACTTCATGAGTTTGGCATGGGCCCTTCTGGATGGCATCCCTTCCCTCTAGCACGTCAATGGCACCACACAGCTTGGTGTCATCTGCACACTTGCTGAGGGTGCCCTCGATCCCACTGTCCATGTCACCGACAAAGATGTTAAAAAGCACTGGTCTCACAACCGATCCCTGAGGGACGTCACTCATCACTGGTCTCCGTTTTGACATTGAGCCATTGACGACGACTCTCTGGGTGCAACCATCCAGCCAGTTCCTTTTCCAGCAAGTGGTCCATCCATCAAACCTGTGCTTTTCCAATTTAGCGATGAGGATGTCATGTGAGACAGTCTCAAACACTTTGCACAAGTCCAGGTAGGTGACATCGGTTGCTCTTTCCTTATCCACTGATGCTGTTACTCCATCATAAAAGGCCACCAAATATGTCAGGCACGATTTGCCCTTGGTGAAGCCATGCTGCTTGCCACCAATCACCTCACCTTCACTTTCCGTGTGCCTTAGTAGATCATTCAGGTGGATCTGCACCATGATGTTGTCAGGCACAGAGGTGACACTGACTGGCCTATAATTTGCCAGATCTTTTCCCTTTTTCCCTTTTTGAAAATGGGGGTGATATTTCCCCTTTTCCAGTCAACAGGAACTTAACAAGACTGCCATGACCTTTCAAACAGGGTGGACAGTGGCTTGGCAACTTAATCCGCCAGTTCCATAAGGACACATGGATGGATCCCATCAGGTCCCATGGACTTGTGCACCTTCAGGTTCTTTAGATGGTCTTGACCGTGATCTACGCTTACAGTGTGGCGGGAGATCAAAGCAGCAAAGGTATTTGTAAAAGGTAATAAAAGGCTGTTTATTGTGAGATCAACAGGTACAGCTAAAAGCAGCAAAAGGCAAAGCTAAAAGCCAAAAAGCAAAAGCAACAACAAACAAAAGCAAAAGCTGTTTATGACGTAGTTTCTTACATTATATATGTTGTTGAGGCAGTCACACGCTCTCTGGTGATTCTTCGGCAAGTTACATTTGAGTATATTAAAATTATATGCCCCTAGCTACAATATTTGATTGGTGTTTAATTACTGGGCAATCACGCCACGTTATCCTTCAGTAAGTCCGTTGGCATTCTCGAGACATGCCTTCCTTATCTTGTTGTCAGGGATATGCTGATAACGTTCCTCTTCCCAGCCGGTACAGCAGAACTGTTCACAAGCTGGGTTGCTCATATGTCCGCTGCTCTGTAAAAAAATGCTTCGCAACAACAGTGGGTGAATCATCCTTCTCCAAACTCATGCCTCTGTTTTCTGCAACTTGCGTGGTGTTGTTCAAGCACTTGCCTGAGAAGACTGAGGCAAAGAAGACATTGAGCACCTCAGCTTTCTGCATATGGCACATGACTAGGTCTCCATTCTCTGTCTGTATAGGATCTACTTCTTCCCTAGACCTCCTCTTATTGTGATGTACCTGCAGAATTTCTTCTTCTTCCTCTGTATATTCCGGGCTAGACTTAATTCTGTGTGGGCTTTGGGTATCCTATTGTGATCCCTGGCAGTCCAGACAACTTCTTTGTATTCCTCCCAGCCAGCCTGGTCTTCTTTCCACTCCCTATAGACTTTCCTTTTAGATCCAACTATGTCCAATAGCTCTTTGATCATCCACGGAAGCCTCCTGGCATTCTTGCTCACCTTCCTCTTTCTTGGGATGCACAGCTCCTGGGCTTGAAGGAGATGGTCCTTAAATATTAAGAAGCTCTCCTGGGACCCTCTACCCCCGCTGGTCCGTCCTGGGACCGGTGCTCTTCAACATCTTTATCAAAGTCTTAGACTGTGGGATCAAGTGTGCCCTCAGCAAGTTTGCTGATTACACCAAGCTGAGTGGTGCAGTTGATACCCCTGAAGGAAGGGATGTCATCCAGAGAGACCTGGACAGGCTGGAAAAGTGGGACCACGAGAAACTGATGAGGTTCAACAAGGCCAAGTGCAAGGTGTTGCACTTGGGTCGGGGCAATCCCAGGTGTGTGTACAGACTGGGAGAAGAACTCATTGAGAGCAGCCCTATGGAGAAGGACGTGGGTGTTGTGATCGACGAAAAGCTGGACATGAGCTGGCAGTGCGCTCTTGCAGCCAGGAAGGCCAATGGTATCCTGGGCTGCATCAAGAGAGGGGTGGCCAGCAGGGAGAGGGAGGCGATCGTCCCCCTCTACTCTGCCCTTGTAAGGCCTCACCTGGAGTACTGTGTCCAGGCCTGTGGCCCCCAGTATAGAAAGGGATGTGGAGCTGTTGCAGCGGGTCCAGAGGAAGGCCACCAAAGTGATCAGAGGGCTGGAGCACCTCTCCTATGAGGAAAGGCTGAGGGAGTTGGGATTGTTTAGCTTGGAAAAGAGAAGGCTCTGGGGAGACCTCATTGCGGCCTTCCAATAGTTACAAGGAGCTTCCAGGCAGGAGGGGGACCTACATTTTACACAGGTGGATAATGGTAGGACAAGGGGGAATGGGCTAAAACTGAAAGAGGGGAGGTTTAGGTTAGACATCAGGAAGAAATTCTTCACTGAGACGGTGGTGAGGTGCTGGCACAGGCTGCCCAGAGAAGCTGTGGATGCCCCATCCCTGGCTGTGTTCAAGGCCAGGCTGGATGGGTTCCTGGACAGTTTGATCTAGTGAGCCAGTCGTTGGCAGCCCTGTCCACAGCAGGGGGGTTGGAACTAGATGATCTTTGAGGTCCCTTCCAACCCAAGCCATTCTATGATTAATTCTGTGTGGACTTTGGCTTTCCTAACCTCATCCCTGGCAGTCCTGACAACTTCTCTGTATTCCTGCCAGCTAGCCTGTTCTAGTTTCCACTCCCTACAGACTTTCCTTTTACGGCCAACTAAGTCCAAGATCTCTTGATCATCCACGGATGCATCCTTGCATTCTTGCCTGCCTTCCTTGTTCTTGGGATGAGTAGCTTCTGGCCTTGAAGGAGATGGTCCTTCAATATTGCGCAGCTCTTCTAGGCCCCTCTTCCCTCCAGTATGTTGACCCTTGAGAAAGTAAGGGCTTCTTTGTGATGGATGGGTGAGGAAGATGATGAGGAGTTGCTGCCCTCTATCTGAGAATGCACAGAGCTCTGCCTAGGGAAGGCAGAGGAGCCAGCTGAGAACTAATGGAAACGGCTTCAAGAGGACACTAGAAGTGTCTGTTACTGGCTTCCTGATTAGGAAGAATGGGAGGAATGGTTCCTTTAGAACAATTTAGAACTTAGGAGCCTCATGTTTTCACGTCCTTGTGCACTTTGGGGACCTTATTCACTCCAGTATCTGCTGGAGGGACAACACAGCAGGACATGAGCCTTCCAGAAGATTCCTGGAGAGAGCTGAAAGCAGCTTCCTGCCCCAAGAAACGGAGCAGACAAAGAGGAGAGGTGCTCTGCAGGATCTCATACTAAGCAGCAAGGAGGGGCTTGTTTGGGGATGTGAAGTTTTAAGGCACCCTTGGCTGCAGCAACAGAGAGACGGAGCAGCTAAGGATTCTGAAGGGACAGCAAGAGACAAATTCACAACCCTGGGCTCCAGGAGAACACACCTTGGCTTCCTCAAGTGACTGTGGGGTACAGACATGCAGATTAAGGTCCTGTAAGGTCCTGAAGCAAATGGGGTCCAAAAAGCTTCTAAGTAACCAACGATCATGTAGTCCAAGAAAAAATGTCCATGCCAATGAAGAATAAGCCAGGCAAAAATGCCAGAATTCTTGGCATCAATAAAATGCCAGAACCTGGCAGCAATACAGAGACATTGTCCAAGTATACATGCAGGGATGACTTTTGGAGAGGTAGAGCTCAGACATGATTGAATTTGACCAGGCATGTCAAAGACAATGAGAAGGGTTTTGTGAAATACATAGGTGAAAGAAGGAAGGCCAAGGGAAATTTTGGTCCATGGCTGAATGGGGCAGGCTGCCTGGTGAAACATGGCACAAGAAAAGGCTGTGATATGCAACTCCTTCCTGACCTCACTCTTTCCTAGCCTGACAGGGCTTCAAGGAATCCTGGATACCAGAGACTGGTGGGAAATATTCATAAAAGGAAGGTGGGTGAAAGAGGGACAAATCAGGGAATACTTGAGAAAACAGGAAGTACAGGACCCTGAGTTGGAATGGACCCACAAGGACATGTGCTTTGTGCCATGACCATTTCACTGGGGAGCCTGTTGCAATGTCTGAACACTCTCTGCTGCAGAATCTTTTCTGAATATCTCATCCAAACATCCTCTGATGCAACATCAGGACTCAATGCCTTCTTGGCCTTAATCTATACTCAAAAGATCTTGAGTCCTCTGTGCTTAGGGAAAGGATTCTGAGAGGAGGTGAGCACACATGGGCAGGAAATTCTTGAAATCCCTCAGGCCAAAAGACAACTTTGGCCCATTGGATTACCCTGGCAAAGGCAGAGGCTGGGTGCTGCCTGCTGGGGAGCAGCCCTGTAGGAAAGGTCTTGGAAGGCAGGGAGCTTGGCAGGAGGCAGATGTGTGCCCTGGCAGCAGGGGAGGTCAGCAGTGGCCAGGCTACCAGAATACAGGCATGGCCACAAGATGGAGGGAAGGCATCATCCAGTGTACTGCCTCCAGATTTCAGGTCCCCAACATGCCAAGGAAACATGCCAAGAGCTGCATTGTGTTTGGGAAGGCGCACTGAGGGTTGTTGGGCTGGAGCCCTCCACCTAGGAGGTGAAGGGAAGGCTGAAGGGGATCTCATTGCAGCCTGCCAGCACCTGTGAGGAGGTGATGGAGTGTTCAGAGCCAGGCCCTTCTGCATGGTGCATGTTGGGAAATGAAAGAGAATATGAAGAAGGTGAGAGGGGGGAGTTTCAGCCTGCACAGAAGGGAAACACCTTTTTCACTATGAGCTCATACCGGCATTGGAGCGGGTCAGCCAGCGAGGCTCTTCAGTCTCCACCCATGGAGATTTTCAAAATGCAACAGGATCAAGCCTTGAACAACATGTTCTGGCCCCATTTCTGACAGACTGGACTGCAATCCTACGTCGTTCCCTGCCAGCCTGGTTTATCTTGTGATCCTGTGTGCTCAGGGCATATTGCTGATAGGAAGAGACCAGATGTTGATGGGGCATGAAACATCCTGTGCTGCATGAGGCCATCTAAAACAAGACTGAAAACAGCAAAGAGTGTGACACATGCAGTGCAAAGGCTGAGGGATGTCGTGGACAATGCTGGGCAGAGAAATTTCTAGGGGCACCAGGCTCTGTGCAAGATACAAACTGATAATCTTTTTTTTTTTTTTTTTCCCCAGGCCTGAAAGATGTTAATTATTGCCAGTAAACCTAAACAAAGAATTAAAGACAAAGAAAATATTTCACAACCATTTTCAACTTCTAAAATGCTTATAGTTTGTGGTGGAGGCTGGATGGCACCAGCTAGAAGAAACAGAATGGAAAGACATAGTTGTGTACCTGTAGTGTACAATGTAAGGTACAAACAGTATGGAGAGGAACAGGATTTAGTAATTAAGATACGGATGTGTTGCTAAGAAACGAGAACAATGGTAGAAGAAAGAAAAACAAGTTTTGGAAGTACACGTAGCCTACGCCACGCCACGTCACCACCAATCAGAATGTGATCCTGCGTGTACGCCGCCTGGATGTAAAAGAACGATGAATCAGCATACAGAACGGGCGCATGTACGGTCTGATTCCTTTAAACAATAGAAGCATAACATACAAAATGTTGTTTACTTGTGTAATAAAAAAAGCTTGCTTATCTATATACTTGCAATGTCTATGTCGTGTCCATCTCTACCGCGACAATAGTTTTTTCTTTTTTGTCTGAAAAATACTAATCTCAGAGGGGAATTTGCATCTTTGTTTTTCCTTCCCCAAAACAACAATGTGTTCCAGAAATGGACACAAATGCCTTCCGGTGCAGGGACGCAAACTTGTGGTGACAGTGCCAACACCCTGCATTCCCTGCCCAGCCTCCACCTCACCTCTACCTGCTGTGTGTTTGATCTCTCTCATCATCCAGGTGTTTCCAGCTCTCCTGAATAAATGGCCATGGCTAAGGGCATCTTTTCAGCAGATGATCAGGACGTGTGCCCTTCCCACTGCTCTACAGATTTCCCCCTCCATAGGGGGAATTCATCCTTCCCCCGTTTGTGTTCAGATACCTCCCAGCTCTCTGGCTGTGGTATGAGATTCAGGGAGATAGATATGTGGCCAATCTCTCAGAAGCCAAATGAACACTTGAGTCAACTTCTTAATTGTGTTTATATTTATTCCTTCCTATCTCTGGAAAACACTTTCATTGTACAAATAGCCCCTGAGGAATGCAGTCTTCATTTAGATCCAGCTTAGACATGGCATCCAGCTGAGGAGAGGGCTTTACTGTTTATTGCATTGCCTCATGATTACTTCAGTTTGATGGCAATAAACAGAAATCCTTCTGTGCCTCTGTGCAGCTAGTTCTCTGAGGAGAGCAGTGGGAGTTCATGAAAAGAAGCTGTAATACTGAGCTGATGCCTTCAGAGGAGAAGACTGACTTGAAGAAAAATGGTGCAATTCCCACGGGGCCAATGCGAGTAATGATGTGGCTGGGGAGGTGAGGAGGAAGATTGTCCACACAGTTTTAGAGTAACCCTCTTCAAAGGATGCCCTGGATCAAAATCGATTGCAAATTGGTGGTTTCACTTCTCGTTGAAAATGGAGAGTAAGTAAATAAATAAACAGACTTAGTAAATGCCCATTGGACTCTTCTTCTGTGAGTTCACTCCTGATAGCTCTTCAGTTAGCTGTACAAGTCCTGAAGACTTGAAGAAGATTACAGCAAGGCACACATGAGGGCTCTCTGGACTGTAATGGGCCCCATGGTGCATTCAGTTCTGAGTCTGTGAACCTGCCGTGCTGTGAGAAGACTGCAGAAATTGCTCACTAAGTAGGAGTCAGAAGAAAGACTGAAGGTTTTTTGGAGTATTAATGGGCCCCACTGAGGGCCATTACCAACAGTCTCTTCAGGGACTTGTTAGAGCAGAGAATTGTAGGCCATGATTGCAGGTAGACAAAGGCACAGTGCTGGTGGCTCTGATGCTGAGAAAAGCCCTCCTTTGCCTCATGAAACAGAAAGCCCAAGCCCTGATAGCCAGACTCTTGGCAGGGAGATCCTGTCCCTCAGACTGGCTCAGGGCTCTTCCTGGGGCAGTGGGATGGAGGTGTGTGTAGTGGAGAATGAAGGACAACGGGACAACATCTCTCAGCCTCCCTGTGTGGTGCAAGAAGATCATGAGGCCCCAGTCCCATGAGGACAACTTGTCACCTCACAGGACTCTGTATCAGAGACAACAACCACTGCGGGAGATCAAAAGCGACAAGGCATTCATGGAAAGGTAACAAAAGCAACACACTTTATTGCGCAGTTGTTTTGATTGTATATTCTCCCAAAGTAACCACGCAGTCTACAATGATTATGTGTTCAGTTAAATTGAGTGCTTTGAAATATACGCCCCCTAGCTACCACATTTGATTGGTGCCTAACTGACCAGCCCCATTATTCTTCAGTAAGTCCGTTGCAGCATCTTGCAGTTGTTTTCCAAGATATGATTTCCTTATCTTGTTGTGCAGGAATGTTCTTGAGAAAGCTGGACTGTTCACAAGCTTGGGTTGCTCACATGCCCATTGCTCTGTAAGAAATGTTCTGCAACAAGCCACAGCCAGCTGGACAAAGGCCTTGACTCTCTCTGGGGCTCTCAGCCTTGCCAGACACTCAGTCATCTCCACTACACTGTCCCATGCCTGCGTCTGTTTCCCTGCAGGCTGTAGACACCAGCCCTGCTTGTCCACCACAACATCTCCCTTCCTGTTCTGATGTTGTTGTTCTCAGTGGCTGTTCCGTGAAACATACAGCTCCAGGCTAACCACAGACCCCCTCTGGGTCACCTCAGGCACCACAGTACAACTCTCAGACTGACATTTCCTTCTTCTCATGCTCAGTCATCTTTTCCTTTCTCATGCTCTTTCCCACTACTAAACAATGAGACATCACCTCTGAAACCTAATTTCACATTATCCTGGCTACTGCTAAACTCCTATGAGCTTCTGCTTCACCAGGCCTAAGAAGTCCAGGTCTCTCAACCATGCCCAGATCCATAGCCCAATGCCCTATCTTTTTGCAAACCGCCACTGGATGTGCTCCTGCTCCTCCTCACTCCTCAAAGCCAGGAGCCTCACAGCAGGACACACTGCTCCAGATGTGGCCACACTCATGCCCAGACAAGGTAGATGGTAATTCCTCCTGTCTGGTTGGCCATACTTCTCAAACTGCAGCCCAGTCTGCTCATGACCACTTTCACTTTTATCACCATTGGCTTCCATGGCATCCCTCACAATACCCTTAAGAATGCCTTTCTGCTGCACGTTGCTCCTCATCCATTCAGGACTGAGCCTGCCTGGATGGACAGCAGATTTCTACCTCCTGGTGTAATTCACTGCAATACTGGAAGGAGAAGATCTCTTCTCCTTGGAGAGCCTGTGAGGTTTTTGTTTGCTGAGTCCCACAGTTCCTCAAGGTCCATTTGGACTGAAGCTTCACTGTGTCAGATGTTGATGTGTGCGTTCAGATGCCTCATCTGACTTGTGATGTCTCTAACGTGATCAGAAGTTGATGAATTAAAGGAAACAGTGAATAAAAAATAAGAGGAGGAGATAGTAGTTCAATGAAATTACTGGCCATGGTCACCATATTGACCATCCCAGAAACACCCAATGAGAGTACAGAGCTAGTAGAACTAGGACCAATGAGGACAGGGTAAGCAGAGGTGTCCTGTAACACGAACATTGATCTGACAATATTTATGCCTACTGTAGTTTCTTGGTCACGGCAAAGCTGACTGCTTTCCTTACTATTATTTGGAAAAGTCATCCTGGATGGAAACATAGAATCATCCAGGCTGGAAGGGACCTCAGGCCATCTCTAATTCTAGCTCCTGTTCACAGCAAACTTACATTGCACAGGAGGTGTTTTTGGTCCTGAAATCCTTCAAAGATGGAGATGCTCTCTTGGAAATCTTCCACCGAGCATTGGCTCTCATGTTCCCTGCATGCACAGCAGAGAAGACCCTGACTCTTTCTGATCACATCTGGTAGGTGTGTGTCCCGGTCCGGAATCCTGTCTGCCAGATCCAGATGGGGGGGGAGGTTTCTTTTCGATCCCAAGAGATGAAAACACAAACAAGGTCGGATGCCATGCAACCAAGCTTAGATTTGTTATCCAAACTTTGAGAGAGTGAAGCAATAGGACAGGAGGAAAAGGATAAATGGGAATTAAGCAAGCACTTGAGATAGGGTCGCAAGAATAGTCACCACCTAGGAGGTCCAATGGGAGTCCATTGATGATGCAGGAGTCCAGGAGTCCTGAGATTGCCGGTGGAAGGCTGACGGTAGCAACACAACAACGCAACTACACAACGGCACAACAACACAACGTCCAACACGGTGTCCACAACACAGAGTCACCCAACACAACATCACCCAAAACGGCATTGCCCAGAAGCAAGTTGCTCACAGTCCTTTTATGTGATCCCACTGCCAGGGTCCCTTGACAGCAACATGTCATCCTCTGTAGTGTGCTGTGGTTCTTGTGGAGAACCTCACGCATGCTCGGTCCCACACCAGGGGTCTCCAAATGGTCGTCGTGTGGCCACAAGCTGCCATGTGGTCCCATAAGGAGACGTGGCTGTTGTCTGACCCAGCTTGTGGAGCCTGTCTCTCTCTGTCTGCTCGACCCACAGTTTCCTTTCTTCTTCAGCAATAACAGGATGTGGGTTGAGAAGCAGTCTTTCATCTTTCTGAGTGATCTTGCTTAGCATAACATTCCATGTCTTTCTGAGCAATCTCTTGAGACATAACATTTACAATTTTTTCAGAGTCTTACAGGGACCAGCCAGACCTTACAGCAACATGAGGGCTCAGAAGGGGATCATGGGGTGGACAGGGAGCAGCTCTGCATGGATGAGGCATTCGTGCACATGGCATTTTATCGTATTATTTATTTTTTCTTATAATTTAAATATAGTCTTTCCCAAACAATGAGCCTTTTATTTTGCATCCAATTTTCTCTCCCCTCCCACCACCTTTGAGGAGAGAAGTGAGAGATCTGTGTGGGGATGTTCAGGTGACAATTGGTGTGAAACCACCACACCAGTAAATGTCTCACAAGAAAGATGTCAGACAAACAAGTGTATGCAGTGTCCTTTACTTTGTCCAAAGTCACAGAGAGCCTGAATCCTCATGTTAGGGACTTCTGACTACTATAGACATGAGTATATTGAACTGGAAGTGGGAAGAATATTGTTGTTTTGATGGCAAAATTAGAAATAAAAAAGCAAAATTTAAAATCAAAATGAAACAAAAAAAAAAAAAAAAAGAGGAGGCAAGCAAGAAAACAAAAGAAAGATAGAAAGAAAGAAAAGGCACAAAAAAACAAACAAGCCCAAAAACTACATTAAAAAGTATCTGCAAATCAAACAAACAA
The DNA here is from genome assembly GCA_013399715.1 of Alectura lathami. Taxonomy (NCBI): domain Eukaryota; kingdom Metazoa; phylum Chordata; class Aves; order Galliformes; family Megapodiidae; genus Alectura; species Alectura lathami. Next base: position 14,083 of record VXAV01004429.1, read on the forward strand.
ACAAATGAAAACATGAGAAGAAGACAGAAGACAGGTGGTTTGTGTAACAAGTCACATTTCGAGTCATAAGCAGAAAAAGTTCAGCGGTTTGGTACTTCTGAAACACATCCAGTGATCACTTTCCTGAGGGCATCTTTGAGCTCCTGGTTTCTCATGCTGTAGATGATGGGGTTCAATGATGGGGGCACCACCGAGTACAGAACTGCTAGCACCAGGTCTAGGGATGGAAAGGAGATGGAGGAGGGCTTCAGGTAGGCAAATATGGTGGTGATGACAAACAGGGAGAGCACAGCCAGGTGAGGGAGGCACGTGGAGGAGGCTTCGTGCCGCCCCTGCTCAGAGGGCATCCTCAGCACAGCCCTGAAGATCTGCACATAGGACACCACAATGAAAACAAAACAACCAAAGGCTAAAAAGAGACGAATCCCAATAAGCCCAATTTCTCTGAGGAGGAAATTTGAGCAGGAGAGCTTGAGGATCTTGGGGATTTCACAGAAGAACTGCTCCACAGCATTGCCATGGCAGAGTGGCAGTGAAAATATATTGGCAGTGTGCAGCAGAGCACTGAGAAACCCACTGCCCCAGGCAGCTGCTGCCATGCTGGCACAAGCTCTGCTGCCCAGGAGGGTCCCGTAGTGCAGGGGCTTGCAGATGGCAACAAAAGGCCCTCACGAGAGGAACTTGGGGTTCTGGTGAATGGCAACTGGACATGAGCCAGCAGTGTGCACTTGCAGCCCACAAAGCCAGCCGTATCCTGGGCTGCATCCAAAGAAGCGTTGGCAGCAGGGCAAGGGAGGTGATCCTGCCCCTCTGCTCTGCATTGGTGAGACCCCACCTGGAGTGCTGCATCCAGATGGGGAGTCCTCAGTACAGGAGGGACGTGGAGCTGTTGGAGATTGTTCAGAGAAGGGCCAAAAGAATGATCTGAGGGGTGGAACACCTCACCTGGCAGGACAGACTGAACAGCTGGGGCTGTTCAGTCTGGAGAAGAGAAGGCCCCAGGGAGACCTGATAGAGGCCTTCCAGTATCTAAAGGGTGGCTAGAAGAAAGAAGGGGACAGACTTTTCAGCAGGGTCTGTTGTGATAGGACATGGGGAATTGTTTCCAAATTCAGACAGGGCAGATTCAGACTGGATATAAGGAAAAAGTTTTTTACAATTAAGTTAGTGAAGCACTGGAACAAATTACCCAGAGAGGTGGTGGATGCCTCAACCATGGAGAACTTCAAGGGCTCTGAGCAACCTAATCTAGCTGTAGATGTTCCTTTTCACTGCAGGGGAGTTGGACTAGATGGGCTTTAAAGGTCCCTTCCAACTCAGATGATTCTATGATCCCTCAGGGATCAGTACTGGGACCAGTGCTGTTTAAAATCTTTGTTGGCAAAATGGACAGGAGAATTGAGTGAACCCTCAGCAAGTTTTGGACAACACCTAGCTGTGTTTTTGCCATTGACATGCTAGAGGGAAGGGATGCCATCCAGAGGGGCCTGCACAGGCTTGAGAGGTGGGGCCATGCCAACTGCATGAAGATCAACAAGGCCAAGTATAAGGTCCTGCACCTGGGTCGGGGCAATCCCAAGCACAATTACAGATTGGGCAGGGAATGGTGGGAGAGCAGCTCTGAGGAGAAGGATTTGAGGATTTCTGCTGGCGAAAAACTCAACATGAGCTGACGATGTGCACTTGCAGCCCAGAAGGCCAACTGCATCCAGGTCTGCATCAAGAGAAGTGTGACCAGCAGGGCCACGGAAGTGATTCTGCGCCTCTACTCTTCTCTTGTGAGAGCCCACCTGGAAACGGAGTCCAGTTCTGGGGCCCCCAACACAAGAAGGATATCGAGCTGTTGGAGGAGGGCCATAAAGATGATGGCTGGAGAACCACCCCTACGAATGCAGGCTGAGAGAGTTTGTGTTGTCCAGCCTGGAGAAGGGAAGGCTCTGGGGTGACCTGATAGCGGCCTTCCAGGACCTGAAGGGGGCCTACAGGAGAGCTTGGGAGGGACTCTTTAGAAGTACATATAGCAACAGGACAAGGGGTAATGGCCACCAACTGGAAGAGGGGAGATTTAGGCTCGATATTAGGAAGAAATTCTTTCCTGTGAGGATGGTGAGACACTGGAACGTGTTGCCCAGAGGGGTTGTGAATCCCCCCACTCTGGAAGTGTTCAAGGCCAGACTGGATGGGGCTCTGAGCAACCTGGTCTGGTGGGAGGTGTCCCTGCACATGGCAGGAGGATTGGAACTGGATGTTCATTAAGGTCCCTTCCAAACCAAACCATTCTACAATTCTATGATTCTATGATTTGCCAATATTGCAAGCTCTAAAGCATTAATTCTGGGAGTCAGGGGATATCCTCTTGGAGCCTGGTGGGAAATGCCTTTGGCCAAGTGCAACGAAAGCAGAAGCCCACATGGAGGACAACTGAACCTACTTCCTACTGATTTTGTTCAGAGCACCCTGCAGAGGTATTTAGCTGAGGAAAGAGAGTTATGTGCCACAAGGAGAAGTGAGTCTTTCTGCCTTTCCTCTCTGCACTGTACTTCCAACATATCCTTTGAGTGGAATGGCTGTTGTCTCACGGACAACCTTCATTGCCTAGCCCAGCACAGGGCAGCTGAGTCTCACATTAATGCCCAAATCCTGGCCTGTAGTGCTGCGTGAGCTGCCAGGGCTGCCCAGCACAACTGCATGGCGCTGACACATACAGCACTGGTCCTGCTCAGGAAGCCCATCCCTGTTCAGGCTGGTTGTAGCACAGGCACCACCCAGGCCATCCCTGGCAGATTCTGGACCAGAGACTGAGTGCCAGCACTGCAGTGAGGTAAAGCCAGTTGCTTCACTATCCAGGAGATGCAGGACAGTGCATGAACAAAAAGCACATCACATCACATCTCATTCATGTGCCTTCACTTTTATTTTCTGCTGGTTCCTCTCTGGCCCATTGTTTAACTGTCCCCTTGCAGACACAGTCCTGGATCAGGCCAACAATGTGGACAATGTTCCTGCATCACAGGATCACCACTATGCCCACTAAAGCATGTCCCTAAGTGTCACATGTACGTACTTGTTGAACACCTCCAGGGACGTAGAATCCATTAGCTCCCTGGGCAGCCTGTTCCAATGCCTGACCACTCTTTCAGAGAATAAGTTTTTCTTAACATCCAAACTGAACCTCCCCTGGCACAACTTGAAGCCATCACCTCTTGTCCTATCACTTTTACCTGGGTGAAGAAGCCAAATCCCACCTCACTACAATCTCCTTTCAGGGAGTTGTACAGAGCAAGAAGGGGTCCTCTGAGCCTCCTCTTCTCCAGAACAAAGACCCCCAGTTCCCTCAGCTGCTCCCCATAAGGTTTGTGCTCCAGGCCCTTCACCATCTTTGCTGCCCTTTGTTGGATACGCTCCTGGGCCTTGATGTCTTTCTTGTATTAAGGGGCCCAAAACTTTACACAGTACTTGAGGTGCGGCCTCACCAGTGCCAAGTACAGGGGGAAGATCACCTCTCCAGTCCTGCTGGCTATGCTATTTGATACAAGCCATGATGCCATTGGCCTTCTTGGCCACATGGGCACACTGCTGGCCCATGTTTAGCAGGCTGTCAACTGACAACCCCAGGTTCTTTTCCTCCACACAGCTTTCCAGCCANCCCAGGTTCTTTTCCCCCACACAGCTTTCCAGCCACTCTGCTGCAAGCCTGTAGCATTGCATGGGCTTATTGTGACTAAAGTGCAGGACTTGGTCTTGTTGAGCCTCATGCAGTTGACCTCAGTCCATCAATCCAGCCTGTCCAGATACCTCTGTAGGGCATTCCTAACCTCAGGCAGATCAACACTTCCTCCCAGCTTGGTGTGTTCTGCAAATTTACTGAGGATGAACTCCATCCCCTTGCCCAGATCATCAGATGTTCACAATCTGCCTGCACTACAGGATGTCCACACCCAAGACCACTGTCAACATCTCTTCCTTCCTGAGATCCACTTCACCTCTACAACAGGCCCTCAGGGGTTGCACCAACACCACAGCCAGCAAACAACTCTCCTGCTTGGACTGCACAGAACAACCCTGTTCATCACTGGTTTTGGGGAGAGCAGGCTTTGCTCTCTTGCTGAGCACTTCATTTCTTCTTTACATTGCCATCTGCCACCCACTCCAGCATGTTTCTGCTCTGAAGAAAAGCCTTTGTACACCTTGGGTGCATGGTTACAGCATTCCACAGTGCAAGTCCTTTCTTAGCCCTTGTGCAACCGCTGGAGTGGTGCAGCCCAGAGTGTACCAATGCCCTCAGCCTGCAGCATGGACGGGAGGAGCTGGAGCCCAGTGTGCCATCATTTCACTCCACTTTGAGGTCACAACAGCTGAGATGTGTGGGGAAAGCCCATGACTGGGGTGCTGTAACTTATCGAGAGCAGTCCTGTAGAGAAAGACTTGGGGATTCTGGTGGATGAGAGGCTTGACAGGAGCCAGCAGTGTGTGCTTGCTGCCTGGAAGGCCAACTGTATACTGGACTGCATCAAAAGAGGGGTGGCAGCAGGGCAGGGAGGGGATTGTCCCCCTCTGCTCTGACCTCAGAAGGCCCCACGTGGAGTACTGAGTCCAAGCCTGGGGGCCCCCCGCACAAGAAAGATGTGGAGATGCTGGAGCAGATCCAGAGGAGGATCACAGAGATGCTCAGAGTGCTGGAGCACCTCTGTATGCAGAGAGGTTGAGGGAGCTGGGCTTGTTCAGCCTGAAGAAGAGAAGGTGCTGGGGAGACCTCATTGTGGCATTCGAGTAATTAAAGGGGGCTCAAAAACAGGAGGGAGAGCAACTTTTCACAGAATCACAGAATCACAGAATGTTAGAGATTG
>VXAV01004430.1:0-24562 GCA_013399715.1 Alectura lathami
GTTGTCCAAGTGCACCATTGAACCAATGGTTCTTGAGCAGGCAGTATGGGCAGCAAGAAAACTTCTTTTTCTAACTTTGCTATGTTTTGGAATTAAATCTAGTCAACATTATGTGTAATTACATATCATTACATCTATTAAGTTAATTTCTCTAAAGCCATTTTGTCTTGTTTATTTACAGAACTACAGCATGGGTGCTGGTAAAGTCGTGGGGTTTTAAAAAATAAAATAAAATGAATAGATGAGACTGGCAAGAGAGAATTTCTTGCAGTTTTTGGGGAATGATGAACAGCTGTTACATGCAGTAGAAGGCAGGACAAAAACTGTATAACTACAAGTTAGCCACAAAAAAAAAAAAGAAAAATACCAAAAAAGCCAACCACCTCATTCCTACCCTCCAGGCCAAGTTTAAATCCTGAGTCTAAAATAACATTTACCTAATGAAGCTGGATATTCATGTAGCTGGATATACTGTTTGAATCCTTAGAAGTGCTTTGTGTCTTAGATGTTCTTATGGAGAACTGAGATAGCCTTTGGCATGTTAACACATAGCCCTTAGCAGGAACAAGGCTCTGTAGTTTTATCTCACTATAACGTAGGTAAAGATAAAAAGTTTGACTACCAATTACACTACAAACTTTTGCCTTGTCTCCAAGGATTTTGTCCTGTGACGGGTACTTTGAAATATCTTGCAGGCACAGAAACTTTTTTTTCTTTTGCAGTTAAGACAGAGAAAGTTTAGTCATCATTCAAATAAAATATCCCTAGCACAATTCCCTTCCTTTCACTTGTCCTTCATTCAGAGTGATATTCCTCTTTCTCTTTTCATAGGCTCATTTTTCTCATTTTTTAAACTTATTCTGAAACAGGCTACATATCAGTGACAAATGCTTTTGAACACTGCCAGATTCTGCTGAAAACTTAAGAAATGGCCATGTCATGTTAGAAATGTCACATTCAATACATTCTTAGCTCCTGAGTGAACTGGCTCCCTCTCTCCCCACTGGAGTCCAAATACAAATGCTTCTTTGCCTGTGGGTAAATTCACTTTAAGCTCCCTTTGAATGTCGCTAGGGCTTCTGAGGAGGAAGGAGGGACAGACTCCGAAGAACCCCCAAAAATCAACCAAAACCATACACGGAAACTGATTTTCGGCTTAATCACATATGTGTCATTCCTTTGGCTTCAGTGGAATTAGCCCTCCATTAAGCAGAGGAGAATGGATCATAATTAAGCTCAAGCATATTAATTTAATCATAGCAAAGACTTACTTGTGAAAGGCCACTTGTATAATAGAACAGGCCCCTCCCAACTCAGGCGATTCTATGATAATCCCAAACCGTTTGAAATGGTCCTGCACAGCTTTATCCCCTTGGGGGTCTCCTCACTGCAATGTGACTTCATTCTTTGCATAATGCCAAGGTGAGAGCATGCCTTTGGTTTTTGGGATATACTTGTTTCCAAAATCAAACAGAGCTATGTTAGGAAAAAAAAAAAACAAAAAAACATTTTGTTTGAAAATGAGAGTGAGTCTTTCTCATTTGAGGTTGACATAACCTGCTAGCTTTAAAAGTTGGTAGACTAGAGAAATTTCAGCTGCAGATCAACGCTAAAAACAAGGGGTTATTTTTAGCAGCAAGGCGCCCTTGTCTTTATTCACATTGCTGCACTGGAATATTACATGGTAATTCACAATTCATGCATTTTGACATCTTGCTACTCTTATCTTCATTTTCTTGTCAAAGAAAATGTCTTAAAATCTGATCTGATTCACAGGCAACATTAATACTTTGCTGAGTGTGCTTGAAAGTCCACCCTGCTCCTAAAGGGATCGGTCACTTTGACTAAATGGTAAAAGGCAGTGTATAATTTTCTCATTTTCCATTCCTCAAGAACCCAAAATGCATGTTGAGTGGAGCTTTTGAATATGAAAAGTTCAGATTTCTCTAAGTAAACCAGACTATTTGAGAAGGAATCCAGACTGCTGAAAGTCTGAAAATGGAGGGGAGACAGGTGGCAACAAGAATCTATAGAAGCCACTTCCGTGACAATCATTTCTGCTGTTGTGTTTTAAAACTACTATGCAAACTCAACTGATGTCATTTCCACATCAGAAGAAAAGAACTATTAGGCTAAATTCCAACTGTCTATAGATATGTTTGAAATACATTACTTCCAAGTTGCAGTTTTCATGCAATTTTATAATGTTCTCCTTTAACTGGAATCACCGTTGCACTCTTGAACCAAATTGCTACTCTGAAATTTTTCGAAAATGAGTAACATTAGGAACACAACACGGCATCTTTACTCTGTTTTCACAAGCTAGATGCTGACTTCATGTAAGCCTTACATTGCACTGTAAAAATGTGATTTCTTAGAAATGCTTTAACACCTGCATAAACCCTATGCCATGTTAGACAATGCTGCTGGGAGATTAATCATGATTTTTGCTTTCTGTCCTAATTCCAGGCATATAAAACCATTAATGAAGCTGAAAGCTCTTATTAAACCTGTTCATAATTTAGAAATAAAGTACTTTAGAAGGAAGTTGAAAAGACATAATCAGATATTTGAAAGCCTACTCCTTAGCTAGAACTTACTAGTAGGTTTCAAATAGTTATTTGCACATAGCTGTGGCATAAACAAGCCTGCAAATATGGCTAAGGTGCTGGCTGTATCTTTTCATTACTCAGTCTTGGCTGGTTAGTTTGCAGCCCAACCAGTACCCCATGCAAGGGAAGAGAGGGAGATTTTTTTCAACAGAGAGGGGTTCCAGCTTTTGCCAACTTCCATTGCCAGCAGCAGCACACACACGCTGCCCTCAGCAAGGACAAAGGTGATTCCCTTTGGGAGGGGAAGGTAGAAGAAGAGACTGGTTTTCTCTGGGAGCAGTTTTCTGTAGGGGATTTATCTAGATGAGGCATCACTGGTGTATGGGATGATGGTTGGTGCAGGCAGTGAACTGGACGAACAGGCTTAGCTCTGCTTCTGCACCTCTGCTTATTTTCTGGAGATGCCACGGAGCACAAGTTAAAGCCACTCTTTCTTTGGCCACAGATCTGTCTGCTCTGGTATCTTGACCCAGGGATAAAATGGTGAGTACAAAATACAGAGATAGAATCATAGAATTGTCTGAGTTGGAAGGGACCTTTAAAGGCCATCTAGTCCAGCTCCCCTGCAGTGAACAGGGACATCTACAGCCGGATCAGGTTGCCCAGAGCCCTGTCCAGCCTGACCTTGAAGGTCTCCTGGGACGGAACATCCACCGCCTCTCTGGGCAACCTGTTCCAGTGCTTCACCACCCTTATCATAGTGAACGTTTTCCTTATAACTAGTCTAAATCTCTCCTCTCTCAATTTGAAACCATTTCCCCTAGTCCTATCACAACAGACCCTGCTAAAGTCTGTCCCCTTCTTTCTTGTAGCCGCCCTTTAGATACTGAAAGGCCGCTATCAGGTCTCCCCGGAGCCTTCTCTTCTCCAGACTGAACAGCCCCAACTCTCTCAGCCTGTCCTAGGAGGGGAGGTGGATACCTCCTGCATAATGGGATCGAGAGACATGGTATGGACATACAGTGTTGTGTGGACAGGCTCTGACTGTTCTTTCTGTCATCTGGTCCAAGAGCTATGGCCACCAAAAGCTTAGCAGGAAGTGGATCAAAACAGCTGTCTAAGTTTCAGCTTCAAAGACATTAACTGCATCTGTGGGGAGCAGCCTTTGCTGCCCAGGGCTGTCTGTCCAGCCAGCTGCCCTGCTGTCGCTAAATGCAGTATGTAAAACAAACCTTTGGATTACTATTTTAATACACGTTATCCTGTCTGCAAATTTGTTAGGGGGGAAGCACATGAATATATGACTGTTAATTAGTCGAGAGAGTTTTACAAAATAATGAAGAGCTGATGTGACTGACAAGGAGATGTCATGAATACTGTATTAGCACAATGACGATTTAGAAACGCCAAAAAGTACACCTGCAGCTCCAAAATCAAGAGATTTTATTTTAAAAAGGTTAGGTCATTTTTAGATTTCCATCTTTTAGCTTATACTTTATTTATATTTTTAAAGTTTTTCCCCGAGCTTTCATTTGAAAGTGCAGGTTGACTGTACTGAGCAGTCTCTATAATCCATCAGCTGGATCCCTCTAAGAGGCACTGAATTGCAAGGTGCGTGAGAAACTCATAACAGTTGTCATGGAGTGATGATTTTTTTTTTAACATACTGATCAAATGGTCCAGCTGGAAAGAAAATAATATGTTTCTTTCCTAAAGATGTATCTGTGTGTATTAAGCTGGTTTTACAAGAAAATATGGCATAAAATAATGAGAAAATGTACTGCAAACCTTCCTATCTTGCAGCTTGAAAGGCTCTTCCATGTTCTAGGACTGCTGATAGGAGGAGTCCTTTTTATATCTTCTCCATGCATAGCCACAATTTCAGCTAGTCTTGAGCTCCTCCTTCCCCAGGTAACCCAGACTGTCTGTGGCTTGGACATGCCACTGTAGTTTTATTGGCATGTCTGTGGTGGTGGCCAAGCAATCAAAGCCTCAGAAGGATTTTTGGGGACAGCACAGACCTCCAGGGATGACATCTGCAGAGATCATCATTATTTTTCACAAATGACAGCAAAGAAAGAAACCCAGCTCTGAATCAGAAGGAACATTTAATCTTCAGTGCAATGGCTCTATCACTCATAGAGCTACTTTTAGTTTTAGGGCTCAGGACTGTGCTAATAAAACTAATGGGAATTTTGTCCTTGCCAAAAAAGAGAACAGGATTTGGCCTTTCAGAGCAACACACTTAATTCTAGTGTGCATCCTGGCTTCCATTTTTAATGAGAAAATGGGAATAAACATAACAAAAAGTGTCTTGCAAGTCCCAGATCCTCAATAAATGCAACATAACCATAAAGCCAAAATTAATGCTATATTTTACAAACTGGATGAGAGGGTGAGACAGTCTGAGGAGTGCTTGCTATGTCATGCACTGCAGCAGAACTCCTTGCTTCTTTCTGTTGGTCTGGACTTACGGAGTGTCTGAGATTTCACCTGATGAAACACTGTTATTCCAAGACAAGGACTGACAGATGTTGGACAGATGCTGGGCTGATGTTGGTGTGCTACAAACACAGCCACCTGTGCATCTGGTTCAGTGCAATTTCAGTGATGCCTTGTTCACCCTGAGCCCTCACCTGCCACTTCTACCTGGCAGAGCATATACACCAGGGTCTACGATGATAATGGGCCTGCTAATGTGCTGAATTTCCAGGGGGTAGCTCTTAACAGGAGGATGAATTGTGCGCCCATAGCTGCACCTAGAAACACATCCCATTGTGATTCACGAGTGTAGTTCAAAGCCTATCTTGAGCTCTGATTTTAACGCCAGTGCTGGCAAATGCTGCAGAAAGATAAACAAATTCAGCTTAGTCTGCAGGAACAACCTTTGGCCAGTTGTAGACCTGTAAACTAACCAAGAACCTCTGAGTCAGTCTTATTTTCCAAAATAGAAAATATTGTGCTAACTTGCCTCAAGGAAAAGTGCTAGATCACAGAACCTCTGTTGTTCAGCCATCTTTGGACATGGAAACCAAAATATCCCCCCACTATTTTTAGAACTGCTTTAAATCTAGTGCCTTTCATGGGAAGATAGAATGACTTGGGTCAGAAGAGACCTTAAAGCCCACCCAGACCCAGCCCCTGTCAGGGGCTGGCTGCCACCCACTGGGTCAGGCTGCCCAGGGCCCATCCAGCCTGGCCTTGAGCACCTCCAGGGATGGGGCACCCACAGCTTCTCTGGGCAGCCTGGGCCAGGGCCTCACCGCCCTCTGAGTGAAGAATTTTCCCCTCATATCTAACCTAAATCTCCCCTCTTTAGTTTAAAGCCATTTCCCCTTGTCCTGTCACTGTCAGACCGTGTCAAAAGTCGCTCTCCTCCAGTTTATAAGCTCCTTTCATGTACTGGAAGGCCGCAATCAGGTCTCCCCAGAGCCTTCTCTTCTCCAGGCTGAACAAACCCAGCTCCCTCAATCTTTCTTCACAGGAGAGGTGCTCCAGCCCTCTGAGCATCTTTGTGACCTCCTCTGGACGCACTCCAAGAACTCCACATCTTTCTTGTGCTGGGGATCCCAGAGCTCAACACAGCACTGCAGACCCGACCACCAGCTGCCTTTTATTGGTCCCACCCTTAATTTTCACCCACAGGCTCCCAACCAGTTCCTGACTGTCACTCAGGGGCAGCTCCTCACAGTCCATGCACTTCTTAACATAGAGGGCAACTCCCCCACCCCTCCTACCTTGCCTATCCCTTCTAAAAAGCTTGTAGCCCTCCATGGTGGTATTCCAGTCATGCGAATCATCCCACCACATTTCTGTGAGAGCGACAAGATCGTAGTTGTCCAAGTGCACCATTGAACCAATGGTTCTTGAGCAGGTAGTATGGACAGCAAGAAAACTTCTTTTTCTAACTTTGCTATGCTTTGAAATTAAATCTAGTCAATATTATGTGTAATTACATATCATTACATCTATTAATTTCTGTAAAGCCATTTTGTCTTGTTTATTTGTTTAACACAGCACTGCAGGTGGGGCCTCATGAGAACGGAGGCAAGGTATCCTAACACTGATGTGTAATTGCTGAGAAAATACTTAGACCTTGACTGACACAGCTGAATACTGGGTTAGGCTACCTGCAAAAAATGTTGGCCTGGCTTGCTATGGGCCTTGTCATGGCGAAGGCTTGTTCTTGATCAGCAGCAACTTGGCACCTCCAGCCTCTCCTGTGCTGCTGAGGGAGAGGCAGAGGCTGGAAAAGGGACCGAAAGAGCAGTGTCGGAGGAGGGAGGACAAATCTCAGCATAGCATGACCGCCTGTGTCATGGGGATGGTGTGAGCATGTCCCCAGGTGTGGCACTGCAGGCATCTCAGGGACTGCTTGGGACTCTGAGGGTTGATGCATGACCCTGGAGAGCTTTCTCTGCCTGTATGGGCTCTGCTTACGGGATGGGTTTTCTGTCCTTTCAGTGTTTCCATCCCTTGGCCAGAGTCACCCACAGAGAAGCTGCAGGGAAAGCAGGTGCAGCCATCAGTCATGCTGTGACTTTCTATCTTCTTCATTTTTTAAATGACCTCAGTGTGTGCTGGGCACGGTGGCCTTCAGTACTTTCCCCCGTGAGCCCAGAGAACATCCTGAGAGCACAGCCCAGGGCTGGCTGTGCTGCAGGACCCTGTGCACTGCGAGAGCTCCAGTGGGCTCCCCTCCTTACCCAGGGCTGCCCCCAGAGCATGGTGAGCAGCAACCTTGCAGCATTTCAGGAGAAACAGGGAATGGGAGTGCCACCAATCTGAGCTTGCAATCAGAGATATGTGGCAGATAAGCCCAGGAATTTATTCTTATCTGCTTTAGAAGATAAAGTATGAGATACTTTCCATTTGCTAATAAACTCTTCTTAACAGGCTTAAACTCAGCTAGGGAGGTGTATGCTACAACTGGGAAAAACTTTTCAGGGATAGAAAAAGCTAAAGGAGGTGACACTTTATTTGAAACCCTCTCAAAGAGTGAAAGCACTTCCAAACCTCTGCTGACTTTCTGTTCCAAGAAATTTGCATTAAGTATTTCCATACTCTTACAGCAGCCCCATATATGTATTGGAAAATATTTAGTTCATATTCCCCAGATTTATATTGTCAACCATAAGTCAGCCAGATGGCTATGTGACTTATAATGGGGCTTTCAGATCAGTATTGCCAGCCTGACAGATGCTACAAACAATGACAGTTATTGATCTATAAACATTTCCAAAATAATCTCATTTTGGAAACAGGCGAGTATGCTGGAATTTAGATCAAACCAAGCAGACACTGATATTTTAAAACTGTTTAAACACAAGGTTTTAATTCACCTTCTAAAAGCTGCACATTCATGTTTATCGCTTTTATGATACAGCCCTGAGTGGGAAATGACACCCATATCTGTGCAGTGTTCAAATAAGAAAGAGACAAAAAAAAAGACGGATTGGGTAAGATTGTCCCTGGTGCTGGGGCAGCTCCCTCCTGTGGCTGCTTTCCAGCAGGCAGAGGTGCTGGTGCTATAGGTGGGTGCTTAGTGGTGCCCAAATGCTGTGGGTTTCCCAACACTCCACTCTGTCATGCAGAAATGTTGAGTTGGTGGAAGTGGATGATCATCCCATGCATTGGAAACACTTTTTCCAAGCTATTTGTTAAAAAAATCCAGGTATACTTGCAGTAGACTGTAGATACATGTCTAATCCCAGAGAAAAGTCCTTTTTCATCTGTAGATCTCATATTCTCCAAGGAAAAATCTGAAATTTCTGAAGATCACTGGCTTAGATATCTAAAAGACAACTATGCCAGAAATTGGATGCACAGGGTGACATCATGGTATGTGTGCATATCAATAACTGTTCCACTGGAGTAAGACAAAAATTAGGGTAAGAGAAGCTGGTAGAAACACAGACTTTATTACCAGCACAAACCTTGGTTTATTTAACCTGTTCCCTGTTTTATTTATTTATTTATACCACATGTCTCCTGATGTGGTATATGCTGCTTATCATAGAATCATAGAATGGCTTGGGTTGGAAAGGGCTTTAAAGACCGTCTAGTTCCAGCCCCCCTGCCATGGGCAGGGACACCTCCCACCAGACCAGGTTGCTCACAGCCCCATCCAGCCTGGCCTTGAACACTGCCAGGGAGGGGGCATCCACAGCCTCTCTGGGCAACCTGTGCCAGTGTCTTACCACCCTCACAGGAAAGAATTTCTTCCTAATATCCAGCCTAAATCTCCCCTCTTCCAGTTTGTGGCTATTACACCTCATCCTGTTGCTACATGCCCTTCTAAAGAGTCCCTAGGGCCCCAGCTCTCCTGTAGGCCCCTTCAGGTACTGGAAGGCTGCTATCAGGTCCCTCTGGATCCTTCTCTTCTCCAGTCTGAACAACCCCAGTTCTCTCACCCCTATAAATTACTTCAAATTGTGTGCCCACGCTCTTCTATTTTAGAGGGATGCAAGAAGGAGTTAGGTTTTGGTATGGGCAGCTCATAGCATAGATCCAGGGGCCTGGCAGTGTGACTCCAAGCCTGGAGGCGCTGGCTGCACCACCTGCACCTGCTGGGGCTGGGGAGCAGCCCTGGAGAGCAGTGGCACTGCAGAGCAAATTGAGCAGAATCACATGCAGCCAGAAGGGTTTAATAGAAACATTCTCATATACTTTTCCAAGCATTGGAAGAGAGGTTTTCTGTGCCGTTATAGAATTAATGTATTGGAAGAAATGGCAAGGAAACAGCCATAGACAAAATCAGCTTTGGGCAGACATGCAGGGTGAAGATGCTCTGAGCATCTCTCCGTATGTCTTTGTTAATGGAGGGCACTAACACCACATTCCCAGCACATCAGGTGGCCTGTCACTGCCCAGATATGTAAAAATCAGGATTTGTGTTAATAACCCCCTTCCATAAGCACAAATGCCACTCTGAACTTGGATCGTGTCATGCCTATGGCATGTGTAAAACCAAATATTTGGGCCCGTAGAAAAGGGCTCCTTGTTCTAACACCCTCATTTATGATGAACTCAGGTTTATTCCACAAGCCATGTCAACACGGCACTGAGGTTGTCCCTGGTGTGGACAGGCAATAGGGCTGTCCACAGTGCGTGCTCCTTGTCCTCACACCTCTGCCCTGCCCAGCTGTCCCTGGAGGGGACCGGAGGAACCGGCAGCACCAGAGGTGACTCAGGTCCCTGAGATCTGTGCTGTCCCCAGGGCTCCCAACTTATTCCTCTGACTAGAGGCAGCCAGAGGTGCTCATGCTCCTCACTGGGGTACGCGGGCTTAACACCTACAGACAGAAGGGATAAACCTGAGCCTTAGCATCTGTAAAGCACATTGTGAGACTGAGCATAACGTGAGACAAAACCACGGCAAATCCTGAACCCTCCTGCTGCTCTGAAAATTATACCTCCCATGGGAAGGAAAATAAACTGCAGTAACTTCCCTCTATGTTCTTTAGACTTGGTAGACCTTAAAACACTGATGGGGATTGCAAACATTAAGTAGATCCCCCAGGTGTTTGGGATTATTAATAATACCTGCCAGGGGTCAGGTATGCAGGGCTTCCCAGCACAGCCTTTGCAATGGCTGCCGAGCTTGTTGGCAAAGCCCTATCAATGTGACCTTGCTATTATAAGTTATTTATGATCCTGTCTGGATGATTGTCATTCTGAGTAGGAGTAAATATACAATGTTGTTGAATTACCTCTTACACACGGGACGTTTCATCATGCACAAGGACAGCAGTAAAATAATTGGGTCCTCTTCTCTCTTCTCAGATATATCTATTCTGTCCAAAACAACAATATCTTGATCAGAAGTGGTGTCAGGAGTGACTGAAATAATTGGTATGAAGAATCTCCTGAGCCAGCCAGGTTTCTGATGTCTGGCCCTTCATGCGGTGATCTGGGAGAGGACTCCACAAGCCAACAGACAAATGCTTAGAGATTAGCCAGATTCCCACTAGTGTGGGAATGCTCAGATCATCAGATCAGGACACGAGCTACTAGACACTGCGTCATCCCAGCTCACTTCCGTAAAATAGCAGCACGCTCCACCGTGGTGTGTTACAGATGGAGTCACTTCAGATGTGCAAACTGCTGCGGGGTGCCACCTGCTGCCAGAGCAATGCTCTGCAACCCCATCTGGAAGAGAGGAACAGGCACAAGGAACAAAAACTTGCACCATCATCAGGGGCCATTGCTGTGGGGCAGAAAGTCTGCAGGGGTGGCAGAGGAGGATTTGTGAAGAAATCTCTCAACAGCATCGCTGGTAAATACAGACATGCATGTGTATTAACACATGTACGTACATCCAATTTGTTAAGAACTGTAATTGCTACTGGGAAGCACAGAGGATAACATAAAATCTTCACGCAAGTGACATGAATGCAGAGGCATACTTCAGATGATGCTTGTGGTCAGGTCAGGAGCTCGCAGTGGGCTGTGGCTGTACCGTGCCAGCCTGTGTGCCACTCGGGCAGGACTGGACCACGTGTGCCAAGCAGAGGGCTGCTGTTCAGTCATGGAGATGCTGGCAGGGGCAGCCACAGGTACCAGACACCAAACAAGGCATGGAGGGGTTCCACTGCAATGTGTGACTGAAACCCAGAAATCATCTGTGCAAACAGCTGAAGCGAGTGGCTATGCATACACAGGCACAGCTCTCACTGCAGTGCAGCAAAGCAAATCTTCTGCTAGACCACGTCTGTAATGTTACAGGCTGCAGACAGCAGCCTGCTGCATAGTTTGTTCTCATTTTTTTCATCATACACTTGCCACCCCATGTCTGGAGATTGCAAGAACACGTGGTGGTGGTGGTGGAACTTCTGCACTTGCCCCCAGCTGCACACGTGCAGACATGCATACAGAGAGCATGGATGTGTATCTGAAGGCCAGAGCTTCCCAAACCATGCCAGATGGGGTGCTGCAAAGTTTGGAGAAAGGCTCCTTCCCTACTTATCCCCCTCCTCCCAGATGGCACAAACTCAATGTGTCAGCTGCTCTTCTGAGCCTCCTGCCGTTACCACAGCTGAGAACATGTCCTACCAGCACGATGCAGACACGCAAGAGCTGTTGTTGGCTCAAACATGTGCAAGAAGAATGTTGTGCAGTGCTCATTCTGCAGTTTCTGATGAGGCAGCCTATGTTCTTTCCTTCACTCCTCTGCTGTGGATGTTTCCTACGGAACATCCCTGAGTTTGGCTCAAAGCACCTTTCGTCTGTTATCTAGCCACAGAATGGTGGATATTTCAGCTTCCATAACAAACAGTGAATAACCACCAATTTTCCTGAAGAGTGTCAAAATATCCCTGTGACCACATGTATTAATAATCAGAGTAATGATTTTAAGCATGAAATGCAGCATCAAGCTCTGGGGGCTAGCAAATTTAGAGCAGAACTACGTGGCTTTATTTAGCAAGATGTGTGGAAGACATGCATGGGGGATGGCATTTTTTTGGAAGGGACTGGGAGATCCAATTTTATGATCAAGTAGTACCATGACATACTGCCACAGCCTAGACACCGCAGAAAATGGAAGTCCCTTTTATTCCTGTAGAAATAGGTCAAAATCTGACACAGCTGCAGAAAAAGGTGGCAGCTTGGCTCTCATTGTGTTTTCAGCTGTACATCTACATTTCACTGCACATTTCTGCACTTTTAAAATGCAATATAATGATTCCTCAAATTGGTTTTGTTTATATTTTCAGATACATTAACTTTGTGTGATTTTTTGTAATCCCAGAGACTTTGTTTTTCCACTTTTTTTTTTTTTTTTTTAATGTCTCCAGCTTTGGGGAAATTCGAGGCAAATTTGCCACTTTGCTGCACAGCAGCTCAGGCTGCAAACTACCTGCCACATGCAAAATGATGGCAAACTGCTTTTCCAAACTTCATCTCTAGCTTCCGAACTTTTCAGGCAGTTTCAAACAGCCTTTTCTTTTATTAGGAAGGCTGTAATTACTATCTGAGGGCAACCTTTGTTATGACATAAAAAGAAGCACTCCAACTACTGTGCTAAACATTAGATGTTCAGCTGAGTGATAAAACACTATAATCAAAGCCCCACGTGTGACAATCTCCTTCAACCAACCTGTGCATTTGTAAGTGCTAGATTTTTGAATAGTACAGTATTTATTAGACATAGGCTTGTGAAATGAATGTTGTGTTTTGCATGTTTTGGAAAAGAAATAGCTGAACAACCACTGTAGTGTTCTGTGCTCCTCTCAGCCTGGCACACACTCCTCCTAAAAACAACCGTGGTGGCAATGACATGAATCTCACTTCTCTGCACGTGGTGGACAGGTGCAGAGGTTTCAGCAATGTTTTTGTTTTTAAGCAAAAATCAAAGAAGGTCTCCTCACCATTGTGTTCTGGAAGCATGAAACAGGTCAGTAGCCAACCCCTCTCCCCTGGCAGAGACACTCAGTGCAGTGCTAGCTCACAATCATCCCTAGGAACAGCAGAGTTATAAGTCGACACCTTTCTCCTTTCCAATGTGTCATGGAAAGCAGAGTATCTTTTTGATGCAGGACGTAGTAGTCCCTAGTTTGCAGCATTCCTACTCCCCCAGTACAGAAAGGAATGAAAGCATTGCCATGCACAGTGTTTGCTGGCCGTGGCGAAATGGATCATCCTCCTTGCAAGGGACTGATGTTGGCATGACAGGGAAGAAGACTACTATAGAGACCACACTCTGGTGGTCCCACAGGCTGAGATCAGGAGGGATTCGACCAGTGAGTTATTGTTGCACCACAAGAAGTGATTTAATAAAAATCCAGCATTCTTCCTCATTTGGCAACTTCTTGAGTTATAGCAAAATAAATCATAATAATTTGGTAACTCCAGGAAGCTGCACTGTTGCAGTTTGACACATTTAGAAATAGAAGAGTTCAGGCTCATAAGAACACTAGTTCCACGGATGCCATTCAGATTTTCAGATGAATGGAGGTACTCTTAGATATGTCCCAAAGATTAGGCTGCTATCTCCAGTGCTGAACCTCTTGTTATGAATTTGTTTTGCATTGTCTTGTATTGATTTGCTAAACAAATGCATAAATTAAATTGACTCAGAGATCTAAATACAGAAATATTGATTGCTGTGGGGTAGATCATTCTGGCAGTTTGCCTGCAGAAGCCTTTCCTAGCATCACGGCGAAGGACGACTTTTTTTCTCTCTGTTGGGTTACAGTGTGCACTCCATTGTCACACTCTGTGCAACACGCATGCGTGATGCATCCAATACATGACAGTTACTGCCTCTGATCTGTGTTAGCAGTGAGGTAATGTTTATTTATGACTCATTTAATCACACAATAAGGAAGTGAAAACAACTCAAGACATTTTTTTAAACTTTTTGCTTGTTGCTTAATTTCTTAGGGCATGGTGTTCATGTTTTTAATAATAATTTTAAATTCTGTTTTTAATTACACTTTAAAATTAAACTTATGTTTTTTTTTCCCTATAATATAGTTGTCATTCAGAATGTGATATAAAATATGACTCCATATTTTACTGCTATGTATTAATTACACTTGTACTTACACTGTGCAATGAGTTTCATCATCCCTTTGATTTCCCACCTCATGAGTATGAAGTTATCATTGTATGTCGCATCATCATACTGGAGATAGACAGGAAAGGGTTTTACAGTCAAAGGTCATTGCTCTACACCCACATCAGTATGTAAACAGGGATATATATCTATAATTCAGATAGCTCGTGTCAGCTCATAGTCTTGTCTCTGTCTCCAAAATTTTGTAAATTCCTTTAGCTTCATTTATTCCAGTTTCAGAAGTCTCACAGTTACAATTTCCTGAAAGTATCAATTTTTTGCTTGGAGATGTTGATGCGACTCCAAAACTGGGATAGTGCAACTGACCATTTTGCAATTGAAGTAAAAAGTCACTGGCAGCACATGACACCCAGTGTCACTGATTCATACTTGCTAATTTATTAGAATAAATAGTTTCCTCTTAACAGTGTATTTGCTTAAACATGACTGCTAAAAGCAGGCACAGGACTGCGGGTTTGCCATATCTGGCAATGGTGAACCCATCATGGTAAGGATTCAGGCTCCCGGCATAACAACGAGTAGGTGTGAAACCGTGGAGCTGTTCTCCTTCCCTTTGATGCCTGAAACCCTAATCCCTCCTTGTTACAGGAGGCGGAAGGAATAAATATAAAGCACAACAAATAAATACAGCTTTTGCTGGTGCATGCCTTAGGGCTAGGAGTCAGAGCACCGATGCAGTACTCTGTCTGTTCAGTATCATGCCTTCTTTCACACTCTGGGAATGGATCAGCAGTAGACAAGTTTGCAAATTTTGTATTTTTCTTCACAGGAGCTCTGTAGCTGGTGCAGAAAACAGAGAGGAGGAGCACTTTCACATAATTCCCTACAGACGTGAGCACACAATCTAGTCTTCTGTAATATTTTCAACAATCAGCCAAAAAAGAGTTTTTTTTTTTTTTTTAAATGTGATGCCACTGCACAGATGAAAAGCAGCAATTCCATACTGGAACATGGATAGATAGCAAAGACTTGTAACTCCATTTGTATCTGTAGTAATGCTGCAAGGAGCAGGAATGTTTTGTACTCTCAGATGAGTTATTCCTCAATGAAGTGGATGGCTGCAGACTCCAGAGGATCATTTCTAAGTGGGATTTTCTTTCCTCTTTCTTTGGCATGCCCCTGCCTGTTCTACCATTGAACAGGGATAAGAGGAAAAACATCCATATTGTTTAGGCAGTCACATACACCATCTCACATCAGCCAGCACTGTACACTTGTGAAGACCTCATTACTGCTTTTTCTCCTATTTGCTGATGAAGCATCTCCTATTAGTGCTGATTCTTTTCCTGAACCACATCTAATATTTTACTAACGATATGGACATCTAAACCAAACTAATCCTCTTTTTTTTTNAGAGAAACCAGCCTCTGCCTTGAGGACCAGATGCATAACAGAGATGACATAGAAAAACATGCAGAGAGCATCTTTTGGCAACTGCATACAATAGGGGAAAAAAAAAAAATCAGCTCTAAGCCAGTTTTAAATTTTCTGCCTCTCAATTTCATCACATCTCCTGAATATTTTACTGAGAAACAAGATCTCCATAGCTGTCTTTACATCACTCACTTTGTTCATGTCTTTCATGTTCCTTCTCTGCCTTCTCCCTGCTTTCTGGTCATATTAGTATTTTCTAAAGACTCCTAGTACTGAAAGGTCACAATCTACCCATTATGAGCAAATGAGCCAAACATGCCTGGAAATGACAGACAAATCTAGCTGAGATTTGAGATACCACAAAGGATGTTGTCAAAATATTTATGACATGGAAAGAACTCAGCTGAAGCATCAGAGAATTATAACTGAAGATTGCAAAGAAGGACTGGAATCACTCTAGAAAGGTACATGGGGTACGGAGAAGGCACATTGCCGCTCAGACTGCTTGTTTGTAAACAGCAGATTGCAGAGTCACCCAGGTCCAACCAACTGCAGCTGCCAAGCCCTGAGAAAACAGACCTTCTTTGCCATTCCATCAAGTTTTTAACATCCAGACAGAAACAGTCTCAGTGGGCCAGCTCCATGAGGGAGTGAATGCAGTACATGAGGAGCAATTCTAGTCAAGATGGCAGATCGTGTAAAGCAAACTACACTTCTGGAGGTGTTTCATAATAACAAAAGGTCTTATAGCAATGCTATGATCACAGGAAGATCGACTACACATCTATGTTTTATCTAGCACAATGGAACTGTGATTATTATAGAATAACATCTAGAAAGTTAATCTCTGGCTAACAAACATATTAATGGCATTTGGATATATATTTTTTCCTAGTTTTATCTTGAGGTCAAAATTTCAAACTTCTGGTACCCACACAGCTAGGAGGGCTGAATCAAGTTCTGGATTTTTGAACTGAGCTTGCTCTGTTATCTGATGGGAGACAATATTTCCATCCTATTTTCACTAAACAACAGCATAATAATGAACTTCTCATCTCTGCATGAAATGTTTTTGATATAAAGGATATAACGTTGGCTTGGACCAGACGACCTCTAAATGTCCCTTCCAACCTCAAACATTCTGTGATTTCCTTCTCTGATTTCTGGGAATTCCTTCTGTGATAGTTACATTAAACTGGAAAGCACATGGCAAGCATGGAGCATGGGGTGCACATCACCATACTGCCTGTCCATGTATCAGGCTTCTAGGTTAAGCTAATGATGTAAGAGTTCTGTACATTCAGTGGAAAAAAAATGTGCATCTCTGGATTAAATTAACTGACTTCAGATGCAGAAATGTAGGTGTCTTAAAGGCAGGGATCTTCATGTACACTAGGTGTTTAAGATCCTACTAAAATCAAGTCTTCAAAGAGATCTAGAGGGTGACTCATTCCACTCTAAAATGGACATGCACGTCTGCTCAGTCAAGCATTACTGACTGTTTTGACTGGGAAACTACATTTCTTCGCCTAAACACAGGTTTGAGTGCTGTTTGAGGTGCCCTGCAGTACCCTCCTGGCCTTGGCAGCTGTTGCAGAAGGGAACAGATCTCTCAGCTCAGTTTTCGTATCTTCCAGGCCCCCGGACATGATGCAGCCATCCTAAATCCCTACTGATTCCACTGTTTACCCACCCACCCTTCCTATGAACACCTACGCTTGAAGCAGAGGTGTCTATATGTGGAGCTGAGTCCCAGCCTTTGGGTAAATCTCACACCTCAGGTAGAAAAGGGGGGCACTGGGCTGAACTCGTTGCCTTACCCGAAGTTATGTTTGAGCTCTGTACACAGCCATACCAATCATTTAGATTTCTTTACCTCAGTAGTGCCATATCCAAAAAGCAGTTCAGAGCTGCTGGAATTTGTTGCTCTGTGTCTACTTGTTAATAGTAATTGTCATGCTTCAATTACTCTGATTCATATAACCTGTTGAAAAGGTCCTGTTTCATATACAAGGTTGTTACTGATGGAAGATTTGTCATTAAAATGGGAAACAGCCCTCAGCTACAATAGTATACCTGTTCAAATGGGAATCTGGATAGAATAGAGACCTGTGCTTGCCGTGCCAGCTATATGGAAAGGAAAACTATGCAGCCCATTTCAGGACTCTCTGTTTCTGGAAGAGAGATAAGCCCCAGGTTTGTATTCTACTTCATCTTTCTGCCAGAACACTACTCCTTACACTTTTTATGAGTTGGAACAAGAACATATTTAAGCAGAAATGGCTCTCCAGTAGGCCCTTAGTTTGATGGAAACTTCGCAAAATGAGGAAGTTGGTATTGTAAAAAAAATCTGAGTCTAGATTAAAGCTTTCATGTTCATATCTTCATAGCTTTATTGGTGCTGTGGCTATAAACCTAATTGAAAACTCCAAGTGAGTGGCTACACTTTAGAAAACCTTAGGGTTTTTTTTTTAATTTTCATTTTCTTTATACTTTCTCTATATTTTTATGTATTTATTATTATTATTATTTTTTTTTTTTTACAGTAGAACAGTGTAAAATGTAAGTGTGAAATAGTTCCCAAGAAAGTATAAAAGTTCTCTGAAATTCTGCAGCTGAGTGGTGACCATATAAGCTCTTTTATGTGACAGCTGGGAGTCTCGGACCCTGACATCTGAAGGCCACAGTGCAAGACGAACATATGTGAGTTCCCAGATGCTATACTTTAATATGTCTATATTTTTAATAGACTTCAGCTTCAAAGTTCAGGGAACGCTAATTGCAAGCTGCTCTGAAAATATGGAGTCTGTTCAGTTTTACAGCAACTCAAAGAATAACAGAAAGGTCGTAAAATAGAACAGGCTGTTTAGAAGATAAGATACATGCTCTGATTTGTAAAACTCAATCGTTTTATAGCCTGGTAAAGGCAGGAGCAGAACTGCCATGTACAAATAAATCAGGACACTGCACTGGTGTTCCTTACAAGAGTAAGAATGCCTAAGGATAATTTTGTGCTCTTTACATACAATCACAGCATGGCTGAGGTGGGCAAGGCCCTATGGGTCCCTCTGGCCCAGCCCCTGCTCCAGGAGGGGCACCCAGAGCAGGGTGCCCAGCAGCTTCTGGAGATCCCCAAGGAGGAGACCCCACAGCCTCTGGGCAGCCTGTGCCTGGGCTCCGTCACCCGCACAGCACAGCAGTGCTGCTGGTGCTTGGGGGGAGCCTCCTGTGCTCCGCTCTGTGCCCACTGCCTCTTGTCCTGGCCCTGGGCACCACTAGAGCCTGGATCCATCCTCTTTGCACCTCCATTCAGGTACTGACCGACATTCATGGGATCCCTGAGTTTCCTCTTCTTCAGACTGAGCAGTCCCAGCTCCCTCAGCCTCTCCTCATAGGAGAGATGCTCCAGTCCCTGCATCATCTTTGTGGCCATTTATTGGACTCTCTCCAGTACGTCCAGGTCCCTCTTGTACCTGGGAGCCCAGAACGGGATGCGACACTTTGGGTGTGGCCATAAGAGACCCTAGGCTCAGTATTTCTGCCATTCTTAGCTTTCCATCAGTCCTAGATATGGACCAGCATCTGTCACCCCCACCTCTCATGCATAGAGGTAGGCACAGCATGCAGTAGCTGTAGGAACATGCTTGACCCTTTTCTTCCAATTACAATTTTCCCCTGTAGTATATACCTAAAGAAGGGAAAGAGACAAAGATATTATTACAGTATACTATGCAAAAATCATGCATGAAAAAAATTAAAAATAGGCCCAGTTCTTCCCTTGTTTATATCTGTTTAAAGTAGGGGCAACTTGGGGACAAAAATTGGGCCAATAAAATTAGACTGAAGAATCTGAAAGTGATTTACATGAAGCTTGCAAGGTGAGCTCTTGAAGGACTTTGATTGCTTATGCCCTTTGTTCTCCCGTTCAGCTGATGCCTCATCCCAAACACCTGTCCCAGAAAGAAGCAGAAATTGCTGCTGGCAGTGCTAGGAGCTCTGAGAACAAGGGTGTGGGGAAGGGCAGAACTTCTCTGCCAAGTGAGAAGCCTTTGCATAAACTAATCCCCTCTAGGATTCTTCAGGTGGAATTCCCTTTTCTACCAGTATGATGCTAAATGCCAGCCTAGGTTTTGATCCCGCCAGGTTCAAAGCAGCCTTCAGTCTTCTGAAGCTGCTTCAGCCTCCTCAAGATTTTTTCTTTAAACTTAATTTTTCTCCCTGTTTACACAGTTTAAAACTATGTCTGCGAGCTTTAAGATTCAGGGTTTCTAAAGTGGTGTTCAGTGAGAAAAAATAAGATGCAGAAACCTCACATCTGAGCTTCCTTTCTAGTTGACGGAGACATGTAGACGCTTCTGGAATGTGATTCATCTTAACCTAAAATTAGGCCTCCTAAATAGGACAGCTGAATTGCACCCTAGATTGCCTATTGCTCTCCTTTGACTACAAAGTGAGCCAAAGGCGAAGGGCTCAGATGTATCTGTCGACGTTGCCAACATCAAAAGCTAGGCGAGATTAATCCCACTCGTGAAGTTGAAGACTATTGTATTTGCATAGGCTGAACAATGACTTCCAGTAAGAGAATGGAGAATAAAATGGCCACATTTTACAACAGTTAGGAGAGCAGTTCACTTTGGGAAATTTATTTGTTGAATCTTTTCTTGATTTTGTATGTTCCGGGAAGAAGATTGTGGTTCTCTCAGGTGTATTTATCTGGTGTAATCCACTGAATTATTTCTGCTGCATTCTCTTAGTCTGCTGTTTGCTCATGAACAGATCTTTTAGCAAGCTGAAAATTTCATGTTGTTTCCATCAGATGTGGAAGCATACAGCATTTTTCTGAATTAGGATGGTAAAAGAAAAAAAAAAATGATGTTACACAGATGGTACTTTTAAATTACAATAATACTTTGCGGAAAACAGCTTACTTTCCATCTTAATATCTGTGTATTTCCTAAACGTTTATCATGCAATTAGATCATGTGAACATCATTGTATCAGCTAAACAGGTTGTGCAACTAATGCAAACGACTTCAGTGGCCCACCATAAATTCCACTCACTGACATTTTGACTGTAATCCCAGTATCTGCACAGCCAAATGGCTGCATTTTCTCGGAAGGACATGTGGACATATAATTACCATAGTTACATACAGCCTGCCCAGAAATGCATGTGCAAGTTAACCACAAAGTCTGTGAATCTTGTTAAAATTTAGTTATACAATTCACATTCACTAAGGTATGTAAACTATGAAATCCAGTCTAACTGCAGACATCTAAAGTGCTACATCTTAAATACCAAAGCAAGCCAGTCATCCTAAAAAAAGATCTGATATTTCCTATGCAGTCAGTGGTGAGATGTCTTCAAAGGAAGATCTTGTCTGCCTGGATTTCTGGAGGACTGATTCAGTCCTCATTTAGGCATCTAAAATGCCGGCGCAGATAAGGTATCTAAATAAGGATAGCTGTATCCCATCACACACACTTATTCTTCTTTAAAAATCAGTGTTCCCATGGAAGTTAATGGGAAATTGCTTGTCTTCACAGGCATTAGTTTGGGAGCTTAATCCAAGCCCTGAAGGAAATCTGTAGCAAAACTATAATTAGGATCCATCAGACCCTTCTTAGGGCTACACTCACTGGCCAGACATTGGCATTTTGTGCCCAACGAGGTGCCCAAGGATGTCTGAGACCTGTGAATGTGCTGGTTAAGTATGACCAAAACACAAGATCTAGGGCCTTCTGGACAGGTTCAAGAGGATGGCATGACCATTGGTCATCTCAAAGAACAGCAAATGCCTGCATGCTAGAAACTGCATTAAGCTTCTAGTTCTAACTGCCAAATTTGAGAATATAGAGGCAAATTATTTCTAGGTTGAAGTGTGTAATGGCTTTATTAGATTGAAAGTGTGGCAGGCCATTTTCCTTTCCCTCTTGATCAAGCTCTATTCACCATCAATATTTTCACTCTGTACCCCTAATTCCTCAGATTTGTGGTGTTCATTATCTTAACAGACAAATGTAGGAAGCTATTGTGATGTATCTGATAGCTAGGTATCTTTATTTTATCTTTAATAATGACTCATAACGAGCATTTTAGAAATAGGGCCAGCACCTGTATGAGCCAAAGGCCTGTGGGATCATGATCTTGTTCATCTCACTACTTTCTTAGGTGGCGATGACTACTTTCTTTATCATAGTGGGTGAATCATTTTTATCTATATTTCAACTACTGGCAGTGGGTCAAGGTGAGAGGAGAATGTCACGGACAGCCATAAACTGAAAGCCAAAGTCCACCTTGAGTTGTGCCCTGCAGAGGTTCATGCAAATCTGCTTTGTGCTTGGCTGGTCTTGGGCCCTGCATCTGAACTCCTCCACATCCATCCTTGCAGGGATGTGGATCTGTGGGCACAGCCATCTCCAACCTGTCTGCACCCACCAGATCTCCCTTGCTTTCCTTCTATAGTTAAAGTCTGGGTTTGGGAGATCCAAAACCACTCCCTAGACTTGTTGCAAGCAGCCATGTTTAATTGATCAGGAACCAAGAACCCAAAATTTAACTTGCAGCCTAGGCTGAAAGGTGCTGAGCTCTTTCCACTCTACTGAAAGAAGAGCTGAACTAGCTCAGCACGTTACAGGATTAGGTTCAGTTGCCTAAACCAGAATAATTTTTCTCGTACCTTCCCAGTCCTCTCTAGCTCCATAGGTAACAGCTATTACCTTTTAATAGCTTTAATAGCACTATTGTTTTTCTTCTTTAGCTAGGTAAGAAAATTGCCTGATAAAATGTTTAGAGAAAATTGCCACCCACGTACTGTATTCCTTTGTGATGCATGGGAGCATTTCCAGCCCTTCTACACCATGAGAGAACGTGTATTTACAAATGCAGATGCTTACTCTGAAACATAAATATACTAATTTAGATAGGAAAGTTGGATGGGGGAATGTTTATATATGGTTTAAAAAAGCTATCAGGATAGACATGCTAGTCAACTAGCTCTTTAAACGTGAGCTTGGCACCTTTGTTTTCCTTTCACCTGTTAGTACTTACATAAATTTACAGGCAGAGGCAAAGCTATTTACTTGCATGGAACAGAATCGGACTCACAGAAGCCAAAGTCTTGATACCCACGTAGGTGAACGTGAACATTTAGCCTTGTAAGTTGGCAGTCTGGGGGGTGAGGGGGGAGGGAAGAAAAAAAAAAAAAAAGTTGTTTTTCTTNTAAGTCTGCACAGGAATTCAATGAACAAGCCACAAGCCATCACACACACAAACATCCCAGGAAATGGGGTCAGAAGAGATCTTTTTACAGCTGAAAGCGGAATACTCCCGTATGACATCTTTCAGTGATTACTCAACCCTATCTTATGGAACAGTGAGCCAGAGTGCCATTGAGTGGATATTTCATTTCAGTCAGTGTACTGTAGGTAGCATTTACTTTACATTTTCCAAGAGATTCTGCTTGTAACATCTGCTTATGACAGATGTTAAATGTTTTACTTGTTCACAGACTATTCCGATGATTACACTCATAGCTCTTCCTTGCAGTCAGCTGTGCCTCTTGGATCTCATTGGTATATTCCTGGGGTAGGTTTATCTTGTTCACTTGCTACACAGACAAATTGAGAACACTTCCCAAGGCAGGTACTTCCAGATTATTATGCCACAATCTAGGCATGAATTAACTATCTACTCTTGCTGTATTGCCATAAAGATTGGTCCTTCATGTAGTGGCATGGGTTGTTCTAAATTAACATGAGAATTTAGGTAACCATAGACTGAAACCCGACAGCAAATGTTTTGCGATAAATGGAGGGGAAGACAGAGATTGTTTTAATCTTCATTTTACAGGTTGATTAACTCTTCCTATTTACATTCTCATTTTAATTGCAATATCTGGTGAGGTTCACCCTTAAACTAGATAGAGCCTAGAGAATTTATATTGGTTACACATAGTTCTGAATAACCTAACAGCTTTTGTGTAGTACCTTTATTGAAATTAGAAATCCAGAAAGAAAGTTCTCTTACAGCCCCAAGNATGAACATAAGCTTCCTACACCGGGACATCTGTCATAAATTGAATGTGTGTGTAAGAAATGAGAGAAAATACACTAAAATGGTCATTGACTTTTTCAAATTTAACACCCTCAACATGCCTTTAATTATTTTCAAAACATATTTTCACATGTTCTAAGAAACTAACATCTTAGTGATGTTTTTATCCAGGTGTGGTTGGCTGTTTGGGTAGCTCTGACAGTGTCATGCTCGCTTTCAATGAGAAAAAAAGCAGTAAATACCCAGTAACATTGACAATGAGCAACATTCCTATCTATGCAACTTTCACCTCTTTTTGACAAAATGCTTGGTATTTGCTATTGTGACGAAGCAAACTTCATAAGAAAGAGCAGCAAGCTTTTTATTCATTTTTAACTGTTTGTAGCTTGACTGTGAATCTGATGTGGCTATGTATTTTTATGACATTTTGCCTAAAATCAAAGATTTTAGAGTACAGAAGGGATGGGACACATTCATCAAGGGACTGGTTTAAAGAGAGATGGTTTTTATTTTTTTCCCCCATTCTTGCTGAGAACCTAATCTATTTATCATGAACAGAGCCACATGCTTTAGACAAAAATAACCAGCAGTTCTCTGGGGCTAAGGTTTTTGGTAAGTTATTACCAGTTTCTTTCTGATGTAGGATTTGTGGAAAATTGCATCCAGTACCTTTAAGCAGACATATGTCAACCTGAAGGATAACAGTTGTAGATGAACTATTGGGAAATCCTTTTTTATGGTGTGGAATGATCCCTTCTGACCACGAGTGGTGACAATATTCTTTCTCCACCACACCCTTCTGGAGCAATTTCTGAATGCAAGGCCCAAGAGGCACAAAAGGAGGAGAGGTCATTTATCCCTGTTGGACCAGATCAGCAATGGAATCTGCCCACAGGCAGGGTGTTTGTGTTAGACAGAGAGCGTCCTTCAAATCCATTATGTGCCTGCCCCTAAGGAGAACCAAAGGCACATAGCACAGACATGAATTCAGGTTAGTTC